>CAUYUJ010020459.1:0-168852 GCA_963575745.1 Prorocentrum cordatum
GAGAGCGAGAGCGAGAGCGAGAGCGAGAGCGAGAGCGAGAGCGAGAGCGAGAGCGAGAGCGAGAGCGAGAGCGAGAGCGAGAGCGAGAGCGAGAGCGAGAGAGAGAGAGAGAGAGAGAGAGAGAGAGAGGGAGGCGGAGCAAGGGGAGCCATGGAATGGAGAAACGCAATGGGATGGAGAGAGCGAGAAAGCGGGAGAGGTAGTAATTCGGAGGAGAACGAACGTTCGTGGAGCGACGAGGAACGGGCGGCGAGGACAGGGCGTTGAGGGCGGCGGGAGGGGGGGCAGGGAGGAGAGGGAGGACTTCAGAACGAAGATCGCGCCTCAGCGACTGCGCGCGCACTCCCGATCTCACAGGCCGACGCGCGCGCCCCTGCTGAAATGCTAAACGCATCTCTCCTTCGGGCCCCGCTGCTGCGGAGC
The DNA here is from genome assembly GCA_963575745.1 of Prorocentrum cordatum. Classification (NCBI taxonomy): domain Eukaryota; class Dinophyceae; order Prorocentrales; family Prorocentraceae; genus Prorocentrum; species Prorocentrum cordatum. Next base: position 424 of record CAUYUJ010020459.1, read on the forward strand.
CGCTTACTGTGAATCCCCCGCTGCTGCGAAGCCCGCTGCTGCTTGGCCACTCGCGGCGTTGATGTTGTAGACTTCCTCCGGCCGCGTCGCGTTTCACACGAACTTTCCACCGGGCGGCGGCGCGCGCGCGCCGAAGCCCCCGCGCTGGGCGCTGCGGCTCCGCTGCTGCGGGGCCCAGACGCCGAGGCCCCAGTGCTGGGCGCCGCGGCCCCGCTGCTGCGGGGCCCCAGAGAAGGCGTTGACCTTCCCTTTTCTCAAGCGGCGTCGAAACGGAGCGTACGTTCCACACCCAGGTTCTTGTAATAGCGAAACGTTCCTCGCCCGTCGCCCCCGCCCAAGCCCGCGGCCGGTGGCTTCGCCGTGTCCGCGCGGGGCACGAGGGCCAGAGCTGCGACCTTCCTGTCGCCCCAGTGCGGGTGCAGGCGGACGCCTGCCCCGTCGTCGCGGCGCAGCACGAAATCCCACATCGGCAGCTTCACTTTCACCCGCTGCCCCGCGAACTGTGGCGCTTGCAAGGCTTTCTGGCGCATATGGTCGTAGCTGTCTGGCCGTGCTTCCAAGGAACAGCCGAGCAGAGCCCCGGTGCTGCGGCCCCCCCCACGACCTCCCTGATATCTTCCTCCCTCAGCGTCGCCACCATCTCTTGCCACCGCCGCGGGACTTCTTCGTCGCTCTTGAAAGAGAAGCTCGTTCCCTTACCGTGTTCGCAAACGCTGACCATGGTGGGCTCCGCATTGTCGAACCACTTGGCCTTTGACTCGAACGGCTCCGTGCTGTCTTCTGTGATGCTTCGCCAACATTTCAACGCTTGGTTGCGTTGCTTGAACCAAGCGCCGAGCCTCTCTTCATAATTCAAGAAATAATCGGTGTCGAACTTTTCCCAGCCAGAAGCCCAAGGCCCCGGCGCCGCAGGCGCGGCTTGGGATCCCGACCCCTCTCCTGGAGCAAAATCACCAGGTTCTGGCGAATTTCGGAGGGCAGCCCGCGCGAAATTATCGAAGTCGGGCGTGCCGAGACCAGGGGCGCGGGGGCTCACGGCGCCAATCGCGGCGAAGGGATTGGGCCGTTCACGCGCGACCGCCGCCGCTGCTGCGGCGGCAGGGTCATCGCGCCACTTGGCGTCCTCCGTTACGTCTTGTCGCCAGTCTCTCCAGCCCCACGCTGACGAATCATGGCCGTCCCCCCAGCCAGACCGGCCGCTGCTGCGGCTGGCCCGCCAGCCTGCCGCGCCACCCCATGTGTTTCCGCCAGCATCGCCCATTGCGTGAATATCGCGCAAGCGCGCGTTCGGCCGCGAGCGGCCCCACTGCGCCGTTGCTCGCGGGCAATCCCGCGGGCGCGGGATGGTCTGGGCATGGCGGCGACGGACGATGCGATGTGATTGGACGGCAGAGAGGTTGACAGGAAGGTAATTAATGAGCGAGAAGAGGGAGAACGACTTGGACGAAGCGCGGGAAATCGAACCTGAGGGGGGGAAACAGGGCGGGGGAGAAGGAGGAAATGCAGACGAAGGAGGGTGACGAGGTAGATGGCGGGGTAAAAAAATTATCCTGGCGAAGGACCCAACCATATGCAAACGTGAATACCGCAGGGCAGGTGGGACGAAGCAAAAAGAATTCCCAATGTGGGCACGAACCGTGTGAGGGGTGCGCCACGCTGGGGCGGGGCCGCCATGCGAACCCTGCCACTGAGGCCTTCGGTGGAGCTCTCTATGTCCCTGCGGGGCCACGAACCGTGTGAGGGGTGCGCCGATATGGGGCGGGGCCGCCATGCGAACCCTGCCACTGGGGCCTTCGGTGGAGCTCCCTATGGGGCCACGAACCGTGTGAGGGGTGCGCCAAAATGAGGCGGGGCCGCCATGCGAACCCTGCCACTGAGGCCTTTAGTGGAGCTCCCTATGGGGCCACGATCCGTGTGAGGGGTGCGCCAAAATGGGCGGGGCCGCCATGCGAACCCTGCCACTGGGGCCTTCGGTGGAGCTCCCTATGGGGCCACGAACCGTGTGAGGGGTGCGCCAAAATGAAGCGGGGCCGCCATGCGAACCCTGCCACTGGGGCTTTCGGTGGAGCTCCCTGTGGGGTCACGAACCGTGTGAGGGGTGCGCCAAAATGATGCGGGGCCGCCATGCGAACCCTGCCACTGAGGCCTTCGGTGGAGCTCCCTGTGGGGCCACGAACCGTTTGAGGGGTGCGCCAAAATGGGGCGGGGCCGCCATGCGAACCCTGCCACTGGGGCCTTCGGTGGGGCTCCCTATGGGGCAACGAACCGTGTGAGGGGTGCGCCAAAATGGGCGGGGCCGCCATGCGAACCCTGCCACTGAGGCCTTCGGTGGAGCTCCCTATGGGGCCACGATCCGTGTGAGGGGTGCGCCAAAATGAGGCGGGGCCGCCATGCGAACCCCGCCACTGGGGCCTTCGGTGGAGCTCCCTATGGGGCCACGAACCGTGTGAGGGGTGCGCCAAAATGGGGCGGGGCCGCCATGCGAACCCTACCACTGAAGCCTTTAGTGGAGCTCCCTATGGGGCCACGAACAGTGTGAGGGGTGCGCCAAAATGGGGCGGGGCCGCCATGCGAACCCTGCCACAGGGGCCTTCGGTGGAGCTCCCTATGGGGCCACGAACCGTGTGAGGGGTGCGCCACACTGGGGCGGGGCCGCCATGCGAACCCTGCCACTTGGGCCTTCGGTGGAGCTCCCTATGGGGCCACGAACCGTGTGAGGGGTGCGCCAAAATGAGGCGGGGCCGCCATGCGAACCCTGCCACTGAGGCCTTCGGTGGAGCTCCCTATGGGGCCACGAACCGTGTGAGGGGTGCGCCAAAATGTGGCGGGGCCGCCATGCGAACCCTGCCACTGGGGCCTTCGGTGGAGCTCCCTATGGGGCCACGAACCGTGTGAGGGGTGCGCCAAAATGAGGCGGGGCCGCCATGCGAACCCTGCCACTGGGGGCTTCGGTGGAGCTCCCTATGGGGCCACGAACCGTGTGATTGGTGTGCCGAAATAATGACATGCGGAGGGTGATGCTGATGATGACGCCGAATATCATGGTGATGTTGATGTTGACGATGCTGATGATGATGATGATGATGATGATGATGATGATGATGGCAGGAGGGAGGGGGCAGCGGGAGGGGGAGAAGGAGGGAACGCGGGGCACCGTCTCTTCAAAACGAGGACCCAACACCACAGGATGGTTGGGAAAAACGAGGGAGGATAATGTGGTGAGTATCGTGAAAGGACGCGTCGGGAACAACGACAATGATCACTGTCGCAAAGATGATGAGCGCAGAAGTAGCATGATAGATACGATTTAGAGAAGCAGAATGAGGAGGAGGGGGATGACGAGCCCCTCTGTCACAGAGGGCCTCCAAACACCGCCCCCCTGTCACAGAGGGCCTCCAAACAACGCCCCTCTGTCGCAGAGGACCGAAATGATTCACTCATTCCGGCTGTTGGATTATTTTTCGAGGAGGGCGCCCACCTGACGGCCAGGGGCGCTCAGAACCTACGGACGTTGACTCGGGGCGACCTCTCCTGCGACAGCGTCGAGTGGGCGCTGCGTCAGCTCGACCCCTCCACCGGGGCCGAGCGGCTCTTGCCAGGCAAGGCAGGGCCTGGAGCACTGTTGGCGACATCGACGTCTTCTGAGGACGCCGGTCCGGCCGAGCGTTCTGACGCCAGCTGTGATGTGCAGCTGTCCCCCTCCTCACCTAACCTCAGTCGGTCGGAGAAAGGTAACTGCGCGATCGACGACGATGAAGAGGACTGCTGCGACGAGGGCGACGGGGGCAGCGAACGACGACGCGGGCGCGAACGAGGGCGGGGTCGAGCAAGTCATGGCGGAGCTCACCAACAATCGCTCCTGGAAGCAGAACAAGGACCTCAAGAGGGCCGCCCGGCGCGACTGGGCGCACTTCGGCCCCCGGGCCAGGGCAGCGCTGCCCCTTCCCAGGCTCGCCCAGATGGGCGTGGAGGAGGGCGACCGCGACGAGACCGACGCAAACGACGAGGCGGCGCCGGACAGCGAGCGCCTCCAGGGAGACGGCGATTCTTGTCACAGGAGCAGTTCATGAAGGTGACCAAGTGCAAGCTGTGCCACGAAAAGGGCCACTGGGGCCGGGAGTGCCCCAACGTCGGCAGCGCCAAGATGGAGGCGATCAAGAAGGGGCCGGGCATCGAGCCTTGGCGTCAGCCTGCGTGTTCGACGGTTTGGCCTCCCGCGGCAGCGGAGGCGGCGCTCGCGGGCTGGTCGGGTGCAGCCCGGCAGGAAGTGGAGAGGAGATCACCGCGAACTCAGTCTACCTCGCGGCCTCCGCCACCCAGGGGCCGGCGGGCCCTGGCGCCGGCGCCGACTTGATCGGCCCAGAGGCGCTCAATCGGGAGTCGGAGGCTCTGGCGACGCATGGGCTGCGCTGCGCAGAGATTCCCCTCGAGCACCGAGTGCGCGCCCGGCGGGCCCGCGGCGTGGGCGGCCCCGCCATTGCGATCAGTGTTTTTTTTTTTTCCCTTTATGCTTGGGCGGAGTGCTCGGCGTCAGAGTCGCGACAGTCTTAGGAAAGACGGTGCCCCGCATTCTAAGTGTTAATATTTGTTTATTTTCTCGAGAGCGTGGTAGACCGGCCGAGCGGCGAGCTCAGGTCAGGCACCCTGCAAGTTTCAATTGATACGACTCGTCTGGGCTCTGGTCACCGCGTGGTCGAGGTGGTTCGAGCTTTGGGCCGGCCGGCCAAGGTGCCGGCGGCGGCGCTCAAACGCTACCCTCTTCTCACGGAGAGGTCATATATGCTTGGTAATGACAAGCCTCCGAGGATGCTGGCCGACGGCGCACTGGCGATGCGCATGTCTCTCCTCTTCCTCCGGGCCTCCAGAGGCAGTTCCAGGCGCGGGTCATGTCGCCCGGGAACCTGGTCGAGAAGGGGCACGAGTAGGACTGCTATCGGGAGGAGTCTTGGACGGTTGGGGCTCTGCACGGCATGCCTGGCGACGCTCCTCATCACGGCCTTCTCGCCCTCTCCCCCGGGCCTGGGGCTCAGCGAGCCCGCCGAGAGAAGGTATCGGCTTCGGGATCGTTCCGCCAGGCTCGGGTCCTCAGCGACAGGAACATCAACCCAGGAGGAGCCATCGAATCCATACCAATCCGACGCCTCGAGACACTGGCAGGTCTGATCTCCGTAGCCACGTTTGGCTCGAGCCTTCGCCTTCAGACTTCGAAATATTCTCGTGCCGACAGTCGACTGAGAGCCCCTGTCGGCATTGTCCAGTGGTTCGGCCACGATGTACCCGATCCTCTGGATGGCGATGGTCCTGGTCTCCCAGGCGAGGGCTAGCCCGAGCTTCCTCGGACAGGCCCAGGAGCAGCAGGGCGGAGGAGCAGCGACATCAGACGGAGCAGCCATGGCAGTCGATCGGAGCTCGACAACGGGGGCGACTACAGCCAGCACGTCTTAGCAGCGTCAACCTGGCATGCCGAGCCAGGCGCCTCCTCGGCTCATGACGTGGGCTCAGGCCCAGGCAGCCGCAGGACCCGATGGTGTACCCTCTACGGCGGTGATCGGATACCTATCGGACGGCGCGCCTCTGACCTCGGAGCACCAGCTGATGCTACTCGGACCGCCTCCGCCCCTGAGGGGGCCACCTCCGGGGCCGAACCCGGCAGCGGCCTCAAGCGGTCATCCGCCATTCCCGTCAACGCCGTGGACAGCTCCTCCCCTTCGCGCGGACATGAACAATTTACAGTAGAAAGCAGAAAGCAGTAGTGTAACAATGGAAACTGGAAACTGGAACTGGCGCAGGGAGCAGCAACCTTAATCCTCGCAGCCTGGTGGCCCCGCAAAGGGGCCGGCGGATTGTTCGCCACGTCGTCCTCGTCATCGACTCCTCGTTGTCCTCGTTTTTTTTTCTTCTTCGCACAAGACGCCCATGTGACTACAGCGGCGCTTCCCGTTCTTGTCCGATCAGGTTTCTGGGATGTGGTCCTTAAGTACGATGGGAGCAAAATAAGCCCAGCCGTGTCAGACCCCTGGGCCGCATCCAATCGTGGCGGGGTCGCCAGGCGGTTTTCAGGTTCGGGTCCTTCTCCCGGGACGGCTCGGGCGGTCGGGGCCTCTGGGGTCCCAGGACCGTGGCGGTGACGGACACTGCGCGGTGAGGTCTCTTGCTTGGCATCGGTCGGGCGTGTGCATTTTTCCTCGGCGAGAACCATCGAGGACCATCCTGGGCCATCGAGCAACAAAAGCACGCACGAAACCGAGAAATGCACGGCAAATGGACGTCCGAGCGACGGCGAGCTTGGGATTTCGAGGTCACCACGCGGCCCCGTCACCACACGGCTCTGGGGCCCCGGCAGAGGGCGGGGGAGGGACCAGAGACCGAGCCACTCCCCAGGGACGCTCAGGAGGGGAAAAAACATACAGACACACTTGTTGACGCTTCGCGAATCCCCACCAGCCCATCCAGAAACGATGCCCAGAGGAAGTGCCTCGATCAGGGAAATGGGCAGCACACAGAGGAAGCCTTTTTATGAGACATCTTGGGATATCTTGAGCCATCTTGGAGGTCATTTGGGGCTCTCCTGGGCGCTCTTGGAGTCATCTAAATCAGGGCCCCCCCAAAGGGCCAACATGTAGCTAAAACCTTGATGAAATCAATGATTTGGCATTCTCGCCGAGGCCTCTTGGAGCATCTTGGGTGCCTCTGGGGGGTCTCTTGGGGCCTCTTGGGGGTCTCCTGGGGGCCTCCTGGGGGCCTCTTGGGGCCATCTTGGGGCCATCTCGGGACCTCTTGGGGCCTCCTGGGCGCTTCTTTGGGCCATCTTGGGTGAGATCGATCACAGGAGGGGGGTTACTAATTACAGCCCCCCCCAGGAGGCAAAAATGGGGCCCAAACCCTGTCATACCAATGATTTTGGCTTCCTCGCCGAGGCCGTTTTGGACGCCCTGACACCTCGCGACCCCCCTCGTCCAGGTCCAGGGGGGGGGTAGGGGGAGGGGTAAACCCCTGCCCGAAGGGGAAGAAGGAGGGGTGGAAGAGGAAACTCCCTAAACCACCGACGCCCAGAGGGCTGGTGGGATTAATCGCTGATCCCCGGGAGAATGTGGGAAAATATGGGAAGTGGGGGGGAAAACAAATCAAGAAAATATAAGAAAATGTGGGGATCCGGTTATTTGTGTGTATTTATTGAATCGCTTCGCTCATTCCGCCGGCCCGTATTGGTGATCGGCTGTCGAGTGCCCGTGTGATCGTTGTCAATGGGGTGCTGCTGGGTCGTTTTTTTTGTTTATGGATGGCTGGGTTTGGATGATTTCGCAGGCTTGAACCATTATTTGCCCGCCTGAACCTTCTGTTTCGGAAGGTGGCGGCTCGTGAATACGATCGCAGGGAACAAGACAACATTCTGCAGTTTCCTTTTTGCATTCTTCGGGCCCCTTGTCGCTTGTTGGGGCCTCTTAGGAGCCTCTTGGGGCGTCCAGGAGGCCTCTTGGAGCGGAAGGCTCGGATTTTCGGTTCGTGGTCTCCATCTTGGGCCTCTCCTGGGGCCTTCTTGGGGTCCTTTTGGACCGTCTTGGGCGCCTCTTGGGCTGTCGTGGGGCTCTCTTGGACGGTCGTGGGCCTCTCTTGGAGGCCTCTTGGGCCGTCTTGGGGTGGTCTTGGAGGCTTCTTGGGCCGTCTTGGAGCGTCGGAAACGCGAACAGGCGAGAAAGCCAAAACCTTGAAAAACCTAATGGAAATCAATGGTTTTGGCACTCTGAGGCTTCGTGGACGTTCATTGGGATCTCGTTGGATGCCTCTCGAGGGCTTCTTGGAGACTCTCGGGAGTCGTTGTCGAGCCTCTTGGGGTCTCTCGGGCCCCTTGTCGCTTGTTGGGGCCTCTTAGGAGCCTCTTGGGGCGTCCAGGAGGCCTCTTGGAGCGGAAGGCTCGGATTTTCGGTTCGTGGTCTCCATCTTGGGCCTCTCCTGGGGCCTTCTTGGGGTCCTTTTGGACCGTCTTGGGCGCCTCTTGGGCTGTCGTGGGGCTCTCTTGGACGGTCGTGGGCCTCTCTTGGAGGCCTCTTGGGCCGTCTTGGGGTGGTCTTGGAGGCTTCTTGGGCCGTCTTGGAGCGTCGGAAACGCGAACAGGCGAGGACGCCCAAAACCTTGAAATCCCAATGGAAATCAATGATTTCGGCCTCTTGGGGCTCTCTTGGAAAGGGTCGGGACTCTCTTGGGACGTCTTGGAAGCTTCTTGGGCCGTCTTGAGGCCGTGTTGGGCGTCTTGGGCCGATCGTTCGGCGATTCGGAACCCTCTTGGACCGTCTTGGAAGCCTGTTGGGGCCCTCTTGGCGCGCTCTGGGGAGCGTGGAAGGCCGCACCCAGGAGGAAAACCATCTCTGACCCGAGTTTGCCGGGAGTGTCCCGGGACCTTGCCGGGTTCCGGCCGGGGACCCCCAGGGGCCGCTCCGCGCGCGCGAAGTATAGAGTTATTGCTAACCAGTTACCGGAGATCTTAGCACGCCTCTGGCCCGTTGGGTCGGCGAATTTGTGTGTCCTTGGGCCCCTTCAGGGCCGCGCAAACGTGGATTCAGGCGCGTTGTGGGCGGCGGGTCCCGCTTCCGTGCGGAATCAGCGCGCTGCGTCGCCAAAGCGGGCGGCCCATGGCCCCATGCACCGGGGGTACCTTCGCCGACCCGTGGATCTGGCCACCGAGCGCCAGATCCACGGATCCCAAGTCCATGTTGGCGTTCGCCCGACTCGGAGATGCGGGGGGAGCTGGGAGGTCGGACCCGCGGACGCAGCAGGAGGAGGAGGAGGAGGTCCTCGTCCTCCTCCTCCTTCTTCGTCCTCCTCCTCTTCGTCCTCCTCCTCTCCTGGACCTCCCGGGGTTGCCTCAAGGAGGGGTGGGGGGTGGCCGATCCCGACCAGGACGAGGCCATGTCGACCCCGGAGAAGGCGGCCAGCGCGGCAGCCAGGCTGGAGGCCCTCGAGGATGGATCCCGCGCTGCAGCCACGCTGGCCAGAGCGGCCAGCGCCGCTCCGGACGATGCTTCCAGCGCCGCGCCGGCGCCGGCGCCAGCGCCCGCCCGGTTAGCCAGCGCGTGGAGAAAGCGGCCGGCGTCAGCCCAGCCGGCTGCGGCCATGCTGGAGGCGCTCCCCGAGGCGCGCGGGAGCGACCCGGTGGCCTGGACTCGGGGCTCTGGCCTGGGGGAGGTGCACTCGTGGGCCCCCCGCAGGCGCCAGAAGATCACCGCGCTGCGCGCGTCGCGGCCTGGGCTGAAGAGCTGCACTTCGCCGAGGTGGCCTCGCGAGGTCGTGAAGGTAAGCGCGCTTCGCGGAGCGCGATGCGCCGTTCGTTGCCATAATCATTCTGGGCCCGTCGAGGCCAGAGGCGCGGCGCCCTCGCACCGGCGGGAGGGCCGCGAGCTGGTGGTGACGCCGGAAGGCGCGCACGGCGGGTGAAACTCTGCGGCCCAGCAGCCCTGAGATCCGATGACCTGATGATTTTTCAATCCCAGCGCTCTTCCTCAATGTCGGCATCCGGGGCCCGGGACCGGGCCCCGGGGCCATGGAAATTGTTCCTGGATGAAGTGACTCCCCCAGGGATGCAGTCGGGACCTCCTGGGCCAGGAAATCACATTGGTCAGATCGTGGGATGATTGGGGTTCGAGTGTTAAACGAGGTGTCTTCGTTTTCCGGTTAACGCGTTGAAGACATATAGTGCTCTGGCCCGGAACAGCATTGCCACTTCTCAGGCGCATACCTCCAGCGTCTCGAGAAGCTGATGGCACAAGCTGACTTCGTGTGTCGCACGGTACATGAAACCCAGGCGCGCCTGCGAGCGATTGCCCCTGACCCAGGCGCCATGTGGGACGGAGGGAACTTTCCCGCCGCCGAGATCGAAAGAACGTGCCGCTGGTTTGGGAGGAGGAGGAGGAGGAGGAGGAGGAGGAGGAGGAGGAGGAGGGGAGGAGGAGGAGGAGGAGGGAGGAGGAGAGGAGGGGAGGAATGGAGGAGGAGGATGAGGACGAGGAATTGGAGGAGGAGGAGGAGGGGGAGGAGGGGGAGGAGGGGGAGGAGGAGGAGGAGGAGGAGGAGGAGAAGGAATTGGAGGAGGAGGAGGAGGAGGAGATATGACAGAAAAAACTAGCGCGGCCACCGAGCGGGAGAAGTGGAGGGCAGCAGCAGCAGCAGGCGGTGACGGTCAGGGTCAGGGGGGAAGGTGGGGTGGGCGGGGGTCGTCGTCGGGGCAGGGCGCTGGGGGCGGTCGTGGTCGTGGTTGCGGTCAGGGGTTGTTGGTCGCGGTCTCGGTCGTTGGAAGCGGGTCGTTTGGGCAAGGCGTTTGGGGTGGTCGCTGTCGGGGGCGGGGGCGGGAGCGGCGTCGTCGTCGTCGCCGTCGTCGCCGTCGCCGTCGTCGTCGGTGTCGGTGTCGTCATCGTCGTCGGTGTCGTCGGCGTCGTCGTCGTCGGCGTCGTCGTCGTCGGCGTCGTCAGTGTCGGTGTCGTCGTCGTCGTCGGCGTCGTGGGCGTCGTCGTCGTCGTCGGCGTCGTCGGTGTCGTCGTCGTGGTCGTCGGGCGTCAGGCTTGCGGCAAAGGCGGTTTTGCGGTCGCGGTGGCCGCCGTGGCCGCTGCCAGCCTGGCTGCGGGCGCCCTGCCCGGGGCCCGCCGCCCGCGGAGCACGGCCCAAGGTGTCCTCCAGCGCGGCTCAGGGAGGCCCAGCACGGCCCGCGCGCTTCGGCCCAGCCTTGGCCCAGGGTGTCCTCCAGCACCAGGGGTGGACCTAAACGGTGTTTTGGCGATGTCCTGGGCCGCTCTCGTTTCGATGTCGTTTCGCGTTAGAGGCGAATCGAAGACAGAACAAAAACGAAAACGAAACCAGAACGAAAAGGGAAGACGAAAACCATAACGAAGACACAACGAAAAGGGAAAACGAGAACCAAGAAGACGAATCGAAGACAAAACGAAAAGGGAAAACGAAACCATAACGAAAACGAAAGACACCGTTTAGGTTCAGCCCTGTCCAGCACCTCCCGGGAGGCCCAGCATGGCCCGGGCTTCGGCCCCCCGGGTGTCCTCGAGCATCCCCAGGGAGGACCAGCACGGCTCGCGCGCTCTCCAGCACGGCCCGCCCCTTGGCCCCCGGGGTGTCCTCCGGCATCCTCTGGGAGGCCCAGGCGGCCTCGCGAGCTCCACGGCTGTGGCGCGAGGAGCCCGGGGGGCGCCCGAGGCCAGGGCCGCCTCGGGCGGCTTCCGAGATGCGCCGCCGCCACGGCGGCGGCGCAGCCCCGCCCGACAGCAAAGTGCTCGGCATCGCTCGGACGTGTGCTTTTTTCCTTCGGCGAGGGCCCTCGAGGAGCATCCTAGCATCCTTGATCATTTGGCGAAAAAGCCCCGCACGAGACCGAAAAATGCACAGGGAATGGACGCCCGAGCGATGGCCAGAGATGCGCTGCCGCCATAGCGTCGGCGCAGTCCCGCCCGACAGCAAGGTGTGCCCGTTCTCCCCAGGCCCACGCCTGAACCCAAGTGCGCGCAGTCTTTGAGAGAGGAACCCCAGTGCGCAGGACTCGCGCACGCATTCGCGAGGGGTCGGACCGCGGCGTGGGAGAGGAGAGCGGGTGCTGTTGCCGATGCGTTGGCCAAGAGAGGCGCGGGCTTCCACCCATGCGTTAACCCTCTGCTGCTGCTGCTGCTGCTGCTGCTGCTGCCACTGCTGGCCTTCATACTCGCGGGCGGAGGCGGGTCAGTGGGTTGCGCGGCAGGGAGTTCTCATGCAGGAGAAGGGCTGGAGCGACTCTGAAGGGGTGCCTGAGGCCAACCGCGGGGGGCCAAGGCCAAGTAGGTCTTCCAGGCCACGCATGGCCCCCCCGTCGATGAGGTTCAGGGCCGTGGGCCGAGTCGGTTTTCCAGGCCACGCATGGCCCCCCCGTCGATGAGGTTCAGGGCCGTGCTCTCAGAGGTCTCGCAGTGTTAGTCAGACTTACGGGCCACTGCCTCAGGATGTCTGAAGCGTTCGGTGAAGATGGGGCGTCTGTGCTTGTTGGTCCTCGCCTCATTTGCTGCGTCTCCTGTAGTGCCTTCGCTGCGGCCAGAGGGCTGCGCAGGCATGCCGCCCCGCTGCGGCAGGCCCTGGCTTCAGGCAACAGAAGATGTGAGGAGGAGGAGGAGGAGGAGGAGGCAAGGTGGCTTTCAAAGTACGACGGCTGGAGCTCAGGCGAGCTTGATCTTCCATCCCTGGCCGATATCTCCCTGCTTTGGCTGCCAAGATCTTGTCCTGCCGCTCGCGGCGCGGGAGCTCAGCTGCGAGGCCTCTGTGCCGTGCAGGCCCGCCTTGGTCGTCCAGCTGGACCAAGGGCCAGCTCTTGGCGAGGCGCAGCCTCCCAGCCTGCCCCCTCGCTCACTAGGAAGCCCTGGCTGCCCGAAACGCCCGCGATCGCGGGCTCGAGTCGGGCACGGGCGACACATATTCATGACTCGCTCTGCTCTTATGCTTGCCGCTATTGGCCCGGACTTCGTTGGCTTCCCTCTTATCTCGCCTCCTCATCCTCCTCGTTCCCTGCCCTCGCTCTCTCTCTCTCTCTCGCTCTCCCTCTTCCTTTCCCTCCCCCTCCCTCCTCATCCTCGTCCTCGTCCTCGTGCTCCTCCTCTTTCCCCCTCGGCATCGCTCGGACGTGTGCATGCTTTCTCGGCGAGAACCATCGGGGACCATCCTGGGCCATCGAGCAACAAAAGCACGCACGAAACCGACAAATGCACGGGAAATGGACGTCCGAGCGACGGCGAGGACAGCAAAGTGTGCCCGTTCCCCCCAGGCCCACGCCTGAACCCACGTGCGCGCAGCCTTTGAGAGAGGACCCCTGCGCAGGACTCGCGCACGCATTCGCGAGGGGTCGAACCGCGGCGTGGGAGCCGAAACCGACGAATGCCCGGGAAATGGACGTCCGAGCGACGGCGAGCCCCCCTCCCAGGCACGGTCGGCGCCGCCAAGGCGCTGTTTGAGCGCCTCCTGGCCTTGCCGGCGCGCAGCGTGCGGCGGCTGCGCTCGGGAGCCGGGAGGCCCGGAGCGAGGGGGGGGACGAGGGGGGGAGGAGGGGAGGAGGTTGGAGGAGGGGGGAGGGGAGGGGAAGGGACGGAGGGGAGGGGGGGAGGGGGGAGGGGAAGGAGGGAGGGGAGGGGAAGGAGGGAGGAGGGGGGGAGGGGAAAGGGATGGAGGGCAGGGCTGGACCTAAACGGTGTTTTGAGCGATTTCGTGGGCCGTTTTCGTTTCGACTTCGTGTTGCGGTAAAGGCGGATTGGAGACAGAAGCGAGGGAAAACAAAAACATAACGAAAACGAGCAACGCCGTTGAGATTCAGCCCTGATGGAGGGAGGGAGGGATGAAGTGGGATGGGGCGGGGGAGGGAGGGAGGGGACACGTGAGGGACAGAGGGAGGAGGGACCCGAGGGGAGGGGAAGGGCGAAGGGGCGGGCGGGAGGGAGGAGGGGGTGGGAGGGGAGGAGGAGGAGGGAGGAGTGGAGGGGGGGGGGTGGGAAGTGGAGGGAGGGAGGGAGCAGGGAGCGGGAGCAGCAGGCTGGAGTCGCTGTCGCTCGCGCCGCTGGTGCCGCTGGCGCGCCGCCTCGAGTCCCTCGCCTCGCCCGCGCCCGCGGGCGCCGCCGCCGCCCTGGCGACGGGGGGGTCAGCTGGCCGCGCGTCTCTTGTCAGCCTCGTGCGCCCCCTCCTCCTCCTCCTCCTCCTCCTCCTCCTCCTCCTCCTCCTCCTCCTCCTCCTCCTCCTCCTCCTCCTCCTCCCTCCTCCTCCTCCTCCTCCTCCTCCTCCTCCTCCTCCCCCTCCTCCTCCTCCTCCTCCTCCTCCTCCTCCTCCCTCCTCCTCCTCCAGGCGTTGTGGTCCGAGGCGCCTCCTTGCGGGAAAGCCCGTCCGACCGCGACCCCAGCGCGTTGGCGCCACGGCCCGCGATCGATCCCTTGCGTGGCACCGCCGCGGTAGGCGGCGCAGGGCGTTGGCCAGAGACAGATTACGCCGTGAAGCCGACCTCCAGGCGTTGTACCTTCATCACGGCAGCTGCGTTCCTCAGATGGCTTGGCGATATCGTACCCCGTGGAGGCGCAGCCGCCACAATGCAGGCGCCTGGGAATTTCGTGCTGATGATTCGTGGAACAAGAAGTCGAGGGACACATCCTACCAGGTTTGCTCAATATGTTCTCAGTGGGAGTATACCAGACACGGGCATCGTGCGTGCAGCAAGTGTCATGGAGCATACCGTCAGGCTGGTGATGCCGTCAGTGGTCAAGGTGGTCTATCCCAGCCTGATAATGCTACTCCTGCTCCTGGTGCTCCTGGGCCTATGCCACCCGAGTTGGTTGCTCAACTCCAGTTGTGGTCGTCCGCCTATCCCGCACTTGCAGGCGTTGTGCAGGCTCTGGCCCCTCCCACGCCAATCGTGCAAGCCCCGTCCGAGATGGAGATGGATCGGATGGTCTCTGCCAAGCAAACCGAGTTGGCCAGGTCTTGTGAGACGGCGGCCAAATGCGAGAGGATGGCGCCCCAGGAAGTTCAGTGGAGACTGGACAGGCTCAATAAGACGAGGGCCCTTGTGGCGGAGCATGAACGTGCTCACGCTGAAGCACTCGCAGAGCTCCAGTCAGCGGCCGCGGCCAAGCGGCAAGCCGATCATGAGAAGTCCACTTTCAACCCAGACCAATACAAAGTCCACAAGAAGCAGGAGATCCAGGAGCATATTGACGAAGCTGTACGGAGAGTTGCGGCGGCTACTCCTACTGCTGCTCCTGCCCCTGCTGCTCCTGGTGGTGTTCCCGTGCAGCCACCTCCTGGAGCACTCCCGCCAAATATCGTCGGGTGCATCCGAGACGGCAAGGTGGACTACAATATATTCGAGACGGTCTTGCATGGGTTCGATGACCAGCAGCTGCAGCCCCTCTCGGCCTGTACCCCGGTTGGCATCGAGCAATGGAAGCAGTACCGTACTATATGCCAGCGGCGCCAGCAGCCCCTCATCGGCGATGATGCAAGCGACATTGGAAGTGAAGCTGGCGACCTGGTTGCAGAACGTGAAGAACTGGCAGCAATCAAGAAGCGTGCTGCCGAACAAGGGCTCGATGCTGCAGGTGCTGACCGCTACCAGAAGTTGCTCACGTCGACCCTCGAGCATCGGGCCACCAAGAAGGCTCGGCGTGCTGAGGTCCAGTCTCATGATCTGCATCGTGCCTTTTGCAACGCGGCAGCACAGCAGCTGGTGCCAGGAGCCGAGGCTGCTCATCCGCACGTTGGGTAGCACGTGCTCTGCCCCTCTTGGGGGCAAGGCTCCGCCATCGTCGCACTCCGCAGAGGGGAAGGTGGGGCCTAGTACCAGCACAGGAGTGCATTTCAAGTTCGCGAATATTACGGCTTGGTCGAAGTTGGCTCAGGATTTCTTTGCAAACCAGGTTTCTTATGTAGATGGAGTCTTCTTCGCCGAGCATCACCTGAAGGATGGATCAACAGTTTTTACAGCCAAGAAACTCTGCTGACAACTTCGCTGGCCCCCGCACTTCCAGAGCGCAGTGCCTTCGCCAGGGGGTGGATCTCACGGAGGCGCGCGCGCCGCAGTCCAGCCTGGCCCCAGCATTCGTAATTCTTGACGCTTCGCGTATCCCTTGGGATCAGGAGGAGGTGCACCGAGAGCAAGCGCGGCCGCGTCGCCAGGGAGGACGAGATCGAGGGCCCTGAGAAGAACAAGCGGTCCCTGAGCGTGGAGCTGGCCGAAGGACGCCTGTGGCCGGGAGGTGTCGCCCTCGAAGGGCCTGCGCGGTCGTCTGAGCTGGGCAGGTCTTCTGCCTCGGATCCGCCCCAGCAGCGGCGCCTCGCCGAGGACAGTCCGGGGCTGCCCAGATCGTCCCGAACGGCTGCCAGGGGCCCAAGTTACGTTACGAGGCGTCCGAGGGGCCTGAGCGCCCCTGGCAAGTTGTCTTCTCACAGCTTCAGAAAGGACGAGCCTTCAGCTCGATAACCAGAGACTGACACATCGAGCAACCACAGAGGTGAAGAGTCGTTGGACAGTCGAGGTACAGCTCCTCCTTCCTGTCAGAGTGTGGCGCGAGCTCAAGCTATCACATTGCCTGTCGCCGGGACTGTCGGCCACCACCTCACCTCTCATTGCTCCTCCCCTGACAACAGTACCTCGAGGGCGCTATCTGTTGATGCTCAAGCGGTTGGGTCGAGCAACCACAGAGGTGAAGAGCCGTTGGATAGTCGAGGTACAGCTCCTTCTTCCTATCAGCGTGTGGCGCGAGCACAAGCTATCACATTGCCTGTCGCCGGGACTGTCGGCCACCACCTCACCTCCCATTGCTCCCCCCCTGACAACAGTACCTCGAGGGCGCTATCTGTTGATGCTCAAGCGGTTGGGGCTCAACCTGCGGCGGCACGAGCTCAAGCTATTTCATTGCCAGTCGCCGGGGCCGACGGCCACACACACCCAGCAGGGGCCCATGAAGGCGAAGTGGGGGGAGACAGGCAGTCACGTCGCCTCGGCCCCGTCGCGCAATTTAGGGGCTTTTGCCCTCACTCCGCCGTGCCCCCCTCTCTCGATGCGGCCGCCCCGAGTGAGGCTGCTCTCCGCAGCGGTTCGAGCATGGAAGACGTGTCCTCAGGTTACGGCGCGCACATCGATGCTGACGCCACTCCGGGCCACCCTCAGGAGCCTGACAGCGGCAGGCGCAGCATTGAAGGGGGGGGTAGCGCGGCCATCCCCACAATTCACACAGAACGTGCGACCTTCCGTCGCTACCCTGGAACGGACTGCGACGGGCAGAGGGACGCCCGCGATGTTCAGCCCAGGGAACGGTGCGTAGAGGAAGAATGCACCAGGGAGCTGACCCCGTGGGGGATGGTCGTGACAACGCTGGCAGAAGGCAACCCGACGCTGTGACCTTCCGCCGCTCCCTTGGACGCGATGACCGTGGGCGCGAAACCCTCCTGTCTAACCCAACCGCCTCTCTCACCCCCACCGCTCCCATGCCCGCTGCAGGACGTCAAATTTCCTTTTCTCCAGGCGCTGTCGAACAGAGTGGAGCGGCCCTAGGCGGTACCAGGGCTACGGGGGGAGAGGGCCCCGTGTCGGCACAAAACCTTCCCTCGGATCCAGTTCCGCTTAGGTCAATTGACGATGAGCAGATGAACGTCCACCGCGGTCTTCCCAGGGGCCAGGTTGACTCGGGCGGTGCGCTCAGGGAGCTGATGCCCTCAGGGGGCGCTCACGAGGGCATAGGCAACAGGAACGGGCAGGTCGCTGCCCGCAGCCCCGGCGCGCTCCATCAAGGCTCACGCCAACCCATCGCCGAGCCCCTCCCCCTGGGCGTGCCCGCGCTGAGTGAGGCCGTCCACGCTGGCGAGCTAAGCGGTGGAGCCATGCCTTCCACCCGTGAAGCGCATCCCGACGCCGATGCAGCATTCGACCGCTCCCATGGGCCCGAGAGCGGCAGGCATAATGCTGGAGAAGGGGGGGGATGCAGACATTCCTGATATACACACAAATCGTGCGACCTTCCGTCGCTACCCTGGAGCGGATGGCGGAAGGCTGGATGAGGCCCAAGGCGTTCGACCCAGGGACCAGTCGGATGTGGGAGTAAGGACCAGGGGCCCTACCCCCACGGGGGTTGGACGGGGGTGCGGCGGCTATGTGCACCCTAGCGCTGCCGCCTCCAGTCGACCCACTGGAGACGAGAGCGCTAGGCGCGACACTGGTGGAGGGGGCGAGGCTCTCCCCCCCACGACACACACAGAACGTGCGACCTTCCGTCGCTACCCTGGACCGGACGACGGCACGCAGAGAGAGGCGCACGGCGTTCAATCCAGGGATCGTTGGCAGAGGGAAGACATGACCTGTGACCCAGCCCCCACAGAGGCGGGACGGGAGAACGTCGTCAGTATACACACTGATACCGCGGCCTCCCGGTGCCTCCCAGGAGCAGGCCACGGGCCTTGCCTCACACCAGAGGGAGGGGAGGCCGGGCTGACGGCCGCGGCCGCTGCTGGGACCGCTGCCACCGTCGCCGATCATCTTGGCGCCCTACCTCACCCTCTTCATGGCACCCTACATCATCACCCTCTTCATCCTGCCCACCATCTTCACCAACGGCACTGTGAAGAGCGCTTGCGAGAAAAACAGGCGCCTGCTGTGGCAGCAGGTTGTGGCGCTGCTGGGAGAGATTGTAGCCGTGAAGCTGGAGCCCTACATCAACGCGTACGTCATTGTGAACGGCGCGCACGAGAAGAGCAGTCGTCGGGGGACGGCATCGAGGACCCTGAGGAGAACAAGCGGTCCCTGAGCGTGGAGCTGGCCGAAGGCCGCCTGTGGCCGGGAGGTGTCGCCGTCGAAAGGCCTGCGCGTTCGTCCGAGCTGGGCAGGTCTTCAGCCTCGGATCCGCTCCAGCAGCGGCGCCTCGCCGAGGACAGTCCGGGGCGGCCCAGATCGTCCCGAACGGCCGCCAGGGGCCCAAGTTACGTTACAAGGCTTCCGAGGGGCCTGAGCGCTCCTGGCAAGTTGTCCTCTCACAGCTTCAGAAAGGACGAGCCTTCAGCTCGAGAGCCAGAGACTGACACATCGAGCAACCGCAGAGGTGAAGAGCCGTTGGGCAGTCGAGGTACAGCTCCTTCTTCCTATCAGCGTGTGGCGCGAGCTCAAGCTATCACATTGCCTGTCGCCGGGACTGTCGGCCACCACCTCACCTCCCGTTGCTCCTCCCCTGACAACAGTACCTCAAGGGCGCTATCTGTTGATGCTCAAACGGTTGGGGCTCAACCTGTGGCGGCACGAGCTCAAGCTATCACATTGCCAGTCGCCGGGGCCGTCGGCCACCACCTCATTCTCCATTGTTCCCCCCATGGCAACAGCATTGCGGCGACAGGTGGGAGTGCTGCTGGAGCGCCTTCCGACGCCGACGCGGCGCTCAGTCGCTTCCAAGGACTTGAGAGCGGCAGGCGCGATACTGGAGGAGGGGGTGATGCGTTCATCCTTACGATGCACACAGAACGTGCGACCTTCCGTCGCTACCCTGGATCGGATGACGGCAGGCAGAGGGATGCCCACAGCGTTCGACGCAGGAGCCGTAGCGGCGTGGAAGACGGGCCTTCAGCCCTTGGAGCGACCTGTGACACAGCAGAGCGGGCCTTCAGCTCGGGGCTCCAAGGCCCATCCAACCACCTCAGAGGTGACGAGCCTTCAGCTCGAGAGTCGGGGACGGCGCCAAGGGCCCCCGAGAGTGCCGACGGGCAGGTGGCCACGAGCGGCGACGGGAAGTGCCCCCCACCCGCCGCCTCTCCTGGATTTGACAGGGCCGAGCACGCAGAAGGCGGGCCCTCAGTCCGAGGAGCTTCCAGCGAGGTCATAGCCCACTGCTCCCCCCCTGGCAACAGTATCGCGGCGACAGGTGGGAGCGCTGCTGAGGGAGCGCCCGCAGTCGATGACCAGCCTCCTCCCGAGAAGAGTTCCACGACCCCTCCCCGAGCGGATGGCGGAGGTCATCCCGAGCCTCGTCGCAGCATCGAGGGCCAGGAGTTCACGCCGGAGCGTGCGTGCGCGCGGGCCACTGACGGGCGCGCGTCTGCGATCGGCACCGACCCTCCAGCCAGCGCCTCCGAGGCCATCCCCGTGGCCGACGGTCGACACGGAGCCCGCCACTTGCAAAGCCTGGGGCTCTCGACGCAGCTGGTTGGCGGCGAGACCCAACAACGCCCCGCTGTGACTCCGCCCGCCGCCGTCCCTGGGACTCTCGAAGACCCCTTGCCGGGTAACCACGAACGCGCCTTGCAGAGGCAGGACGTCGAGGCCATCCGCCAGCTTGTCGAGAGAAATCCCTTCGCGCTCATTCGCCCTCGTTCCCCTGTCAGCGAATCCGCCCGAACGGACAGCGAGCCGCAGCCACTCGCGCCCGAAGGCCGGACCATGTGGAGGAAGGCGACCCCCGTCCTGGCGAAAGAAACGGTGTCTGGCAACCCAGGTAACCAAGAACACGCCTTGCAGAGGCAGGACATCGAGGCCATCCGCCAGCTTGTCGAGAGAAGTCCCTCTGCGCCCATTCGCCCTCGTTCCCCTGTCAGCGAATCCGCCCGAACGGACAGCGAGCCGCAGCCACTCACGCCCGAAGGCCGGACCACGCTGAGGAAGGCGACCCCCGTCCTGGCGAAAGAAACGGTGCCCGGCAACGTGCCTGGGCCAGGCACGACCTGCAGCACTCTCACACTTGACGAAAGTCACGCTGCGACAGACGGGGGCGCGCTCGTGGGCGAGGGCGAGCACGGGTCTGAGGGCGAGCGTCAACGGGAGGGGTCTGCCCCCGCTTACCACAGTGCAGCAGTCCTCTCAGCCCCAGCCGCTGGAGGCTACTCGGCCTTTACTTGGCGACCAACCGCGCGGCCCGCGCCAACCCGCAAGTCCCCGCCAGACTTCCGCGCGCCAGTTGCCGCCGCGCCCCGCGAAGCCATTGGCGATTCCGGCGGCGGGCCCAACCAGTCGAATCAGTCGCAGAGCAGCGTAGGTGAGCAGCACACTGAGCAGGAGCCGGAAGAGCCCGATGAGCAGGAGCTGCCGGCCGCCCACGGGGAGGGCGCGGAAGTAACGCCAGCTCAGAAAAGGGAGCACGGGCAAGAACAGGAACAGACAACCACCCACCGCCTCACTCCCCTGGCCGACACCACCTGCCCTGGCCCCTCCCTCCCAGGCAAGGGCGCGAGCTCGAGTGCCGACGAGCACCGGCAGCGCGGCCGGCACGTTCTCCCAGCGCGTCTTCGCGACAGCGGGTGGACGCCCCGCCTAGCCTCTGTGACTGGCCACCCTCCAGTCTCCCCGATGCCCCTGGGCCGAAACCTGGCCAGCGACGCCGACCGCGCTGGCGGGTCGGGTGGACGGCAGACGGCAGGCGGCGGACGCAGCAGCAGCAGCCGCAGAAGCAGCAGCAGGCGCCGCGCCGAGGACCAGCCGCTGACCACCCCGCCCCTGTTTGGGGGCCCCGCCGCGCGTCACTGTCCAGAACACTTGGACCCTGACACGGGACAGCAGCTATATAAAACTAAGATCGGCGACATCCAGTGGGACCTCCCCGGGGAGACACCTGGCGAGACGATGAAGCGGCTTCAGGCCTCCCTGGGAGCGAGGTTCACTGGCGCCTGGCACGCGTTCGCCCGGCAGCACGCCTTGCCTAGCCGCAAGGGCTCGCTTGACCCGCGGCGGCACGACCAGCAAACGTGCGTCAACTTCCTGTCGTCCTTCCGCTTCCGCTTCAACTGTGACGCGCGGGCCATGGACGACGCACTGGACCTCGGCGCTGACTGGACGCAGGTGCGGCTTCGGTACCTGGGTGAGTGACGGGAGGGCAGGGGGCGCCCGGCGGCGAAGGGCCACGCTGCTCGCCGCGCACCCATGACGGGCCAGGTCCCGTGGGTTGTCGTCACATAAGCTGCGGGCGCGCCCGCCCTTGCTTCACCTCCTTTCGCTCTGGCCGCTCCTCCTTCCTTTCGGCGCGTGGTTTGAGCCCATGCTATCACATTGCCTGTCGCCGGGGCTGTCGGCCACCACCTCGATTCCAGCGGGCGCTGCCCAGGCCGCGCCTTGGGCCCTAATCGCGGCGCTCTGCCGCCCTCCACCCGGTGCGCGCACCTCCTGCCTTTGGATCCAGGTGCGCGCTGCGGCAATACCGTCCACCGCCTTTCCGCAGTGGACTCGCGGCCTCAGGCCCTACTGTAGATGTCTCACCGCCAGGCCTTCCAGGCCTGTGAGTGGGCTACGGCTCGCCTGTCCGCTGTCTTTCTCCCTGGACTTTCTAACCGAACGAACGGCCTTCCGCCGTCACCCTGGACCTTTTAAACAAGCAGCGCGTCCTTCCGCCGTCACCCTGGATCCAAGTGGCTCTGAGGGACGCGTCTTGGGTACAAGGCGTTCTCGTCCCTCTGGTGCTAGACGACTCGGTTGGGTAGCGCCGGGGCACCTTAGATGTGCATACTCCTCGGGGTCTGCCGTGTATCGTGCACTTCGACGCCCTTCCACTCGTCGGATCTGGGCTGTCGCATCCCTGTTGTGGAAAGTACTCTTGTCATCATGCTCCACGCCCTGGATGCGCTTTCTTGCGTCGCGACCTGGTTCGCCGTCAGCTTTTTCCGTTGGCCTTTCTCCCCAGTCAGTCTGCGGTACCCGTCAGGCCCCCTGGATCGTTGCCCTCGGGAACTCTCATGCTGGACGGCCTTCCGCCGTGGCCCTGGATCAGTGGCTTTGACGGACTTGCCTGGGTATGCGCGGTCTCGTCCCGCGTGTGCTCTCCGACTCGTTCTGGACAGCACTGAGTAAACAAGCAGCACGGCCTTCCGCCGTCATCCTGGATCCAAGTGGCTCTGGGGGGCGCGTCTTGGGTACAACGCGCTCTCGTCCTTCTGGTGCTAGACGACTCGGTTGGGTAGCGCTGAGACACTTTAGTTTTGCATGCTCCTCGGGATCTGCCGTGTATCATGCACTTCGACGCCCTTCCACTCGTCGGATCTGGGCTGTCGCTTCTCAGTTGTGGAAGGTACTTTGGTCATCATGCTCCACGCCCTGGATGCGCTTTCTCGCGTCGCGACCTGGTTCGCCGTCAGCTTTGTCCGCTGGACCTTGTCCCCAGTCAGTCCGTGGTATCCGTCAGGCTCACTGGAACGGTGTCCTCGGGAACTCAATGCTGGACGGCTTTCCGCCGTGGCCCTGGATCAGTGGCTTTGACGGACTTGCCTGGGTATACGCGGTCTCGTCCCGCGCGTGCTCTCCGACTCGTTCTGGACAGCACTGAGACACTGTGATGCGGACACGCCGCGTTTCGAGCGTGTCGCGTGCATCAGGCGCCCTCCCACCCGCTGGGTCTGGGCTGAAGCATCTCGGTGTGGAAGCTTCTTGGCAACATTTTCACACTTTGATGCCGTTTCGGCGTCGCGGCGCGTTGCCGCCGTCGGGATCCCCGCTGGACTTACGTCTCCTTTCGTCTGTGCTACCCGTCAGGCTTGGGTCGTCGCCCTCGGGAACTTGTCAAACAAGAAGCACGGCCTTCCGCCGTCACCTTGGATCCATTGGCTCTGAGGGGCACGTCTCGGGTACAAGGCGTCCTCGCCCCTCTGTGCTAGACGACTCGGTTGGGTATCGCTGGGCCACCTTAGATGTGCATACTCCTCGGAGTCTGCCGTGCATCGTGCTCTTCTACGCCCTTCCACTCGTCGGATCTGGGCTGTCACATCTCAGTTGTGGACGATTTGTCTTGTCTTCATGCTCCACACCCTGGATGCGCTTCTTGCGTTGCGACTGGCTCGCCGTCAGCTTTTTTCGTTGGTCTTTGTTCCCAGGCAGCCTGTGGCACCCTTCAGGCTCCATGGTTCGGTGCCCTCTGGACTCCCATTGCTGGACGGCTTCCCGCCGCGACCCTGGATCAGTGGCTTTGCGGGACTTGCCTGGGCATACACGGTCTCGTTCCGCCTGTGTTCTCCGTCTCTTTGGACTGCACTGTGACACTGTGGTGTGCACGCGCCGCGTTTCGGCGGGTAGCGTGCATCAGGTGCCCTTCCACCCGCTGGGTCTGGGCCGAAACATCTCGGTGTGGTAGTCTTCTCGGAACATGGATACACCTTGATGTCGTTCTGGCGCCGCGGCTCGCTGCCGCCGTCGGGATCCTCGTTGGACTTGCCGCCCCGTCGTCTGTGCTACCCGACAGGCTGGGGCCGACGTCCTCGGGTCGTTCCCTTGTCTGCACCTGGACGTTGGAACGTTATCGCGCCATTTTAGCTGCGCTAGGTCGTCTCGGTGCCTGTGTGCCGCCGGATCCGCGGCCCTGCTCGCGTTAGGTAATCTAGTCGCGTCCGCGGCCCGTTCGCGACCTTCCGCCGCTGGCGCTTCCGCCTGCGGCTGTAAAAAAATATCCCCACCAGCCCATCCTACGCCAGGCACTCGAACGAAGAGCGCCGATGATCGGCAGCTGTTCTCCTCCCCTCTTCCTCCTTCGCCTGCGCCTTCTCCTCCTCCTCTTCTCCTCCTCCTCCCTCTCCTCCTCCTCCTCCTCCTCCTCCTCCTCCTCCGCCTCTTCCTCCTCCCTGGTGGCGTATTGGAAGTGTCTTCGAACGTTTTGGTGGGCTCTTGGGCCTCGCGGGCGGGCGGGCGGCGCTCCGCCCGCCCGCGCGCAGAGCCCAAGAGGGGGTCCAAGACGTCTTTTGGAACAATGTTGGAGGAGATCGATCAACGAAGGGGGGGGGGGGGGGTGTAATTACAGCACCCCACCCCCCCCCCCCCCCCCCCCCGCCCCCACCACCGCCCCTTCCTCCCCCTTTCCCCCCCCCCCCCCCCCCCCCCCCCCCCTTCAGAAGCCGCGATCCTCGTGGGGGGTGTCGAATTTTAGCCTTCCCAGGAGTCGATCTTGGACGCTCTAACTACCCGCGGCCTCCCCTGTCCAGGGTCCAGGTCAGCGGGGAGGGGTAGGGGGGGGGGCAAACCCTTCCCCGAAGGGGAAGAAGGAGGGGTGGAAGAGGAAACGCTCTAAACCACCGACGCCCAGAGGGCTGGCGGTGTTTTTTTGAAGCAGGCTAGCAAAGTTGTCCAAGTTGGCGCAGGCAAGTGCTGGTTCTTCCAAGAGATGCGTCTAATATCTTGTACTATCGCTGTGGGGGTGATGTACCTGGCCCCGTCGATCGGCGTCTCTGGGGCGAATGCTAGCCGTCTGCGTTCCCTTGCAGAGTTCGTTAATAGATTGGCGATTCCCTGGGTTCTGATGGGGGGCTTCAACATGTCCCCCGACCTCCTCCAGGAAAGTGGTTTCTTGGAACTCGCTCGTGCTCGGACTATCGTTCCTGGAAGCGTGACGTTTACCTGTGTCGTGGGTGACTCTATGGTTGACCACGTGGTATGTAGTGACGCTGGTTGGCCTTCTGTTAAGGTGGCTGCATATCCTACTTCACCCTTAAAGCACATGCCTGTTTGGATATCAGGATTGATTTGGCAAGCTTATCCCTGCCTGTGCGTGCGCGTAGCGTGGCCGCTAAGTTTCCTGAAGCATATGGCCCTGGCAAATGTTGGTTGTTTTCTGTGGGTGAAGCTGACAGGTCGTTATCGTTTCGAACCCTTGAGTTTCACGAAGACGTAAGGGATGCCCTTCCACAGCACACCGCCGAGCACGTGGATCACGACTTGAGTTTCAAGTATGCGGTGTGGTCTCGTGCCGTTGAATTCCCGATGTTGTCTCGTGCCTGTGCGATCATTCATAAGCCACAGATGTGCCTTGGTCGCGGGGCCATGATTAGGAGGCGCGACACTTCCTCGGCAGCCCGAGGCCCAATAGCTCAAAGCTTCCGCTGCCCGACCCTCGCATTCTGGTCTATGGTGGGTTCCCGTGCTCGTGAATATTGGAAGCTCTTGGAGGCCCCCTACGGCGCCCCTACGAGGCGAATGCGTGACGTACTTCGCGAATTTGCTCCTCTTGTACATGCCCACGTTGGCCCCCCTGCAGGATGCGGATGAGGCAAAGGCTTGGGCCACCCTCCTGGAGGACCCTCCTTACAATCGTGTTGATGCTCGTCTGATGGTCGATCGTTGTGGTGATATATGCGCACGTGCGTGGTCTCAAGTGCATGCCCGCGCCCGTAAGGGCATCCGTGAATGGCTGCGGGCTGCCTTACCGCGAGGCGCGCGTGAATGGCCCATGCATACCTCGAAGCAGAGGAGAAGATTTGGGTTGAGTATTTCGAACCCCCCCTGGGGGTCGTGAGCGAGCTTATTAGTATGATGAAGCATAGGGAGTATCTGTGGAGCAGTTGGTGGACTCCAGGGCCTCTGGTTAGCAAGTGTCTCGACGCTGGGCCGGATGAGTTCCGAGCCCTTGCGCAGATCTCTCTTCTTGATTCTGACCCCCTCGAGGTGAATGACAACACCCGTGCATGTGTCAGGTTTGGCGATCAGACCTCCACCGGCTTTGATCAGCGGTCTCCGCGTTTTTTTTGATTGGTTTGCCTTATCCAGCGCCCGAGCAGCTCACCGATGTCTTTGTGGACATCGAAGGTAAGCTTGCCTTCCCCTCGCAGCGCCTGTTCCGTGTAATGGCCATGATCCCAAAGTCCATCATGGATGAGAGAGCCATCGCTAAATGCCCCGCTGTCTACCGCATTTATTTTAAGGCGCGGGGCTTTGATATCGATTCTTGGAACCGAGAGCATCTTGAGTTTTGGGATACGGCTGTGAAAGGAAGCTCGGCCTTGAAGGCCAACCTGTACCGGGAAGTCTGTGACGAAGTTGCTCTCTCTTCTGACATGGCTGCAGTATGTGCCAGTTGGGATATGGAGAAGTTTTTCGATTCAGTTCCCCCGCGCAAGTTGATGCACCTTGCCATCAAGCATGCATACCCCGCCTACCTCTACCTTGGCCTCCTCATCCACGCGTTCCCGAGGGCCCTGGAGGTCTCCAGGATGATGCCCAAGGTCTTGGCAGCTTGGGGGTCCATTTTGGCGGGGTGTGGTCAGAGTACGCCCTGGTTTAAATGCTACCTGTATGATATCTTGGAGAGAGCCCAGAACAGGATTCCCGAAGGCCCCAACACGAGCCCCACGGTCCGAGTTCCGATTCGGTCCTGCGTTGACGACATTCAGTTCCTGCACGGCACGTCAGTCTTCCTGACCAAGTATTTTCCTCAGGCTGTTGTTTCTTTCCAGCATGACGTTGAGGACTTGGGTTGCAGAATTTCAACCAAGTCTACCGCCCTTGCGTCCAGCAAGGCAGTCCAGCAGTTGATGCGCGCCGAGTTTGCCAAGTTTAACCTCGTCCTGAGCTTTGGCGAATATGTGAAAGATCTTGGTACTCTTACTACCCTTACTAAACGTCGTCCCACTTGGAGGATTAAGCTCAGATGAGGCATTGCTTTTCGGAGAAGTATGAAGCTTAGATATTTGGCGCAGCTGTGCGGACGCCCAAGGAAAGTTTCCAACCCTGGAACCCTGTCCGTCGGTACTTGGGGCCATGGGGCCCTGAGGGTCCCTCCTGGGGAGATGAAGAAGCTGCGCGGCACTGCCGCGGCATGTTCTGGGTTCTGGAGCTCTGGAGCTTGTACGACTTCGGTTCTTCAGGTCCTGAGTGATCCCAACGATGATCCGATTTTTTCGCCTTCGAGTAGAACAGCTTACCCTACTGACGGATGTCTGGGAGTCTCTACCACCAGGCATTCAAGCAGGAGCCCGTCGAGCGTGGTCTCGATATGATGAAGTATTCGACCATAAACCTGCGGCTAAAGATGGAGACGGGTGAAAGGCCCTATTGCGGCCGTGGGTGCTACTGTCCTGGACCTCGGTTGGATTCCAAGGGCCATCGATCGCTGGGAAGTTCCTGGGTCCTCCGATATCCGTCTTGGGGCCCCTGACCTTCGCTCTCATCTCGCTCGCCGTGTTCGTGAAACGTGTAGAGCCCAGGTCTGGTCAAAGGCGTCTGAGCATTTTTGTGCTGCAGGAGTCGAGCACGGCGCCGACTTCACAGTATTCAGGAAGTTTCATCGGTCGCTGGTGCAAGACGGCGACTACCAGAGAGCAGCAATGCTCGTCACTATTGCAGTCGGGGCCTGTTGGCCAGAGGAGCGTTTGCTCCTGTCAGGGTGCATGACCTTAGGCCAGTGCCCTAGGTGTGCAGATGAGAAAGGGTTTATGATGCATAGATGTTGGCAGTGCCCCAGTAATGAATATATGAATAATACGGCCGTTCTTCTCACATCCCATCTGCGACCACAAGCTGACGCTGCCGCCCCCGATAGTGCCCTGTGGGCTCGTGGTCTTCCATCTCTTTCTGCTACCGTTGGGCTGGTTCCTGCTCCCTATTCTCGTGTCTGGTCTTGGGGACGATTAGGGCCTCTTCAGAAGCTTGATGGAGGTCTGTGGGGGCTCGATGGGTCTGGAGGTCAGCATGCCAAAGATGATAGGTTGAGAAGGTGTGGTTGGGCTATTGTCCGTTTGGGACCTCCTGCCGTTGATTGACCTCGGCTAGGTGCTATTTGTTGTGGTTCCCTCCCGACCCCTGAGCAATCAAGTCCTAGGGCCGAGCTGTTCGCCTTCCTCGTAGTCCTCAATCACACCCGTGGCGACATTGTATGCTATACAGATTATCTCCCACTGTGTCGTGCTATGGCTAAACCACGTTCTTCGATTGCTAAGACCTCGCTCATGATGGACTTGTGGGTTCAAGTGTGGTATGCTCTAGATAATCGTGGACCTGGTAATGTTGTAGTACTATGGACTAAGTCGCACGCTACCCCAGATATGCAGTTGAAGTTCGGCATTCCGTCTGATGAGTATTTTCTGGATTGGTGTGCAGATTTCTTCGCTGGATGGGCTGCAGATTCCAGTGCAGTTCCTGATGACGTCGTTCTGAGAGTTGACAACAAGATGAGTTGACCCACTCCATTCTAGGTAGGTTGTTGTTTCAGTGAATTTGGAAGTGGCTGAGTCTTGCAAGCGCTTGACGGCAGCCCGCGTCGGTCGTGCCCCGCGTAAGCCCCGTGCTTCGTCGGCCTTCGCTACCAGCAAGGCCCGTCTCCTCGCCGCTGGCCACTCCTGTGTGAGGCGTTCGGCCGATTTGAAGTGTCTGATGTGTGGTCGTAGGTTCCCGAAAAATGGCCTTCTTAGACGCTTCCTTCCTGGTCGTTGTCCTGGGGCCCGCGCTTTGGCGCCTGAAGATCCCTCCTTCCATCCCGTGTATATGCATGCTGATAGTTCGCACACCCTCGAGGTTTTCAGGGGTGTGCTGTATTGTGTTGTTTGTGGGAGTTTCGGCACTGTGAACGCACGGGGCCTTTGTAAAGTCTGTCCCCCGTCACGCCGCCCCACCAAGGCGGGAGCAGAGGTGCTGAGCCGCCTCTCGCGAAGACTCCCGCCCAAGTGCGGAGTCCCCTGGCCTGCTCCCTGAGATTGGATTGCGCCCAGGCTTGACCTGGTCTCCGTTTGAGTCCAATCCAATCCAATCCCTCCTCCTCCTCCTCCTCCTCCCTCCTCCTCCTCCTCCCTCCTCCTCCTCCCTCCTCCTCCCTCCGAATTCGTCACGGTTCGGGGGTGGGCAAAACCCCCAACAGCGACGCGTCGATGAGTGAATTGTCCGTTTTCGGCTCTCGAGAGGGCGCCGCGGCCGTTGTGTTCCAGGCTTGCGCCCGCCAGGTTTGGGCTTCGGGTCGTTTTCACTAAGCCACGTTTTACTAAAAGGAGGTCTGTCCATCCCCGAACGGTCGACATGGGCATGGGGTATGGAAGTGTGGCGAAGACCGACAGAGCAGTTCCTGGTCGTGTTGAACAGAGCACGTTGTCGGTGTCGCCGCTAGCGTGGTCCATTCGAGGGGAAGAGTCGTCTGCCCAATAGCGGCCGCTCTTGTTTGGGACAGCGTTTGCTGTTGGACATCGTGCCCATTTTTGTCCGTGTCCATGTGGGCTGCGCCAGAGGATGAAGTTCATACAGCCAGCCCGCACAGTAAGGACGGGCAACCTTCCCAAGGGTACCCTTGCATCCTTGCCTCCTCGGTCTATCCTTGGCCGTTTTGGCTGGCCAACCTCGTTCGAAAAACGTTCACGTGGCACTCCAAGGCCATTTGCGTCCCTACCGCGCATCCTTACTATACGGGTTGACTGTTTGCCCCGGGGGAACCGAATGCCGGAGTTTTCTCGCCGCCCTCGGGCTCATGGGGGGCCCTTCCGTGCGCCCCGTGGCCCGTCTTCGGAGCGGCCATGGCGATGTCCCGGGGGAACCGAATCCCGGAGCATTCTCGCCGCCCTCGGGCTCAGGGGGGGGCCCCTCCGTGCGCCCCGTGGCCCGTCCTCGGAGCGGCCCAGGAGGACAGGCCGGTCCTGGGGGAAGCCTCGGGGGATCAGGACCCGGCTTTTTCGGGACCCCTGCATGGCAGGTCCCTTTTGCCATGGATGAGAGGAGGTCCTGAGGAAGGGGGGGGGGCGGGAGGAGGAGGACGAGGATGAGGAGGAGGAGGAGGAGGAGGAGGAGGAGGAGGAGGAGGAGGACAGGCCGGTCCCAGGGGAAGCCCCGGGGGATCACGATCCAGCTCTTCCGGGACCCCTGCATGGCAGGTCCCCTCTGCCATGAATATTATCGGCGTCGCCCCAACATACTTGTACTATATGTGCGTCGCCCCCCAGGGGCGATGCGCGCACCGAGAAATCTTATAGTATATGCGTCGTTGCGGGCGCTTTCTGGCCGCACTGCTCGCGAAACGATCTACTACAAGATGGGTATACTACATGTTCGGGTCGGACGCGCGCCTCCAAGGAGCACATATAGTATCAGTATGTCTCTGTGCGTCCCATGAATGAGAGGAAGCCCTGAGGAAGGGGGGGGTCCTGGACCGTGGGGCTTCCCAGAGGCCTGATGGCCATGCGCGTGTCCCCTGGGGCTTCCCTGGTGCTAGGCTTCGGGGAGGCCTCGGCGGGTGAGGCGCAAGCGGCTTTCCTGTGCAACCGCTCTCTCGCCAGGGCCCCGCACGCAGGCTGTTGATGCAACGTCGTGCCCCCGCGGAACGGGACGGCTCCGTCCCCCATCGTCGTCGCCGTCGCCTCCGCCGCCGCCCCTCGCCCACCCGCTTCCCAGGGCGAGGGATCTGGCATCTCCGTCCCGAACCGGCCCCGCGTCTCGAGGCTGCGGCGCCTCCCGCGCTCTGCCCACAGGGGGCCCACGGGGGGCACGAGCGTGCTCGCCCGAGCCTGCTCGACTCGGCGCCCCGCTCGCCCGCAGGCGAGGGCGGGAAAACTGCCCGGACCGGACAACGAGCGTTTACTCAACAGCCCTGGGCGTTTACTGTTTTTTTTGGTCTGCGGGTCGAGAGCGGGCCTCTTCCGGTGAAGAGCTAGCTAGGCGGGGCGCGCAAAGCTCTAATTCAAGCGTTTACTAAACAGCCCTGCCCTGTCTGATTCCATCTCTGGGCGCGTTTGCGAAGCGGCTTCGCGTGTCGGGGTGGTCATCATCGGCATGGATTTCCTGCCCTCCACGCAGGCGAGGGCGTGCACTCTGGTGGGCGTCGACTTCCCCTGCCCGCGGCTCCTCGTGCTGCCGCACGTGAAGCGGGCGGCGCTGCTGACGCTGTCGCTCGACGCGTGGCCGCGCGGCGCGAGCGCGCGCCTCGTGGTGCTCGTCACCGGCGGCCTGCTGGCGGCCGCGCGGCCCGCGGAGCTGGAGGCGCTGCTGGCCCGAGAGGCTCGCAGAAGCAAGAACGGAACGGGTCGGCAGCGTGACCCGAATCCGAGGAGGAGGAGGAGGAGGAGGAGAGGGGAGGAGGGGGGAGGACAAGCTAGGTGCGCTCGCGTCACATCTGACATCCTACCCTTCCCTCCCATCCCTTACCATGGCGTAGATCCCCTCTCTACTCGCACAGTCGGATGTCGAGCAGGGCAATGATCCCGAAAGGGTACGCGATGCAGTGTAGAGCACGGCATGGCATGGCGTAGAAGAGCACCGCAAAGCGTAGTATGTCACAGCATGGCGTGGCGTGGCGTAGTGAAGAATTGCATCACAAAGCTTTGCAACGCAAAGCATGGCATCGCACAGCGGCCCCGAACATAACATTGCATAGCATGGCGTTGAAGATCAAAGCGTAGCATGGCATAGCACGACGTGGCACTTAAGCACTGCATATCACAGCTTCAGCTGAAGGCATGTCATCGCGCAGCGGAACGCAACCTAGCATTGCATTGCATGCCGTGGCATGGCACGGGAAATGACGCCAGCGCTGCAGCGGGAGCACGATTCGGAACGAGCGGAAGCGCGGAAATGAGGCCAGCGCTGCAGCGGGAGCACGATTCGGAACGAGCGGAAGCACGGAAATGATGCCAGCGCTGCAGCGGGAGCACGATTCGGAACGAGCGGGGCCCGAAAATGAGGCCGGCGCCTCAGCGAGAGCAGCATTTTGAAAACAAATGCAGGCGAAAACCCAACTCCGGGGAATCCTGTGTAAAAAAAACAGTACGCGGGGGGGGGCGAAGCACTCCCAACCCGTCATCAGGGGAAGGAGGAGAGTAGTATTCATATTGAGTAATCGTGGAGGGGGGGGGGGGGGAGGAGGAGGGAGGAGGAGGAGGAGGGAGGAGGAGGAGGAGAGGGAGGAGGAGGAGGAGGAGAAGGAGAAGGAGGAGGAGGAGGAGGCGAGGGAGGAGGAGGAGGAGGAGGAGGAAGAGCAGGAGCAGGCCTCAGGCGCCGATCCAAGACATTTGCGCGGAACTCCGAACGTTAATGTTTTTGCAGTTGTTTCTTCTTCCAGAGGTGGCCCTGATCAGCATGTTCCACCCGCCCGTGCCAGAGGTGTGGGCCGTGAAGACGGCTGTGCTACCCAAGCCGCGAGCTCAGTCGCAGAGACGGAAGAAAAGGGAGGGCGACGCGAATGGCCCAGACAAGGTGGTCGCGCTCGCGTGCAAGGATCTCCGCAGTAGGTATTTGTGCAGCACCATCGTGCCTATTATGTTAGCATCCTTCGGGGCCAGGAACATGTCCATTCTACTATGGTATGTTGGTCCACCACTTAGCGGCACATGGCGGCCCAAGCACGGTGTGTATATTTGTTTCAACATTTGTCGCCGTGAGAACCGGCCAGAAAGTTATGGTATGCACGAAACCCTATGGGACAGGGCCCAGATGCCTTGGTGCATACGCGCGGTTACTCTTGCGGGCCCTCGGCCGGGATGGTCGTATACACGATGCCTTGGCCTAGGATCTCCGAGATCCGACGTTGCGACAGAAGTGCAGCATCGTGAAAAGTCGCGAACAGACCCCCAGACCCCATCTTTCTGCTGTATCGAAGACGCCTACGGTCAATCACCGCCGCCCCCTACATTTTTGGAAGCGCCGATGTGGCCGAAGGTTGTGGCCAGAGGCCTGCCAAACGTCTTGATGGGCTCTTGGGCCGTCTTGGAGGCCATCTTGAGCGTCTTGGAGACCTCTTGGGCCGTCTTGGGGGCCTCTTGGGGCCGCCTTGGGCCTCTTGGGCGATCTTTGGGGGGCACTTGGGTCGTCTCGGGCCGTCGGAAGGCCGAACAAAAAGCAAATGCCACAATCCTTCAAAAACTCATGGGACATCAATAATTTTGGCCTTTTCGGGCCTTCCTGGAGGCCCTCTTGGAGGCCTCTTGGGCCGTCTTGGGCCATCTTAGTGCCATCTTCGGCTGTCTTGGTGGGCCCCTGGCCCGTCCGACGCCGTCGAAAGCCGTTTGGGGGGCCTCTCTGAACCGACTTGGGGCCCTCTTGGAATGCTCAAGGGCCGTCTTGGAGGCCATCTTGCGCGTCTTAAAAGGCCTCCTGGGCCGTCTTTGGGGCCTGTTGGGGCCGTCTTGGGGGCCTCGAGGGTCGTTCTGGGGCCATCTTGGAGGCCTCTTGGGCGATCTTTGGGGGCTCTTGGGCCGTATCGGGCCGTCGGAAGGCCGAGACGAAGCGAATGTCAGATGTTCTCAAAAACCTAAGGGAAATCCGTATGTTTTGCCTTTTCTGGCCTTCCTGGAGGGCCTCTTGGAGGCCTCTTGGGCTGTCTTGGGCCAGCTTCGAGCCACTTCGGCACCGGCCTGAACATCTCTCAAATCACTGGTAGCGCTCACTCCAGACTCATCCAGTGCCTGACATCACAAGTTCCTTCCCTGGGATTCCATGACGACTTTGCCAAGTATCAGCACTTGGGCACAACGTCTGGAGAACACGACCAGCCTGGAGACAGGCCTCCTCCAGACACCCCAGGTGTTTCATCACCAAGTGAAGGTCGCCTGTCTACAATCTACGAAGAAAGCGAGGAACACGACATCGAGGCTATGATGATAGAGGAGTGGTACGATGAGCTACGTATGGACCTTCATCCCACAACGGTTATCGACGACTATCTCTACTGCGTCCCAACAACCATGCTGCCCGACCAACGCGTCTTGGTCTCAGCATCCGTGGACGATGAAGATACTGTAGTGTCGGAGATGCTCGGAGACGAGCCTGAACTATAAGAGCCTTGTCTTATCTCTCTAAGCTCGACTACTCGTGACGAGGGGTATTCTCTTGACAGTGATGAACATGGTCCCTATGTTGAGCTATGCTTCGCGCCACAAATGTTACGAGTTGTGTTGGATCAGACCCAACTTGCACAGCTTGAAAACAGACATGGTCGCAATGATGAGAGTATATGTATCATCTGCTGCTAAACGTGCTGTGGTAGTCAAGGAAGACGACCTACTTACCGAAGCCGATATAGCAGCACATCCTAGAGAGGTTAGTGAAGCTTTGCACACCGAACTCAAGATCTGGCTTGACAACCGATGCTTTGAGATGTATGACCTACCTAAAGCCCCCAACATCATGACATCCAGATATGTATACAAGGGGAAGTTTGTGAAGGTAGGCACCGAGAATGTTAAAGCCATCCGTCTCAGGCTTGTCCTCCGCGGATTCATGGACACGGAGGCTTTCGATGTAGAAACCTTCTCAGGAACTGCTCGAGGACAGTCCCAGAGGCTCCTGGCAGGTGAGGCGGCATGTCATCCATAATGGATCTTAGCATCTATGGACATCGACAAAGCGTTCCTCAAAGGACTGACCTATGAGGAACTTGCTCATGCCACCGGCGAGGAAACTCGCATGGTTTGCTTCACCCTTCCACCAGGAAGCGCCCAGGTGCTTCGTACACTACCAGGCTTCTCTTCTTACGATGAAAGCCGACACTGCCTCAGGTGCCTCAAGCCAGGAACGGGTGCAAAGGACGCCCCAAGAGCGTTCTCCCTCAAGCTTCGTACGACTACACGAGCTATAGGCCTTGCACCGACAAGTTGCGATCCTGAGTTCGAATTCAGTCAGGATCTGTTAACGGCAAAACACGTCGACGACATCAATATAACAGGCCTAGAGAAAAAAACATAGATGACTATGTACAACGCGTCGGAAAGGTGTTTGGTAAATGCAAGCTCAACAACCATTCTTACACGAACTGCGCCGTTCGCTGCGTGAAGAATGAACAAGGGGATGTGATCATGGACCAGGGCGAGTACATCAAACAACTACGTCCTATCACACACCCTGAACTTACGGGAGCGGCGGCAGACGCCAAAGCTACCAAACTCATCACCGACATGATCGTTAGCCTGCGAGGAGCTCTCGCCCATGCCCTTCTTCCTCAAGTCTGGCTTATGTTGTATGTGGTCTCTCCCCAGAAGATCCAAGAGCCCACTAACTTACAAGTCGGACGACTGAATGCTGCGACGCGAAAGCTGATCAGCAGCCCGAAACGCATCGCCTTCCCTCGGATGAGACCGACGAGTGAAGTAGACATACACAGTGATTCGGGGTATCGGAAGCTCACCGGGGAGGAGGGCGATGAAACCAAGGGCTACGGCATTCGTGGGGCTAACGTATTACGGCGAGGAAACTCGCCTCAAGGCAAATCCGTCATTCACCTTTGCGACGGACCTTGCAAATCACACCGACTGCAGGCGAGGTCCAGCTATGCCGCTGAGGCACTTGCAGCTGAACGCAATCTTGATGAGTGTTATCCCACGCTCATCGCTCTCCACGAGCTCAAGGCAGGAGCACTTACTCCACGACAACTACGAGACATGCGTGAAGTTGGAGGCCTAGCTATCAAAGTATCCCTTACTATAGACGCTGAGTCTGTATACACATCGCTTTCCAGCAAAGATCTTAAGTTACCGACGGAACGGACTTTGCTGGGACATATCAGCTGGCTACGTGAGCTCATGGATATAGGTATAGTGCATAACGTACAGTGGTGTGACACTAGAGACATGACCGCAGATGGGCATACAAAGGGGGGTATCGCTCGGGAGCTGCTTCTGGAAGTGATGTCAGGCACTCAGTCATTTAAGTACGACGTGAAGCAGTTTGTTCCCTTTCGTGGCCCCGAGGACAGAAACAAGCCTAAGTCGAATCAGTTTTAGTCTGTCCTTGTTGCCCCCGCGGTCCAGTTTGCCAGCACGGGCGCCCAATACAGAGGCGCCCTCCTATCTGCTCGGAAACGAGCCACACTTATCACGCTTGGCAACGAGCCTGTTCATATTGGTTCAGGCTCTTTGCTTTAATACCCTTTTGCCTGGAAGGGAATAGCCTGTTTGGCTTACCTCTAGCCGGGCCGGTAGCCCTTGTATATCCAAGGGGCTATCCTGCGTGTGCGTGGGAAAGTTTTGCGAGGAACTTCGCCGTCGAATAATCTCGCCCTTCAGTCTGGTGGTAGGCCAGACTGTGCGCACTGTTTTTCTTGCAAACGGTTGCGCGCGCGGCCTTTCTAGAGCCTAGCGGCTGCGCGGCTTTACTCTCCGTCTCCTCCCCTCCCGACTTTAAGGGTAGCTCTTTGGGAGATATTATAGAGGATCGGGAGTATAGCCTGCGCGCCGCTGCCTTTGGTTCAAGGCACGCGCGCCCTATTTGCCCGGACACTTACCTTAGTGTTCGCTATGCGCTGGCAAGATCACTACATCGATCTTATCCTATCCTATCCATCCACTCCCCATATCGAAGGAATACGACATGGAATTTGATGCTATATGAGATGCCAGAGTCACTTCAGACTTGCAGCGCGCGGGCCCCGGGGATGCCCCTCGAGGCCAGGCACGGCGGCGGCGTGCCACGAGCACGACGATCGCAGAGGCCTCCTCCTCCTCCTCCTCCTCCTGCTCCTCCTCCTGCTCCTCCTCCTCCTCCTGCTCCTCCTCCTCCTCCTCCTCCCCCTCCCCCTCCTCCCTCCTCCTCCTGCTCCCCTCCTCCTCCTCTTCCGAACGAGGTGGGCACGACGATCACAGATCTGCACGAACGAGATGGGCGCGGAACGAAGGGGTACGATACCCAACAGCAGTTCCTGTTCATTTTGAGCAGGATTCGCCGTCCGCGCCGCCGAGGCCTGTGTCCGTTTGAGACGGAAGGCCCTCTGCCCAACAGCGGCCGCTGATGGTTCGGGACAGCATTTGCTGTTGGGTTTTGTGCCCACTGTTTCCGTGCCCATTTCGGGCGTCCAAAACAGAGTCCTCGGCGAGGCCTTTCTTCTTCCGTGCCACGTGCTCGTTTCCGTCGAGCATCGCCGGAGAAAAGCGTCGATGGTTGTCGGTGCTCCCTGGCAGTCAGCCCGCGCAGGGAGGACAGGCAACCTTCCCAAGCCAAGGGCACCCTTGCATCCCTGCCTCCTCGGTGCATCCGTGGCCACTCTCGTGAGTCGCGCCCCGCTCGAAAACTTCGAAATGGGCTTCCACGGGCCTTGCATCCTCATCGCGCGTCCTTGCTATACGGGTTGTCTTCAGGAGGGAAAAAAACACACAGACACAATTAATTGTGGATTCCCCCGAAAATATAGGAAAATATGGGAAGTGGGGTGGAAGACGAAACCTCAAAGATACGGGAAAATATGGGGAATATTGCTATTTGTGTGTATTTATTTGTGTGTCCTGGGGCCCCTTCATGTCTGTGCGCCAAAAGAGGAGCTCGCCGAGCTCTGCCGCGCGCACTTCGGCCTCGGCTTGCTGTCCCAGCACGCGGGCCAGCTCCCGGCGCAGCTGCGCGGGCCCGCCGCCGGGCTGGCGGCTCGGCTGCGGCTGCCCTGGCCGCTGTCCGACGTGGTGGACGCGGTGGGCATGAAGTTCGGGCCGGGCGAAAGGGGGGGGGATTGGGAAAGGGGGGGTACGAAATTTGCTGCGTGCAGCTGGTTTCGGCCTCACCGAGGGGCCCATTCCTCGATGCATGGCCGCCTCCGGCGCCGGGAGGCGCCGGGAAAATCAGCTACGTGAGCTGATTCTCAAACCCCCCCTTTGCTATGCCCCCCCTTCGCCCGACCCGAGCAGCTGGAGTCTGGGAGCTTCTCGGGCCCCATCTCGGGGCGTTCAAGAGGGGGGCCAGTCGGTCAGCCAAGCCACACGCCGGAGCGCGCGGGCGAAGAAGAGGAGATGTCCGGCCTGTGCGCTCCGCTCTGCGGGAGCAGCGGCACGCCCAGCGCTTGCACAGCTGCATCGTGTGCGGGTGGAGAAGAGGAGAGGCGGGGAAGAGCGGGCGGGGGGGCTCGCTCAAGCAGGGCGGGGAGAGGGGTGGGGACCAGAAGAGGAAGGCATGGCCGTACCGCCACCATTCCTTCGTCGCCACGGCCATGTTCTCCTGGAGAGGTCCGGGGAGCAGCAGCATCGGTACCTTCGAGGACTAGGGACTAGATGTGTGTGTGTGTATGTGTGTGTGTGTGTGTGTGTGTGTGTGTGTGTGTGTGTGTGTGTGTGTGTGTGTGTGTGTGTGTGTGTGTGTGTGTGTGTGTGTGTGTGTGTGTGTGTGTGTGTGTGTGTGTGTGTGTGTGTGTGTGAAAGGGCGGATTCGAGACAAACGCGAGGGAAAACGAATACAAAACGAAAACGAAAAGCATCATCTAGGTTCAGCCCTGGGATACCGTGGCCAGGGCCACAGGATCTCCCACAATTCACAGCCTCCGCGTCTTCACTTTCCTTGCCAGCCCCCCCTCTCGCCCGCGCACGTGCCCCAGGCCTCGATGCGCTGGTCCCCCTCTTCTTTCAGAAGGGAAAGAACACACAGAGACAATTGATCGTCGATTCCCCAGAAAATATAAGAAATATGGTCAGTAGGGGGGCGGACAGAAACCCAGAAAATATAGGAAAATACGGGGAATCCTTTTATTTGTCTGTATTAATTCGTGTGTCCCAGGGCCCCTTCATTCTTGTCGGACGGGGCTAGGACGAGGATGAGTCCGTTCTAGAGATCTCCGGAGCGCTCTCAGAGCGTTCCGGAACGCTCGGAGAAGGACGCGGCGCCCAAGACATCTTCCAGAGAGCCGCTGGCTCTCAGATTCTCGATCTATCGTCCTGGCTTCGTCTTGCCTTGTCCGCGCACGTGCCCGGGGCCACGATGTTCCAAAGGAAAAAACACGCACACATACAGATACAAAGACTCGCCGATTCCCAGGAAGATGCGGGAAACTACGGGAAGTGGAGAGGGAAGACGAGACTCCAGAAAACATGGAGAAATATGGGCATCCTGGGAGCTGTGGGGAATCCTGGGGCGCGCGCCGTCTCTATCTGTGCGCCCCTGGGCCCTGGACCTGGCATCGCTCGGGCGTGTGTATTTCTCCTCCTGGGCGAGGACCCCTGAGGGCGATTGAAGACAAAACGAGGGAAAACGGAAACAACACGAAAACGGAAACGAAAAACACCTCGAGGAGCATCCTCGATCCTTGGGCGAAAAAGCCGCGCACGAGGCCGCAAAAAGCACAGGGAACGGACGCCCGAGCGAGGGGTGGACCGAAACGGTGTCTTGGCGATGTCGTGGGCGGCTCTCGTTTCGATTTCGTTTTGCGTTATAAAGGCGGATTGGCGACAAAACGAGGGAAAACGAAAACGAAAACGCAAAACACCGTTTAGGTTCAGCCCTGGGGTGCACTGCAGAATCATGGATCCTTCTTGGGTGCACTCTGTACCTGCTCCTGCTCCTCCTGCTCCTCCTGCTTCCTGTTCCCTCACGGCGTCAGCGCCTTTGTGCGCAGCCGCCTTCCGCAGGGAGGCCCGGTCGGGCCCCCCTGGGGGAGCAGAGCAGAATGGAGAAGATTGGGGACCAAGATCCTCCTCCTCCTCCTCCTCCTCCTCCTCCTCCTGCTCCTCCTGCTCCTCCTGCTCATCCTCCTCCTCCTGCTCCTCCTCCTCCTCCTCCTCCTGCTCCTCCTCCTCCGACGTGCTGGCCCGCCTCCTCGGCGCCCCCTGGCCCGTCAAGCTCGCCCTGGGCCGAGCGCGGGAGCTGGAGCGGGAGCTGCAGCTGCGCCGCTACGTGCTGGGCGGCGCCCCCCCCGTGGAGGCCTCCGGGGAGGGGCCGGCGGCGGGCGAGGGGGGGAAGTTTCGGGTTCGAGGTCCGAGGATCTCGTCGGAAACTGGAAGAACATATCCATTACCAGTGGCGGGCTGTCTTTCAATCCCAGGACTTTTTCGAGGGTCGGGGACGACGTCGGGGTGGTGTGGTGTATACCTTTCCCCCGTGGAGGCCCCCAGGGATCGACTGGGGGATCGACTACAGAATTGGTTTACCCCAAAATTGATTTTCACGTCGACTCTTCGACAAAAGTACGTCAACCATTCGTAGATCTGCGAAAGTTTTCGGATTGCCCGCGGACTCGACAAGAAAAATAAATTCTGGGGTAAATCAATTCTGTAGTCGATCCCCTACTCGAAGGGAGGGGCCGGCGGCGAGCAAGGGGGGGAGACGTTTTAAGTCGGGCCTGACCCTCTACCCGAGGGATGTTCAA
Source organism: Prorocentrum cordatum (assembly GCA_963575745.1). Taxonomy (NCBI): domain Eukaryota; class Dinophyceae; order Prorocentrales; family Prorocentraceae; genus Prorocentrum; species Prorocentrum cordatum. Next base: position 40,641 of record CAUYUJ010020459.1, read on the forward strand.
AGAAAGGCAAAAAATTGTATGGGGGCATTTTTTTGACTATTTCGGGGCATTCTGGGAGTATGTTTGGAGTATTTTGAATTTTTCGCTCAAGATCCCCCTGTAGGGGGACAGGCCCGACCTAAGAGAAGTTTCGAGTTCGAGGTCCGAGGCTTTCGGACGCTTTCGTCGGAGGTGGATAGACGTCCTACCCTGACACGTCGATGAAAGAATCGGCCGTTTTCGGTTTGCGAGAGGGCGTCGCGGCCGTCGTTTTTGCGGGTCCAGGTCCGTCGGTTTCGGTCCTAGGCAATTTTCATTGAGGGGAGGTTTGCTAAAGGGAGTTTTGTCCACCGCCGAAGGGAGCGAAGGGGAGAAGTTTCGGGTTCGAGGTCCGAGGCTTTCGGACGCTTTCGTCGGTTCTCGGCGGTTTTCCAGCCTCGGGATGCCTGCTAGCAGCTGCGCCCCGCCGAGGGCTTTCTGGGGTGCCCGGATCGTCCCGAGCACCCGCCGGAGACCCGAGTGGTGACCCAAAAGCCAAATTGGGCGGCGAGAGAGGGGTGGAAGTGCGAAGGAGAAGGCCTTCTTGGAAGGCGGAGGGGCCTCTCAGAAGCCCTCCAGCTTTTGAGAGGTCTTCTGCGTCTTCGGGGAAGGCCGAGGAAACTTCTCAGAAGGCTGGGGGATTTCCGAGCCTTCTGAGAAGGCCAGCCGTTCCCAGTTCCCCCACCCAGGCTCGCCGCCGAAGGAGGACAGGGTTGGGGGAGTCACGGAGAGGAGGGACTCGCAAGAGCAAGTTTTGGCAGATTCGCAATTGGATCATATCCGCACAGGCAAGTTGCAGCAGCAAGTTTGGCTATACTCGCGAAAGCAATGGTCTTGGGTGTACTTCACTATCCGCGGATCTGTAATTCATGGAGGGCGGCCGCCCCCCCTGGAGGCTTCATGGAAGAAGCTCCGGGCCTTCGAGCCGTCGAGCGCGGGCGGGCGGGGCCAGCAGTCGAGCCTCACCGACGTGAAGCGCCTGGCGTTGGGCCGCCGGAAGCGCCGGCAGTCCCCGGTCAAGCTTCTGCTGGCGGGTCGCATGGGGGCAAGGCTGGGTCAAGAGGAGTTGTCGAGGATCCAGGTGCTCAGAGGAGGAAAAGGTACCCATAACTCTACCCTTCGCCCGTGTTCCCCTTTTTGGGCATCTTGGGAGGCCCTCGTCGCCACCGCTGGATTCGTCTTGAAATTCTGGTCAGAACGCACCCCGGGAGAGGTCCGGTGGGTAGCAGTATCGGTACCTATTGGTTTCCCCAGGTGCCAGGAAATCTGTGGTCCTGGCCCAACGAGGTACCCCCTGACTGGACAAGGCTGAGGGGGAACCCGTGGTCGTGGCCCAACTGTGGTCAGGGGGAGGTGAAGACGAAGGGGGAGGGAGGATGTGAAGACCAAGGGGGAGGCAAAGATTAACCTTAAGTCGGAAATGTTTCTCTACAGGAGGAAATTCAACAATAGTAAAAAAGAGTATGAGGACGATCGTTGGTACTCTTTTGATAATGTTTTTTGAATGTTCTACATACTAGGACTACTACTACTACTACTACTACTACTACTACTACTACTACTACTACTACGTTTATTATTACTAATATTACTATTATTACTACTACTAGAACTACGATTAAGACGATTATTAATATTATTACGACGACGGCCACGACTACGACTACTAATGTTATTATCATTGTTACTAGTACTACTTCTATCAGAAGTGCTACTACTACTACTACTACTACTACTACTCCCATTCCTATTATTTCTGTTATTACTACTACTACCACTCCTACTACTACTTCTACTACCACATTTTCCACGAGTGATACTACTACTAATAATACTGCTACTCGTACCCCTACTACTACTACTACTACTACTACTACTACTACTACTACTACGACTACTACGACTACTACTACTACTACTACGACTGCTGCCAGTACCTCTGTTACGACTACGACTGTTTTTATTATGACGACTACTACTACTACGACGGCTACTACTATTACTTCTACTTCTACTTCTACTTCTACTTCTACTACACTACTACTAGTACTACTACTATTACTACTACTACCACTACTTCAGTCACCATCAATTCTACTACTACTACTACTACTACCATTCATATCCTCATTCGTACTATCCTTACATCAGCATGAGCAGTCGCAGTATGACTATTACCACTATAGCTATACTACTACTACGACTACTACGACTACCACTACTATTCCTATGATTAGTGTTTCTACTACTCGTAGCATTACTATTACTACTACTTCTACTACTGCTACTACTACTACGACTACTACTAATACTAGTACTATAACTACTACTACTACTATTACTACTACTACTATTGCTACTTACTACTTACTACTTACTACCTACTAGTACTACTACGACGACAATGACGAGGACGATGACTTCTACTACTACCATTACTGGTACTACTACTACTACTACTACTACTACTACTGCTACTTCGAATTACTACTACTAGTACTACTACCACTACTATTACTGCTACTGCTACTGCTACTGCTACTATTACTATTACTACTACTACTACTACTACTACTACTACTACTACTACTACTACTACGACTACGACTACGACTACGACTACGACGACGACGACGACGACGACTACTACTACTACGACTACTACTACTACTATTACTACTACCACTACTATTACTACTACTACTACTACTACTACTACTACTACTACTGCCACTACTACTACTACTACTACTACTACTACTACTACTACTACTACTACTACTACTACTACCACTACTACTACTAGTACTACTACTACTTCTACTACTACTACTACTACTACTACTACCACTACTACTACTACTACTACTACTACTACTACTACTACTACTACTACTACTACTACTACTACTACTACTACTAGGGAACGCCGTGCCCGTCCGGGCCCCGCGCCGTGCCTGTCCGGGTCCCACGCCGTACGATGATGATGATGATGATGATGATGATGATGATGATGATGATGATGATGGGTGTATTCAGTACGTGAAGCAGGCACTGTAGGGAGCGTCGCCGTATGGCCACTGCCACTTGTGCTCAAGCTCTGAGTCAGGCCTCCCCCATTCCTTCCATGCAGAGTGCCCTCCGCCATATTGCCGGGCGACTCGCTGAGGGGGTCTCGACGGGCTTTGTCGTGTGGGCTGGACGGCCCAATTGCCCGCACTGCGAGTGCTCACCAGTGCTGAACTGCCCACCCCTGACCTGCTCGACCGGCGACGTGGCCCACACCTCGCCGCTGACCCCTTTCTCGCTGGGCCTCACGTGTGCCTGCGTGGCCTTCGTGGCGTTCTCCGCTGGCCTGCTTGACAAGCGTGAGGGCCAGGACCGAGCTGAACCCCGAGGACCTGGGCGCGACCGCCCGAGCTCAGGTGGCACAGTATCGGTCGAGGGCGTTGGCACTATGATACAGCCTGCTGTCGCTGGTGGCCACCCGCTCACGGTCTCGCACGACCTGCAGGTGGACGACTTCTGTGTGGTGAGGTACAACGTCGGGGGCCCATATCCGTACCACGAGCGGCTAGCCACCTACCTGCCGCCTCAAGCTGGGCTGGCCGTCCCAGTCACCACCCCCGATGGTGACGAATATGAAGAAGTGGGGAGCATGCCGGACATCGTCGAGTGGGAGCCGCTGCCGAATCGGCAGCAGGGAGGCGACCTGCTGGGTCGGCCCGGGACTCGACACTACCGCTTCCGGGCTGGTGCGATGCCGACGGCCGCGAGCCTCACGGCGTCGACCACGGCCGCGGCCGCCAGGCTGGGCCAGCCCGCACCTGTGGGGCCCGTCGCGCCGGCCCTCGGTGGGCGCATTGCCGAGCTGCCAGCGGGAGGTGCCACGCCAGGCGCGCCCGTGGCCAGAGGCGCCTTCGCACCGCCCGGTGCTGTGCCAGGCCGCCGGCGGCAGCCGCCGCCGCCGCTCTCGGAGGCGTGGCCCCAGCGGCCGGGCTCGGCGGCCTCGCGGCAGCGCTCGGCGGACCAGCAGCGGGGGCACCTGCAGGAGTTCTTGTCCCCGCTCCACTTCCGCCGGCTGCTCCTGCCTCAGCCGGCGCCGCAGCCGCCGCGGCCCCAGGGGCCGACGCGGCGCCCCTCGGTGCTGCCGTCGGCGCGCCCTGGCCTGCCGCGGCAGGCGCGGCTGCAGCCGCTGCTCCTCCCCCCGCGGCCTTTGGGGGCGTTCCCATCGCTGCGGTGCCCGCAGGCGGCCACGTCCAGGACGCTTGGACGCTCCCGGTGGTCTACGACATGGTGGGCATCAGGCGGCGGGAGTTCCGCGACGCGGTGCTAACGTGTCGGGGGGACCAGTGGGAAGGGTGGCCTGTGCGCGGCCCCCGCACCACGCACTGGGACCTCCGGTACATCGTCGACCACGGCGGGGCCCCAACTGGGATGCACGCTCGGTGGCGCAGCGAGGCTCGTCTCCAGGAGCACGAACCTGGAGTGCAGGAGCACGAACGCGCTTGCAGAGCGCTGGGGAAGCTGCTCTGCTTCGACCAGTGCAACGGGGCGAACCTGGCGGCCGCGGAGCTGCTCACTCGCGCCTTCCTGATGCTGCAGGAGCGCTACCGGGACAGGAGGGCAGGCGGCTCGGCCAGCGGCGGCCCCGACAGCGTGGACGCGCATCTCTGCATGGGCAGCGAGCTCACGAGGGGAGGAGTGCGCGTGCGCCCGCTCCCCCAGGAGTGGGTCAGCTCCCAGCTGGCCAAAGAGCAGGTGCCGCTGAAGGAGCGCCGCGAGGCGCGAGAGGAGAGGGAGCTTGCGATGAAGGGCAACAAGAAGAAGGACAAGAGGGAGGAGGAGGGGCGATGTCCCCCTCGGTCGCGCCTGGTTCAGGCGGCCAGCGCGACTCCCTGACTGAGGCGCCTGTGGACCGGGTTGCCTCTACCGGTCCGATCAAAAGAGAGGTTTTTGACACGCTGGGACATAGTGGTCGCCAACGTGATATTTTTCCACTGCCCCCTCTGCACCGAGACCATGCCGGTGCGGCGGGCCGCCATGATCTGTCGCGGGTCACTCGGCGGCGTGGTGCGGCTACCAAACACATTCTCGACTGGGGCGACGAGTGTATCGACGCTCTGAACGACTTGTGCGGCCACCAGGACCGGCCGACGGTCCCCGCCAATGCCGGACAGCGGCACGCAGTGGATCACGTCGAGTCTCGAGTACGTGCACTTGGCAAGCCCCCACCTGAGGCAGGTTTTCTTCGCGAGGGAGCCCTGCGTGAGCTCCTCGCTGGGACGGGGATCTACCAGACGGGTGATCTCTCCTCCCGACGGCCGTATGTCAAGGAGTCCATTTCCTGGCCCTCGCCCGACCTGCAGCCAGTCCCACCGGCCGCCTGCCTTGGCGAGGCCGAATCTGAGTGCCTGGGCCGCCGGCAGAGCACCCTGCTCAGGCCAGATAGACCTACAGCTGCTGAGCGCGCTGAGTTCTGCCCTCACGGACCTCTTTTCGACCCCAGTCTCTTCAGTAAGCCTCTGCTCTACGCCGACTTTGTCGCCAAGTTGCTGGCTCGCGGGATGGTGGAGCTGAAGGGGGGCCCGTGACGCGGCCACCGTCGGCTGCTTCTTCGTTGCGAAGAAGAACAAGAAGCTGAGAGTGATATTTGATACGAGGTATGCCAACCTATTTTTCGGTCGACCGGCTCGGACGGCTTTGCCGACTGCGACGGCCCTCGCTGCCTTCGAGAACCCTGGGCGCGACACCTACATGGCCTCAGGTGATATCGACAATGCCTTCTACAGACTACGACTGCCTGACGGGCTGTCCTCGCACTTCAGACTACCCGCCCTGGATGCCAGCCTGCTCGGGATCACGCACCTGGACGGGGTCCCGCTCGCGCGAGGGGCGCGAGTGCAGCCCTGCGTGTGCGTCCTGCCGATGGGCTGGAGCCATGCGCTGGCCCTCTGTCAGGGCGCGCTGCGACGCGCCATGGACACCGCGGGGTTCACCGTGGACCAGTGCATCGAGGACGGGAAGGCGGGGGTCGTGGTCGACCGGGAGGGCGCCTCGCCGGTCGCCGGCTACGTCGACAATTACGCCGCCCTGGGACGCCCCCCGGCCCTCGTCGACCAGGCCGCCCTTGCCATCACGCGCGTGCTGACGGAGAAAGGGCTTCTCACTCACGATGAGGAGCCTGCCGCACGGGACGCCACATTCGTAGGGCTAGAGCTGAAGAGAGGGCGATATCTTTCGATCAAGGCCAGGAGCATTTGGAGACTTCGTTTCGGTTTGGACGCTTTGCGCAGAAGCGGTTTTTGTTCTGGAGACGCCCTCAGGGTCATCATTGGGCACTTCACGTGGGCGGGGTTGATACGGCGAGAAGTCCTCTCTTTGCTCAACGCCAGTTACCCGTTTGCCGAGCGGATCGGGTCTCGGCAGGCGCGTCTTTGGAGATCGGTGCGACGCGAGCTCTGGCGAGCACGCTGTATCTTACCGCTGCTCAGCGTTGACGTCAGCGCAGGGCGGTGGCCAGAGGTGGCCGCCTCTGCGTCTCTGTTCGGTCTCGGCGTCACTGTCCGAAAAGCTCCCACTTCGCTGGTATCATCGATCGGCCGATGCAGCGAGAGGTGGCGCTTCCGAGTTGAGGGGGCCCAGCGGGCCCGCGAGCATGCTCTTCATCAGACGGCTGTGGACTCCACTGGTGACCCCGACAAGGCCCTCGAGAACCTGCTGGTCGACAACCCCGTGGCTTTCGACGAGGTCCCCTTAGGCCTCTTGGAGTCTGACACATGGGAGGTTGTTCACGCTTCGAAGGTTGCGGGGTCCACCGACATCCTAGAGCTGGAGGGGGAGGCGCTCCTTATGGCTATTCGGCACACGCTCAGGAACACTGGGGCTCTTGGGAAGAAGATCCTGTTTATAGTGGATAACTTGCCACTGGCCCTAGCGGCCACCAAAGGGCGGGCGAACTCTCGATATCTTCGGCATGTACTTCAGAAGATGGCTGATCTGTCGTTGACCACGGGATGTAAGATAGTTGTGCGTTGGGTACCATCTGAACTAAATCCTGCAGACCATCCGTCTCGAGGCGATCACGGTTTTTTCACTACTCCATACCACGTGCACCTTTCCCGGCCCCATGGGGCCGCGCCGGCGGCCAGCGGCGGCGCAGGCCGCTGTCGAGCGGGCGCAGAACGCCCAGCTCGCGGCAGCCTCGACGGTGCGGACCTTCGGCCTCTCGGGCCTCGAGTCCGCGGCGATCCGCCCGAGCACGCAGAGGCAGTGCCACGACCGCTCGGCGACGCTGGTCCTCTTCTGCCGGATGTACCGCCTGGACTGGGACAGCTGGGAGTCGCTGGACAGTGCCGTCACCGCGCTGCTGACTCACCAGTTCCGGGACGGCAAGTGCTCGGACTTGGGGACGCAGCTGATCGCGGCGCTCTCACACGTCTTCCCAGGCTTGGCCCGGCGCAGCGGGCTGCACCTGCCACGCGCGTGCCGGGCGGCCGGCGCCTGGAAGCGACGTGCTCCTGGGCGCTCGAGGCTGCCAATGCCAAGGACTGGGGCGGCGGCGATCGCGGGGGTGATGCTGCACCTCAGCCGTCGGCGGATGGCCATCTACACCATGCTGACCTTCATCTGCTATCTCAGGCCGCTGGAGGGGACCGCGCGGCTGGGAGGGCACCTGGTCTCCCCCGTGATGGCGGCAGGGGCAAGCTACGTGAGTTGGGGACTGCTACTCCACGACTTCGAGCTCGGCCAGCCGTCCAAGACCGGCGTGTCGGACGACGCGGTGCTCACCGACCAGGACAGCTGTATCCCCCCCGCGCTGGCGGGGCTCCAGGCGGCGACTCACGCGGACGCCTCGCTGTGGGACTTCGACGCGACGGAGTTCAAGCTGACCTTCAAAGCCGCCGCGGAGGTGCACAACGACGTCTTCAGCTTCGGGAACGGTGTGATGATCCAGTTCACAGCGCTCGTGAAGCACGGGCTGGCCGGCCCGCTTTCCGACCAGGCCCCGGCGAGTGTGAGGGCCCTCCTGCCCGCAGGCCCGAGCGCCGGGGCCGCGTCCGCCGCCGGCCGCAAGCGAAAGCGGCCGGCCACGTGGCCCGCCTGGTTCACGGCGGGGACGTCGGCGCCCACCTGGGCAAGAGGCTCGTGGCGAGCCTGGGCCGGGCCGTGCGACTCAGGTTGCTGCTGTTCCTGGAGCTCTTCGGGGGCTGTGGCCGCGTCGCGGCCAGCGCGCAGGCCATGGGCTACGCCGCGCTCAGCCTGGACATCAATGCTTCGCCCTTGGAGAATCACTTGACGCCAGCCTTCTTCAACAGGATCCTGGGCTGGATCTCCGGCGGGGTCATCGCAGGCGCGCGGCTCGGCACGCCGTGCAGTACCTGGACCCGCGCGCTCCGAACCCCGCTGCGAACTGAGCAATGCCCTGATGGCCGGCCCGACCTCTCGCCTGAACAGCGTGGCAAGCTTGACATTGGGAACAGGTCTTTCCTCTTTTCCCTTCAAGTGATCCGTGCATGTTTGAGATGCGGGATAGGTGTCATGATCGAGAACCCGCAGACCAGCCTCATGTGGCCCTCCCCTCGCTTTCAGAAGCTTCTGAATTTAAGGGGCAGCACTTCTGTAGCATGCCACATGCGTCAGTTTGGCGCGCCCTGGAGAAAAGCTACCAGGGTGCAAGCATGGGGCATCGGAGAGCTGTGGGAGCTATCGAAGAAATGCGGTGGCCCTCGCGGCCTGTGCAGCAGGACGCTCCGGTCCCACCTTGAACTCAGCGGGCGCGCGCCCGGCGGGAAGCACTGGACCGTTATTGCTGCTGCTTACCCGACAGCCTTCGCCCGAGCCGCCGCTGCCATCCTCGTCCGCACTTGTGAGAATAAGCGCTCCCTGGCTCTCACTCGCAGAATGGGGGTATAGCCCTGAGTTTTTTCGGCCTTCGGCCAAGTCCGCGTTCGGGTTCGGGATGCGAGGCTCGTCTACCTGTCCAGTGGCTCGCCTTGTAGCCGCGAGTTCGCCGCCGTGCGCTGCTCCGCACAAATAACATCATCTCTCTTGGCGACGAGGGTCGGAAGAGGCCCTGCTGGGTGTATTCAGTACGTGAAGCAGGCACTGTAGGGAGCGTCGCCGTATGGCCACTGCCACTTGTGCTCAAGCTCCCCCTCCCCCCCTTTCTCCCCCCTTCGAGCTTGAGTGTGGCATTTTCTGGCTGGATGCGAGGCTCGTCTACCTGTCCAGTGGCTCGCCTTGTAGCCGCGAGTTCGCCGCCGCGCGCTGCTCCTCACAAATAACATCATCTCTCTTGGCGACGAGGGTCGGAAGAGGCCCTGCTGATGATGATGGCGTGGCACATTCTGAGGATGCCTCGAGCGAGGCGCGGGTTTGGGGCTGCGAGGTGTGAGACCGCCGCCACTTCCGTGGGCTCCTGAGAGGTCAAGGGTGGACTGGCATGGGAACCCAGTTGAGACCTCGCGGCTCCCAGGGCTGCGAAGTGTGAGACCGTCGACACTTCTCGTGGGCTCGGGGGAGGTCGCGCGGAGTGGAGTTGCACGGGGCCCGGTTGAGGCCTCGCGGCTCTCTGGGGCGCTGCGAAGTGTGAGACCACCGCCACTTTCGTGGGCTCGTGGGAGGTCGCGTGGAGTGGAGTTGTATGGGGACCCAGTTGAGACCTCGCGGCTCCCTGGGGGGCTGCGATGCGAGAATCTGTCGTCCCTTTCGAGGGTTCGTGGGAAGTCGTGCGGAGTGGAGTGCTACGGGGACCCAGCTGAGACCTCGCGGCTCCCTGGGGGGGTTGCGAAGTGTGAGACCGCCGCCACTTTCGTGGGCTCGTGGGAAGCCGCGCGGAGTGGAGTTGTACGGGGACCCAGGTTGATGCCTCGCGGTCTCTGAGGTGCTGCGAAGCGTGAGACCGTCGCCCCTTTTCGTAGGGTCGTGGGAGGTCCAGTGGAGTGGAGTTGTACGGGGATCCCGTCGACATCTCGCGGCTCCCTGGGGGGCTGCGAAGTGTGATATTGTCACCACTGTCGTGTGCTCCTGAGAGGAGGACGAGGAGGACGAGGAGGAGGAGGAGGAGGAAAAGGAAAAGGAGGAGGAGGAGGCGGCGCAGGATGCGGCGGCGGAGGAGGAGGAGGAATAAGAGGAGGAGGAAGAGGAGGAAGAGGAGGAGGAAGAGTATCAACAACAATAAGAATAACATCACGAATGCTAATGCGGAGACTAATACTCATACTAAGAAGACGGATCACAACACGAAACATAAGAATACTAGTACGAAAAGAGCACGAATACCATTACTAATTATAACCATGCGAATGTTCATGATAATCACATCCGTACTATTAGTAATCGTACGGCTAGTAATAGTACTTGTAAGCATACTACTGCTACTACTACTACTACTACTACTACTACTACTACTACTACTACTACTACTACTTCTACTACTACTACTACTACGACTACTACTACTACTACTACTACTACTACTACTACTACTACTACTACTACTCCAGCAACATCTAGTAATACTACTAACCATCGAGGCGTATTCCAACTAAGCATTAATTAATAATGACACTATTGGTGATACTCTCAGACACAATAGTGATATTCATAATTGTAGCATCCACATTAATAATCGTATTCGTACTTAGAATAGTGCTATGAGTAATCAAGCAGTTACTACTACTACTACTACTACTACTACTACTACTACTACGAATACGAATGCCCATGACAATACTACTATTACGAGTATTTGAAATACTAACGGTAGTAAGGTGGGTCTTGATATTCTCAATGATGCAACCAGTGATACTACTACTACTACTACTACTACTACTACTACTACTACTACTACTACTCCTACTCTTACTCCTACTCCTACTCCTATTACTACTACTACTACTACTACTACTACTACTACTACTACTACTACTACTACTACTACTACTACTACTACGACTACCACTACTACTACTACTACTACTACTACTACTACTACTACTACTACTACTACGACTACTACTTTTACTACTACTACTACTACTACTACTACTACTATTACTACTACTAGTAGCATATATGGATACGACCACTACTAGCACTGATACTACTATCACTACTATTCAGAATCGTAATAACGACCATGCTCGTGGTATCAGAATTGTTAATAATACGAGTAGCACTATTTATACTTATAACATTTGGCACCGTATTAACAACCATATTACCACTACTGCTAACACTAGTCATGCCGCTACCATGAGTAAGCAACACATAAAAACTAAGACGAACAAGCTTATGACGAATAATAATAATAGTACTACGAATACGAATAATCACACTCTTAAGAATACTACTCGTGGAGGATGAGGAGGAGGATGAGGAGGAGGAGGTTTGGAGGAGTAGGAGGGGGAGGACCAGTGTCAACCAAGAGTCATAAACGATGTTGGAATTCACCTTCCCTCCAAGATCCCTCTTCATAGGCCCCCACAGCCGTTCATTTTCATTGAGGGAACTGCCTCGTTGAAAGACAACCGTTTGAAGATCTTGAAGCATGCCAAAACATTGTTCTTGGGATTTCGACGCCACGTATCAACCTGACTGCTGCGTCTTGACGATCCGGAGTCGTGCCAGAGGCCATTTGTGGGACTCCAACACCGCGAATCAACATAACTGTTGCACCCGCATAATCCAGAATCCTTCCAAAACGCAATTTCTGGTACGTTGATCATCGGAATCCGTGAAACTCTTGCAGATTTGGGGCCCCACGCTGGTGAAAGCCGCGAGGCGCCTGGAGATGGATTTCATGGCGCAGCTCGGCGCGTGGGTCTACGCGAGGGAGGACGACTGCCAGCGCGAGCTCGGACGGGGGCCTCTCAGCGCGCGCTGGGTTGACATCGACAAGGGCGACACCGACCTGCCGGACTACAGATCCAGGCTCGTCGCGCAGGAGACCAAGGCGCAGAGCACCATCGCCGGGGACGACAGCGGCGCGGCGTTCGCGGCGACCCCGCCGCTGGAGTGCCTTCGGCTCATCTGCAGCATGGCGAGGTCAAGCGACCCGTCCGAGGGTCGCGTGCAGCGTTTCCTGGACATCTCGTGGGCACACCCGCACTGCGAAATCAAGAGGACGGTCTACATCAAGCTTCCAGAGGAGGATCCGATGTCGCAGGAGGTCGGCACGCATGGGCTCTTGCGGATGGCGCTCTACGGGACGCGCGACGCTGGCCAGAATTTCGAGCTCGCGACCGCCGAGACGGTCATCGGTGCTGGCTGCGACCAGTCGGCCTCCTCACCTTGCGTGTACTGCCGCAAGGACCTGCAAGTGAGCTTCTTCCACCACGGCGATGACTTCGTGCTCGAGGGCTCTCGGGGCGCGACGGAGTCGATCTGCGAGGCTCTGAAGACGAAGATCCTCGTGAAGGACAGGGGCGCGCTTGGGCCGGCACCTACCGACGCGAAGGAGATCACGCGCCTCGACAGGGTAGTGCGCTGGCGAGACCGATGGAGCCAAGGGGGCGAGGCCATCGAGTACGAGGCGGATTCCAGGCGCGCGCAGATCCTGCACGCACAGCTCGAAATGGGCCCCCGCACTACGAAGTCATTGAGCACGCCAGGGCTGAGCCAGAAACTGACACCTGAGGTCGAGCGCGAGCTGAACGAGCACGAGGCGGCGGAGTACCGCAGCGCGTGCATGAGGCTGGGCTACTTGGCGCTCGACCGGCCAGAGGTGCAGTTCGCGGCCAAGGAGTGCGCTCGCGGCATGCAGAAACCGACAGAGCGACACCTCCGCCTCCTGAAGCGTGCTGGACGCTTCTTGATCGGGGCGCCGCGGGCCATCTGGAGGTGGGGCCGACAGCGGGCGCCCACGGTGATGGACATCTACTCGGACACTGACTGGCCAGTTCAGTTGTGGTCAAGCATGGGCAGCACCTGATCGCGACGGCATCGACGACTCAGATCCCCATCTCCATGAGCTCGGGGGAGGCAGAGTTCTACGGCTGTGTGCGAGCGGCCAGCAGGGCCATCGGCATGCAGTCACTGTGCCAGGGCCTAGGCAGGGAAGTGAGCCTTCGCATCTGGAGCGACTCGGCGGCTGCTCTTGGCATCATGCAGCGACGGGGCTGCGGCAAGGTCCGACACCTCGAGACGCCGACGATGTGGGTGCAGAAGGCACTCAAGGATGGACGGTTTGAACTGGTCAAGGTTCCCGGGAAGTCAAACCCGGCGGACTTGGGGACGAAGTTCCTCGACCAGGCGGCGATGCTCCGAGCGCTGAAGATGATGAGTGTCGAGCTCTCGGACGCGCCTCTCTCGAGTGCCCTTCAGGCGAAGGTCTGAACTAGAGGCACGAGCGGCCATTTTGGCTTGGCCATTTTGGCCTGCAGTCTTTCGCCCCGCGCTGTCATTGCCTTGGACGGGCTACGGTCGTCAGCGCGGTGATGGCGTGTGCTTTTGACTGCAGTGCTCGACCAACGTCGTGGTCCAGAGCGCTGTGTACTGTCAATGAGTTTCGGAGCTTTTCAGGATTCGAGTATCGTGCCTGGCTGAGGAGCTGGGTGGCACGAAGGGGGCTGCAGGAATCCAGAGACACCCAGCAGGTTTACTGTAAGAGAGTCTGTACGTCGACGTCCGGGCTCAATTCATCAAGGCAAGCATCCGAAGAAAAGATATCGCCATATTGTGACTGTGGTTGCGAATTTGAGTATGATTGCGATGATGTTGGCAATGAAGCTGATGATGATGATGATGGTGATGATGATGATGATCATGATGGTGATGATGGTGATGGTGCTGGTGATGATGCTGATGATGCTGATGATGATGATGATGATGATGATGATGATGATGATGATGATGATGAGGATGAGGACGATGATGATGATGATGATGGTGATGATGATGATGATGATGAAGAAGACGAGGATAATGACGGGGACGGTGACTGCGAGGAGGAGGGGGAGGTGGAGGAGGAGGTTGTGGAGGAGGAGGTTGTGGAGGAGGAAACGGAAGGAGGACGGGCATGACAGCAGGGGAGGCGTGGAGATGGAAAGGGGAGTGAGCGACGTGATGGCCAGGCGAGGGGGCCGTGGAGGGGCAGAGGTGCCAGTAGGCCTGCGCGGAGTCTTCCAGAGGCCTCAGTAGGGGCAAACACGCGCAACAGTCTTTTATCCTCCAGCTTGAAACCTCGAACATCGAAATGGGCAATTATTGGGCGGCGCGCCGTCGGGTAAGGTCTACATGTTCGGATGTGTTGATAGGTTTCCGGAGGCTTCCCACCCTCGGAGTGTTTTTTGTCCAACATCTGCGCCTCTCCGGTCGCATGCCAGGGGTGCCTGGATCGTCCCGAACGTGCGCCAGAGACCCGAGCTATGACCCGAAAACCAAACTCGGCACCGCGCCGGGGGGGGAGGGGGACGTGAGAGGGGGCAGGCCTTCTCAGAGGGCGGCGTGGCTTCTCAGGAGCCCCGCGCTCCTCTCGAGTAGCTCTGCGCTGCTCGGAGGAGTTCTGGGGAAGCTTTAGGGGAAAGTCAGGGGCGAGGTAAGCCTTCCGAGGAGGCACGAGACGGGCGCCAACGGGGCGGCGTGGCAGGCCAGACACAACTGGGGGAGCTGTGTTCCTTACCCCCCTGGGGGGCCCATCGATTTCGACACCCCTCCCGAGAGATCGTCGATGCGATGGGTTCCCCCAGGGGGGTAAGGACCCCACAGCTCCCCCAGTCATGGCTGGTCGGCGTAGGTGCCACCTCCCTCGGATGGAAGTGTCTGTGCAGATATCCGTTTCGTTCCTTCTCCTGCCTCTTCCCAGGAGGGATGACCAGAGGACCCTGAGGTCCGGCGTCGCGAGCACATACAACATCGCGAGCAGTCGCGACTGGAACCCTAGGCACCATCTTTCTTCTGCATTTGTTCGGGCCAGATCGATCTGCGATGGTCCCTGGACAAACACATCGCCACGCTTGGATTTCCGAGGAGGAGGAGGAGAAGGAGGAGGAGGAGGGGGAAGAAAGGATCGGGTATAGCCAGGACCCTAGGTGAGGGGACCCGGTTAGTAGTAGGGCCCCGGAGCCCCTAAATTTGCCAGAATCACTAAACCAGGCTTGCCGTAGCTATTTTTTTCGGGTCACGGCAGTTCCGGTTAGTGGAACGGGACGCGGGGGGCATCCATCAGTACATATCATTAAACCAGGTCCCACTAAACCTAGATCTGCCAACGCCCGAAAGGAGGAAAGAGGTGGACGTGTGTAAATGTTCGATTCCCCCCCCCATCAGTGGCCAAGTTAGGGTGGGATAGGCTCTGGGGGGGATGTATCGACCCCTAGTCGCCCATTCATCCCCGATAGGGGTCCGATAGCGCACACCGCCCAGAGCGTCCAGTTTGGATATCAAGAGCCTATCGCCGATTAATCGGCGATGTATCGCCGATTCCAGGTCGATGTTTTCCCGCCTGAGCCAGTCCCCTGGTGGTTTTCTGGTCTTGACCACGCATCTTGCTGCCATTCGGAGCGATCCAAACACCCTTGGGGAGCTCTCGGCGAGGCGCAGCCGCTGGAAGGCACCTCGATGTTGGAGAACCCACGAGAAGCGACAAGCTCGTCCGAAAATTTCGAGCCTCGAACTTCGATGCCCCAAAGTCCCTCCAGCGCTGTCCCTCCCCACCCCCGAGGTTGGGCGGCGGCGCGCCGCGCCGAGGAGGCGGCGGCGGACCGCGCCGCGGCCGAGGCGGTGGGCAGCATCATGCCCGTTGCCGCGGGGCTGGTGCTGTTGCATGGGAGCGACACTGACAGGCTCGTACCGAAAACCACAGCGGCATCGTCCGCCGTCTCCTCTGGTTTTGTCCACATGCTCCGTCGGAGCTCGTGGCCCTTTTACCCAGCTCTGCTTGCTCTCGCCGTTGCCCTTCGGATGCAGGTTGTGAATTGCGGGGCTGGTACGACAGGCGCATGTTTCAGCCCCTTCGCATTATCACCCCATCCGCTGCCGCATATTCCCAAACCAGGTGTTCCTGTGAGCCTCTGGTTGCTGGTTTCACTTCCTGATAAGGTAAACATAAGTGATCGCTGCGTCACTCACATTGGTCGCCGGAGCCTGTGGTTTCGGTCTGCGCTTCGCAACATTGATATCTGCACTCCATTATGTCTGCGTGCGCAATGGCTGGATGCCCGTGGAAACCTACCGAAAGCGGCCGTGCGGGCGGTGCTGTTTCGCCGTCGCTGAGGGGCAACGACGACGACGAGGCCTTCCCGGAGGACGACCGCGAGTCCGTCGATTACGACGACAGTGCAGCGGCCCAGCCCACGGCGGCGGCTGATGAAGGCGGCACTCGGGATAACCTTCCCGTCCCCATTTTTGACGGCACAGGCTGGAGGGACTTCGCCAGGCTGCAAAATGACGTTTGGGCTTCGGTCGAAGATATCGACTTGAAGCGGCTCGCATGCGTTTTTGGCCGCGACTGCTTCATGACTGAACTCAGGGACTGTTTCGAAAAGCGAACAAGTTTGAGGCCAGAACATGTTCTACATAAGTTATTCGTCCTGCTCAAGTGGCGACCACAGGAGCATATCATGACGATCAAGCGGCATTTCAACACCCTGGCGCATAGGCTGGCAAAGTTCGCCATGGACCTACCTCCCATAATGCTCTGCTGGTTCTTTCTGGAAAAGCTACGGCTGCCGACCGTCAGGAAGGCCATGGTGTTGGCAAGTGCCAGCAATGATTGCGATTTGACACGCGTGACGGCTGCCACTGGGAGAACTTGCCCGAACGCGTCGGAGTTTGAACGATCTGAACCCCGGACCATATAATCCGTCCGCCCGAAGCAGAAGTTTGGCAAACTTTGGGCCCAGATGGGACATGGATCGCAGCAGCAGGCCATGCGCGCCGAAAATCTGATGGTACACCATATCCACTTCGGGAGTATCTGCGTGACCTCGACCACGCGTTTTCTTCTGAACGGTGGAGTCTTCCCTGGCCAACGGCGGCGACCGTACGGGCCCCCCGCGCACGGGGGCGGCATTCGACGAACCGCCCTGCAGCCCTCCCTCCTCGTCCTCACTCCTTACCCTTCGGCTGACGCCAGGCCGCGCATCGGCCATCGCTGCTGCCCAGTGTGACTATGGAAGAAAAGCATTGCCAATTGGCATCGAATGCAGAGATCGGACTGGATCGGAACGCGCACCGAATCGGGCCTCCCCCTGAGAACGCCGAGCAAGATGACCAGGAGACGACGGCGGCCATGGCCGAAGCGCGCGCGGCGGGCCGGAGGGGCAGCGGCCGGCGGCGGGGCGACAAGTTTCGGGCAAAGCCCGCGATTGCCAAGTTCAAAGTGAAGGATTTGAAGAACCGGCGCGGCTTGCCTGCACCAGCCGCGGGGGGAGTTCAGCGCGACCTACAGTCGGGGCGCTGAAGAAGGAACCTTATTCTCTGGGGAGGGACCCAGTGCTCCTTGATTGTCCGACAGTTCGCCTCAGGTTTTCATTGGGCTTTCCATGAGAGATCCAAGTTCAACTCATGGGAGAAAGGGGGCTCGTTCCTTTTTTAGGGTTCCTAGGTTAACGCCCCGACTGTAATGCGGCAGAAGCAGATCGACGAGCTGAAGAAGACGTCCATTTGCAAGACTTCAAACAGATCAACGATGGCACGGGGAAGGCGATCCCGAGTGCCCCCAGACGGGGCCTGGTGAAACGCGGATGCCCATGTTGGCGGCGCACGATGTTCCTGGCGCGGAGGTCGGGACGCAGTAGGCAACGACGAAGGCCGCGCCGGGGAGGGGACTCAACGGCCACTTGCGCCGCGGAAGCCGAACGCGGCCCCAGGTCCCCACCTCTCCCCAGCGTTCGTGTTCGCGTTTTTCGAGGGGGTACAGTGGCGCGTAGGCTTCGCAGTCTACGAGAGCAGCTGCGCTCGCTGCGTCGC
This sequence comes from Prorocentrum cordatum, assembly GCA_963575745.1. Lineage (NCBI taxonomy): Eukaryota > Dinophyceae > Prorocentrales > Prorocentraceae > Prorocentrum > Prorocentrum cordatum. Next base: position 58,575 of record CAUYUJ010020459.1, read on the forward strand.
GAATCCGCCGTAGATGTGGGCGGCGATCCCCGGGCTGCACGCGCGAGGCCCGAGGCGTCCGAGGTGGCTGGGCAGGGGCCCTTCGGGATCGGAGCTGGCGAACCAGTCTGGAGTTCGTTCGCCTCCTTCATCTCCACTTGCGTCGCGCATCGCGTTCGTGGAACCCCCCAGGTCGGCGTCGCGCCCGGGGGCCAGCCGCCGCTTTCCCCCGACCGGTGGCCAAGCGCCTGGGCGTCGGAGACGACCCTCGGGGCTGGCGCCTGCACCCGGGGCGTCGGAGACGACCCTCGGGATTGGCGCTTGCGCCTATCCAAGCGGGATTGGTGCGCCGCCGCTTCCATTGGCGGGAGCTGCCTCGCAGCGCCCGACCCGCCGCCCAATCTTTTCCAGTTCTCCGAGGGGGGCTGCGTCGCACCGGGCAGCGCTGCCTACGATGGGGCAGCGCCAGACGTGCAATTCGACGTCGCGGGCCCTCGGGCCCTTGACGGGGAGGGGCGTCGATGGCTTGCGAATGGGGGGCCGAGCGGGTCAAGGGGGGCATCGAGCATGCGGGGGCGAATTCCGATCATGCCAACATTATTGGCAAGCGCGTGGAAGCGCATATTCAGAAGGTCAGACAGCACGCAATTGGGCGAACATCGAGATCGAGCAGGTCGAAGCATATTCCGAGCACGTCGCAGGAGGCAGGTCGAGCAGGCCAAGACCATGCGCGCGCGCAAAGATGGATATCGCGCATCGAGTCAGTCAGACGGTGCGCCGCGGGCTCCGCGGCCGCTGGCTCGAGTCAAGCTGCTTCTTCGATTCCGCGCTCGAATGCCGCGGGCCCCCGGCGGCCCGCGCCGCTGCGAGCGGGGCCGGAGGCGCCCCGGCGGACTTCGGCGCAGGGGCGCGCCATCCCGTCGCGGGCGCGGCGGCGATTCACCCAGATTTTGATTGGCGCGGCTCGAGCTCGCACGACCTCCATTCGCGGCGCGATGGCAAGCTTCGCGCGCCGGGGCGCATCGTCTCCGGGGCGACGACGCCGCTGCCGAAAGCAAGCTGATCGACTTGCCCGCCGACGTCGGCGCGGCGACGCACGGCCCAGAGAGCAGCGCGGCCGCCGGGCCCCCCGGGGGCGAAGCGTCGGAGGGGCTCGGTCATGGCCCAGCTCGTCTCGGGCCCCAGCAAGCTGCACAAGGACTCCTTGGTCGCCGTTTGCTTGCGCGTGAGCGCCGATCGCGGGGGCGCCCTCGACGCGCCGCGCTCGGGGGCCCGCCCCCGCGCGCCTTTTGCGGGGGGGTGGGGCGGGGGCGCCGACGGCGGCGGTCGCGCCGAGACAGCGGCCGCCGACGGCGGCGGCCAAGAGAGCCCCCGACACCCCGCCGATGGCAAGGGAGCTGCAGGCCAATGCGAGAAAAGGATGACTGCGGAGTACGTCATCGCACGCGAGCCAGGACAGCGCAGGCGACGCTTCGAGCGGATGGGGTTATCCACAGCAGTTCCGACGGTAGCAGTGGAGCAGGAGGTGTCGGAGGCTGACTGGGGCCCTGGCCTGGGGAAGATCTCGGAGGTCGACCCGTTTGCGGACGATGCGAGCGACGTCGACCCGCGCCGGCAGCGCGCGGGCCAACCGGGACTTCCGGGCAGCGCGGCGAAGAAGCGCCTGCGCGAGGGTGCGATGATGAGGGCCCGACATGGCCTTTGAAGTGCTCTGACCGCCCGGGCGTTGCCCGAGCTGTGCGTCGCCGCGAGCATCGGGGAGTCCGCGGGGCTCATCGTCGGCAGCGGGTCGGAGTCGCTCGCGTCGACCGGCCCGGCCCCGAGGCAGGGGGCGCAGCTCGCGGTGAACGGCGGCGCCCGAACGGTCCGGCCCATGGAGACCTGGGGCGGGAAAGCCCGGGCATCTCGCGAAGCTGCTCGGCGGGGGCGTTGAGTCGGGCGGCCGCGGGGCATCGTCTGCGGCGGCGACCTCGAGAAGCCCGGGGCCGCCTGTGAGCTCGTCGACTACATCGAGAAGCATGCGCCCGCTTGTTTGGCCGTGGAGCTCCCGCGCAGGATCTGGAGCAACATGCGCGGCCTGCGCGAACTGCCGACCTCGAAGCTCGACGAAGCGATATTCGTCGCCCAGTGCACGGGCGGCAGCGCGGCCGTCATCGAGCACCCCTGGAGAGCCCAGTCCTGGAACGAGCCCCCTCGGAGGCGGCCCAGGGCCTTCGAGGGCGCCGCGGAGTTCAGGGCCGACGCGCTCGCGCGCGGACTTCGATTGCCGCGCGCTGGAACCCCGGCCCCGAAGCCCACCGAAATCCTGGCCGCGCACGAGGCGGTCGAGAAGCACGGGGGCTCGGGGCTGATTGGCGCGCCGAAGAAGACCGCCCGGGGACAGGTCTACGCCGACCAATTCCCGAAGTGCATCGTCGACGCGTATGCGGAAGTCTGCAGGCGTAGTTTCCGCAGCATCCCCGCGGAAGTTGACGACGACGACGACGAGACCCCCCGGGGAGAGCCGATCGGGGCCCGCGCCATCTCGTTCGGGAAAATAGCGGGGGCGCACCCCCTTGGCGCGCGAGCCCAACCGAGCCGGCCACGCCAGCATTTCGGCCATGTGTCCAACGACGACCTGGCCAGGAACCCGGGGGCGATGGGCGCGGGGGGCGCTCTCGTTCGAGGCGCTGCGCATTCGAGGTGGGCCGCGCGCAATTGGATTGAGCCCGCGAGTTGTTCTCGCCGGATTTCGCGGCTCTCGCTTGTCGGCGGCCTCGACGACGACTTGGGACTTGACTGGGCCATCTGCGCAACGTGCGTGGGAAGCCGCGCTTGTCCCTGCCCAGGCGATCGGGAGCTGGGCCGGGCCGTGCGCCGAGCGCCCAGGAGCGCTTGCGAAGCTCAACCGCGGCCGCCGAAGCTCCGGATCGGCCGCGCCATCCTACCGTGATCTCATGAGCGCATTCGATGAATGCGCAGGTCGATATATATATATATATATATATATATATACATACATATACATATACATATACATATACATATACATATACATATACATACATACATACATACATACTTCCCCCCCCGCATGATCATACATCTTATCCCCTCCCTCATCCGCTCCCTGCCTGCTCTCCGTCGCACTTCCTCATCCTCTTATCCTCCTTCAGCGGGGCGCGTTGGGGCCTGCCCCGTCAGTTGCTCCTCTCCTTGGGCTGCAAGGACAAAACGATCGAGCGATCGACGTAATATTTTCTCTCGCTTGCAAGCTTGCTTTCAGTCGCTGCCTTGATGGGCGTGCTATCCATCCATCCATCAGCGGGGCAGTGCAACCTCGGGCTGAGGGCGGCGGCGGGGCACTGCAACCTCGGGCTGAGGGCGGCACGCTTTTTAGTATTCTCTCGCGCTGGATCCCCGTCCCTCTGTACCCTCAGGAGGGGAATGATGAAGAGGAGGAGAGGGATCAGGAGAGTGAATAACTCGATAATATGAGCGAGGAGGAAGAGGAGCTAGATAAGACGAGTGCGATCCCGACGATGATGACGAGGATGATGATGACGATGATGATGATGCTGATGATGACGATGACGATGATGATGATGAGCAGGACTGCAGAGGATGAGGAACTGAACGCGCTGAGAAAGGGATCCTTTTGCACAGGCTCCCAATAGGAACCCATTTTGCACAGGCTCTCAACAGGAATCCTTTTGCACAGGCTCTCAATAGGAAGCCATTTGTATTTCGTTTCGATTATATTATTTTTGTATTAGCTTTCAATATGAATCCTTTTTCGCAGAGGCTCTCACTAGGAATCCTTGTGTAGAGGCTCTCGGTAGGAATCGTTGTGAAGAGGCTCTCACTAGAAATCCTTTCGTAAAGGCTCTCAATGAGAATCGTCTTGTGGAGGCTCTCAACAGGAATCATTTTGCACCGGCTCTCAATAGTAATGCAGTAATCTTGTGTTCCAGCCGGGATCATTCGTGTATTGGCTCTCACTCGGACTTTTTTGTAGAGGATTTCAATATGAATCCTTTCGTAGAGGCTCTCAATAGGAATCGTTTTGTAGAGGCTGTCACTAGGAATCATTTTGTAGAGGTTCTCACTAGGATTCCTTTCGTGGATGCTCTCCGTAGGAATCCTTCTGTAGAGGCTCTCAATGAGAATTTTTTCGTTGGGGCTGTCAACATGAATGGTTTTGCACAGGCTTTCAATAGGAAGCAATTTTTATTGCGTTTCACTGGTAATCCTTTTTTATGGTTTTCAATCGGAATCCTTTTTGTAAGAGGCTCTCATTCGGAATCTTTGTGTAGAGACTTACAACAGGAATCATTTTGTAGAGACTCTCAACGGGAATCTTGTCGTGGATGGGTCTGAACAGGAATACTTTTGCACAGGCTTCCAACAGGAAACCATGTGTATTGACTTCCAGTAGTATTCATTTTGTATTGGCTTTCAATCGGAATCCTTTTTGTAGAGGCTCTCAATAGGAATCTTTTGTTGTAAAAGGCTTCCAAAAGGAATCCTCTTCGTGGAGGCTCTGAACAGGAATCCTTTTTGTAGAGGCTCTGAATGGGATTTTTGTGTGGAAAAGTATCCTCGTTTCAGTAATAATCCTTTTGGATGGGCTTTCAGTAGGAATCCTTTTTGTAAGGGGCTCTCATTCGGAATCCTTGTGTAGAGGCTTTCAACAGGAATCATGTTGTAGAGACTCTCAATGGGAATCTTGTCGTGGAGGGTCTGAACAGAAATACTTTTGCACAGGCTTTCAACAGGAAACCATGTGTATTGACTTCCAGTAGTATTCATTTTGTATTGACTTTCAATAAGACTCCTTTTTAGTAGATGCTCTCAATAGGAATCATTATGTAAAGGCTTTCAAAAGGAATCCTTTTCGTAGAGGCTCTGAATAGGAATCCTTTTTGTAGAGGCTTTCAATGGGATTTTTGTGTGGATGCTCTCAACAGGAATCCTTTGCACAGGCTCTCAATAGGAATACATGTGCATTGGGTTTCAATGGGGATCCTTCTGTAAAGGCTTTCAGTCGGATCCTTTCGTCGAGGCTCTCAACAGGAAGCCTTTTGCACAGGCTCCCAAGAGAAATCCATTTGTATTGGGTTTCAATGAAGCATCCTTTTGTAGAGGCTTTCCTACACAACCAACCTGGAATCTTTTAAAGAGGCTCTCAATAAATCAGTTGTAGAGTCTCTCAATAGGAAGCCATGTGTACAACAGGCCGGGATAATTCTTACCTAACAGCGAAGACTGATAGGTTTCTAATGGGGTCACAAGAGAGCATCTGATGACTCCCCAGGGGGGTCTGGGCGGGAGCCGGACAGGCGAGAACCGGGCTCGTTTTAAGCAAACAGTCACACGCTTCGTGCTCTTCGACCTCCCAGAACTCCTTTTCCGGGCCACATTTTGAATGCCCGGAGCCAACTGTAGGCCACTATGACGCACTTCTACTTTCAGAACACTTGGATTTCCCTGCCACATTATGGATGCCCGAGCCAACTTGTAGAGCCACATCGTGCTCTTCGAGATCCAGAACTCCAATTCCCGGGCCACATTTTGAATGCCACGGAAGCCAACCCGTAGGCCACTTCGTGCTCTTCGAGTTCCAAAATACCATTCCTGGGCACATTCGAATGCTCCGGAGCCAACAGTAGGCTACTTCTGTGCTCCATCGATTCCCTTCCCAGAACTCATATCCTGGGCATGATTTTGAAGCCCGGAGCCCCATAACTGTAGTCATCTTCGTGCTCCTCGACCCTTCGAGTTCCCAGAGCTCCATTCCTGGGCATGATTTTGAATGCCCGGAGCCACTGTAGGCCACTTCGTGTTCTTCGAGTTTCCAGAACTCCATTCCTGGGCATGATTTTGAATGCCCGGAGCCAATTGTAGGCCTCTTCGTGGTCTTCGAGTTTCCAGAATTCTATTCCTGGGCATGATTTTGAATGCCCGAAGCCAGCTGTAGGCCACTTCGTGGTCTTCGGGTTCCCAGAATTCCATTCCTGGGCATGATTTTGAATGCCCGGAGCCAGCTGTAGGCCACTTCGTGTTCTTCGAGTTCCCAAAACGCACTCCCAGGCCACATTTTGATTGCGGCTGAGGCTGAGGCTGATGCAGGCTGAGGCTGAGGCAGGCTGAGGCTGAGGCCGAGGCTGAAGGCAGATTGAGGCTGAGGCTGAAGGCTGAGGCTGAGGCTGAGGCTGAGGCCGGCTGAGGCTGAGGCTGAGGCAGGCTGATGCTGAGGCAGGCTGAGGCTGAGGCTGAGGCTGATGCAGGCTGAGGCTGAGGCAGGCTGAGGCTGAGGCCGAGGCTGAAGGCAGACTGAGGCTGAGGCTGAAGCAGGCTGAGGCTGAGGCTGAGGCAGGCTGAGGCTGAGGCTGAGGCAGGCTGATGCTGAGGCAGGCTGAGGCTGAGGCTGAGGCTGATGCAGGCTGAGGCTGAGGCAGGCTGATGCTGAGGCCGAGGCAGAAGGCAGACTGAGGCTGAGGCTGAAGCAGGCTGAGGCTGAGGCTGAGGCAGGCTGAGGCTGAGGCTGAGGCTGAGGCTGGCTGATGCTGAGGCAGGCTGAGGCTGAGGCTGAGGCTGATGCAGGCTGAGGCTGAGGCAGGCTGAGGCTGAGGCCGAGGCTGAAGCAGACTGAGGCTGAGGCTGAAGCAGGCTGAGGCTGAGGCTGAGGCAGGCTGAGGCTGGCTGAGGCAGGCTGATGCTGAGGCAGGCTGAGGCTGAGGCTGAGGCTGATGCAGGCTGAGGCTGAGGCAGGCTGAGGCTGAGGCCGAGGCTGAAGGCAGACTGAGGCGAGGCTGAAGCAGGCTGAGGCTGAGGCTGAGGCAGGCTGAGGCTGAGGCTGAGGCTGATGGCTGAGGCTGAGAGGCTGACTGAGGCTGAGGCTGAAGCAGGCTGAGGCTGAGGCTGAGGCAGGCTGAGGCTGAGGCTGAGGCAGGCTGATGCTGAGGCAGGCTGAGGCTGAGGCTGAGGCTGATGCAGGCTGAGGCTGAGGCAGGCTGAGGCTGAGGCCGAGGCTGAAGGCAGACTGAGGCCGAGGCTGAAGCAGGCTGAGGCTGAGGCTGAGGCAGGCTGAGGCTGAGGCTGAGGCAGGCTGAGGCTGAGGCTGTGACTGCGACTGCCGTTGCCACTGCGACTTTCTTCGCGAATGCGACTGCGACTGCGAGAACAGCAGAATTCTACAACTGGATTCTCATGTGAATCTTAAGGGGAATGCTTCCAGGTATGCTCCTACACATCGCTGTTAGGTCGCCCGGGCTTCGCCCTCCTCTCCTCTTTCCGGCGTCGTGTCGCTCGCTCTCCTCCCTCCCCCAGCTCCGGGTTCGTCCTGGCCCCCGGGTGTCGTTCCCTCCTCTGCCTCCTGCTGCCGCTGCTCTCCCGGGTCGTCCACCGAGTGGGGTTTTTGGCGGGTCGGGCACGAAAGCGTAGATTTTTAAAGAGTCCCTGCGCATGGAGCCGGAGCCGGCGACGATGGCTATGCTTTGCTTCTCGCATTGTCGACGCCAGCGTATTGCTGTATATACTCATGTATGCGATCTGCAACCAATGTGCCGTCTAGGCACGGTTCATTTGACTTGACTTGACTTTGAATAGGAATCGTTTTTTTGTAGAGGCTCTCAATCGGAATCCTTGTGTAAAGGCTTTCAATCGGAATCTTGTTGTAAAGGCTTTCGATCGGAATCCTTGTCGTAGAAGCTTTGAATAGGAATCATTTTGTCGAGGCTCTCAGCAGAAATTCTTTTGCACGGGCTTTCAATAGGAATCCATGTGCATTGGGTTTCAATAGTCGGCGCACAGGAACCCGACACCAACACCAAGAAGCCACTAGAAAAGAAAACATTGCAGCCTCTGTTGAATGCCGTCGCCCGTATCTTCGGGTTCGCGTGTCCAGAGTTGATGAATGCCAGCTCTGAGCGCGTGGGAACATAACGGGCCGTCTCCAGTTCCCCAAGTGAGCGTTCGGATTTCCATGGGCCGCGCGAGTCCCGCGGGCCGTGCGAACCCAGCCAGCCCCATGAACCCCACAAGTTCCACAAAGGGCTTCATGGGCCGAACGTGCGCCGCAGCGCGCATAAGCCCAACGCGCCGCGCTGGCCCAGCTCTCTCTCTCTCTATCTCTCTTTCTCTTTATTTGTGTGTGTGTTTTTTTGTTATCTTTCTTTCTCTCTCTCTCTCTCTCTCTCTCTCTCTCTCTCTTTATATATATTTATATATATATATATGTATAGTATCTCACTCTCTCTCGCTCTCTCTCTCTCTCTCTCTTTCTCTCTCTCCCTCTCTCTCTTTCTCTCTCTCTCTCTTTCTTTATGTATGTGTTTCTCTCTCGCTCTCTCTCTCTCTCTCTCTTTATTTATTTCTTTCTCTCTCTCTCTCTCTTTCTATATATATATATATAGTTTGTTCTCTCTCTCTCTCTCTCTCTCTTTCTCTCCTCTTTAAGGTGGGTTTAGGCTGTCCTCACTTTTTGCGCGCAATTTGCGTTGCGCTCGCCGACCCTTCGCGCCGCGTCTGCGTCTGCGTCTGCGCGGGAAGCCCCGGCAGGAAGAGGCCCATGACGTCTTTGGAGCGTTTGGGGGGAAGTTCAAGTGGCGAGCGGCTGAGCTGCCCCCCCGCCGCAAGCATTCAAGAGGGCCCCGGGGGCCGGCCGAGGGCCCGGCAAGAGCAATGACCATGTCACAGGGCGCAGTTTCGAATGTCGCCAGATGAAACGCCAGGTGCCCAACAGGCTCAAACTTTCCCACCCCGTTCGTCGGCTGCGCGCCCAGTTTCTCGACAGCGAGCGCGCGCCATTTCAGCGCGGCCGCGGTCGCGCGCAGAGTGCGCGAGGCGCGCGGGCGCATCGCATTCAGATGCTGCGCGCAAGAGATGCGCGCGCAGCTTGACCGCGGCGGCGACGCGATGAGCGCCCGCATCGATCGACGGCCTGGGCGATCCAAGACGCGCGAACTCATGGAACGAATTTACGAGACGCTTCTCGACATGTGCGCGCGCGGTTTGAGGGGGCTTGGGGAGGTTTGCGCAGAAACGATGTCGGATGTTGGTTTTGGCTTTGCCCTTTGCGAAGCGAATTGGAAAGATACGCCCAGGGGGCCATGGGCGCGCGACGATCGAGGGGGCTTCCCGCGGTGAGTCGCGGAGCCGCTGGGCCGGCATCTGCGCGCGATTCCTTTGCGTAGTTGTTCCCAGAGGGGCCGGCGAATTTGACCAGTTCTAGGCCGCTCGCGGGAGTCCGCTGCTGACTTGGGGGAAGGAGGATTCCAGACGCGAGGGTCGCGAGCAGTAGTTTGCTCGCCGCCGGGCTCGAGCACGGCTGTCTAGCCGCAGGTCTTGACCAGCCATTGGTGACCCATCGACTCCAGCGATTTCGAGCGAGCGCGAACGACGTTCGCCTTGCCCGACCGAAGCTACGCGTCAATCTCGGACACGCCGCCCCACGGGAGATAGTCAGGATATTGGGATGCGGAGGAGGGGCGCGCTGAAGCGACCTGATTTTCGCGATCTTTCCTAGGCGACATACTCGGCAAAAGCAAGGTGCCCGAGCCGTTGTGGGCCGGCTCAGGAAGCTACACTATGGAATTCAATCAGCAGGTAGGGATCGACGCAACTAACGTTCCAGGGTAGAAACATGAGAAGCATGCTGCGCCAGCGCTTCGCATGGTTGGCCATGCCCCTTCCTGCCAGAGCGCGCCCCCCCACACTGGCACTTGTGGAAAGGTATTATCAGATAGTGTCGGGGGCAGTTCAGCCGGCCAGTTTCCCAAATTTGGATGGGGCGCGTCGACGCCACTACCGACGCCGACCAGCGGAAGTTGCGGGTGAGCGGCTTCTATTCTTGTCAGCGCGCTATGGGTCAAGAACCAGGGCTCCCCAGGGATTTGCTTCAGGGCGCCGTTGATGCGGTCGGTGCGACGGGGCCTCTTTGCGTTCCCGCCCGGGTTCGCAGTCGTCTTCTTCTTCATCGGCTGGCCAGCCAAGCCAGGGATGGCCAGAGCCAGCGACGGACAGTCGCAGCGAGGAGTTGGGCCGCGCGCAGTTTTCAAAACCAAGGCTGCAGGGCGGCAGATGGGAGGAAGGCGAAAAAGGCGCGCTAGGTGGCATGGCGCGGGGACATTGATCGGACTGCGGGGCAGTCGCCGGCGGCCACCGCGTCGGGGGCATCTCCATCAAGACATGTCCTCCCAATTGCACCCGTCCACTGCGAGTGAAACTTGCGTTGGCGAGATGGTGGGCCAGGTCCTCTCATCCGAGCAACGCCGTCTAAGCTCAGTAGGCGGTCGCGCGCATTCAGCGCATATGATGAGGGGGGGCGACCGCCGACCCCGCTGGGGGCAGGGCGACCAGGGCGACCTGCAGGAACGCCCGACCAGGTAATCGCGAAGGCCCCGGATACCAATGCGGCTTTGCCAACGGGTATTCCAGGGGCGTCGCCCATGCCATCACTCGTGCCAGTCCTTGTTCCAGGACCGCCAATTTCTCGGGGGCGCTTCGAGAACTCGAAGGCCCCGTCTCCAGTCGACCCCCCAGTTCCAGCGGGTTCTCGTCGCCGCATCCGAGGGAAACCAAGTATCCAGAAGGTGGCCCTGCTTGTGGCCGAACAAGAATCAAGCGACCCAGGAACCGTGCGATTAGGACGAGGTGATCCATGTCGTTCGTGACCCCGTAGACGCGGCCACCGACGCGATGGCGCTTTGGCGCCAGCTGACCAGCCAGGTGGCCAAGCCGACCACTCCGGATCTGGTGACCGAGCACGGAGTCTTGCTCGCGCAGGCACGGCTCGCGAGCGTGCCCATTCTAGCAGCCGAGGTGAGTCGTCGCTTGGAGAGCCACGCTGGCGAGGACCTCGACGAGCGCGTCCAGAACGCGCGTCTTGCGCGTCAAGGGAGGGAGCGATCAGGGGCAGAGGCTGTCTTGCGGCAAGCACGTTTGGAGAAGTGTGGGCTCAGGATGCTGGCTGCCGTGGCGGGCGTCTGTCTCATCTCCACACCTCGTCCGACCAGGGCCAGAAGTTGCAGTTGGAGCGTCTCGCGTCTCAGTCGGGGTTGGGCGCTCCACGCTCCCAGGACAAAGGTCGGAGTTCGAGCTGATCTTGAGCACTCTTCAGGGCGGGATGATGAGACTCACCGAGTGAGTTGACGCATCTTGGGCACCTGTGCCCGAGGACGCGGACGGCCGCCTGGAAACATCGGAGACCTAGATCTCCAGGTCGATGCTTGCTCGTCTTCAGTCATGAATGCTGTGTAGCAGGCCGGTATCCCGTTCAAATCGGCTCAGTCTGCGAGAAAGTGTTTCACATGAGCACCCGCGATGGTTTTCACATTATGTCTGATTGTTTACATACAGTTTTGCGTTTCGGCTGTGAAGGCCTAGGCTTTGAAGGAGTGGTTTTGTCAGTATGCTCCTTCAGGCCTCGTGTTGACCTCTGTATCCAGCTCTGCTCACTCGCCGCTGCCGCTTCGGTTACATGTAATCTTGGTGTCTGGGGTGCCCCTGGAACTCCTCCCATCCTCATCACAGGGCTGATGGGGACCAGTGGGAAAGCGAGGTCACTTCCCTATCCTCCCCCTTCTCCCCCCTCCCCCTTCGCCTCCTCCTCCTTCTCCTCCTCTTCATCATCCTCGTCCTCCTCCTCCGTTTCAACTATTGGACCCCCGCGTTGCAATGTTTGTTGTTGCTGGTGACAAGCTATCATTGGCCTTGGCACCCTTTGCCCGAGGCGGAAAAAGTAGTAATGGATTCGGAAGTTACCGACCAAGAGCCGCTCGAGCGTAGCGTTTGCCTGCATCTTATGCAGGTTCTAGAAGGGTGGCCTACAGCCGAGGAAGAGTTGAATGTTTTCACACCAGGCGTTTTCACCCTGCTTTGTGACCCAGGGCCATCACATACCGATCCAACTCGCTTGATGCGGCAAAAGGATGCGGTTTAGGGTTCCGGTCGCGATTTGTCTTTGATCGTGGCTCGCCAAGGTCGGATCTCAGGATCACCCTCTCCTCCACCGTCAATCCTTCCCTTCTACTCCTTGATACTCGTCCTGCGTCTCCTCCCCCTCGTCCGCCCGTGACTATGGCGCACCTGGCGGCTCTACGGGTGCGTTCCGCAGCCAGGCCGTCCTGCTCGGCAGTCTTGGGCCGGGCCGACCTGGAGGGTCTGGCTCGGGCAGAGGCGGGTGGCGCCGCGGCGCACGTGCCACTTCCACCACCGCGTGCCCGAGGCGGCGTCCGCGCCAGCTCCGTTTGAAGCGGGCCCGGTTCCCCCCCCTCTCTTCCCTCCTCCTTTTCTCCATCCTCCTCTCCCCGGTCCTCCTGCTGCTCCTCCCTGTCCCCCCCCCCCGCCCCTCCCCCAAACGAGGGGGGGCTGCCCTCTCCCACTCGAGCCGCCAGACTCTGGAGATGGCTGGCCTCTCTCCGAGGCGCCCTTCCTTCGGAGGTTGATAGACCTCCTGCCCTGACACGTCGATTAGCGAATTGGCCGTTTCCCGTCCGCGAGAGGGCGTCGCGGCCGTCGTTTTTGCGTGTCCAGGTCCGGCGGTTTCAGTCCCAGGCCGTTTTCATTAGGGGGAGACTTGCTAAAGGGAGATTTGTCCACCGCCGAGAAGACTTGTCTCCAGTTCTTGTCCATTTTGGACAGGGCTCGCTGTCGGTGCCGCCGCGGGGGCTGTTCGTTTGAGACAGGAGGCCGCATGCCCAGCAGCGGCCGCTGCCAGTTTTGCGAATGATAGAATCGAAGGTGGATAGACTTCCTACCTTGACAAGTCGATTCAGGAATTGGCCGTTTCCCGTCCGCGAGAGGGCATCGCGGCCGTCGTTTTTGCGGGTACCGGTCCAGCGGTTTCGGTCCCAGGCCGTTTTCACAAAAGGGAGGTCTGCTCCAGGGCTTGGCATCGCTCGGACGTGTGCTTTTTTCCTTCGGCGAAGGCCCTCGAGGAGCATCCTTGATCATTCGGCGAAAAAACCACGCACGAGACTGAAAAAAGCAGAGGGAATGGACGCCCGAGCGATGGCCAGAGGGAGGCTTGTCCACCGCCGATTCCTGGGCCGCTCCCGCCGCCTGCTTAGGGGGCCACGTGCGAACCCCACCCCTGCCCCCCACGATCTCGGAGGAGGAGGAGGAGGAACCCGCCAAAGGTTCCCTGGCCCAGCTTCTCGCACGCCCGGCGCCGGCCCCGCGAGAGCCCGCCCGCCGCAGGCCGGCGTGCGGTCTGGCGAGGGCCGGTGCGAGTTCCTGACGGGGTTCACTTCGCTCGGGAGCTCCCGAACGCAGTGGACCCTACTCTCTTCCTCAGAAGTCTCGGGCTGGACGAAAGGCGGGGATAGGGAAAGGGGGGGGGACGAGATCTGCTGCTTGCAGCTGGTTTCGGCCCCGCCGCCGGGCCCACTCCTCGATACACGGGCGCCTCCCGGCGCCGGGAGGCGCCAGGAAAATCAGCTATGCGAGCTGATTCTCACACTCCCCTTTGCTATCCCCCCTTTCGCCCGGCCCGAAAATCGTGGGGGGTAGGGTTAAGTCGGGCCTGTCCCCCTACAGGGGGATTTTCGTCGAATAATGAAAAATATCCAAAAAATAATCAAAAATTGTCAAAACATAGTCTGGGGACTATTCTTTGAATATTTTTTGACCTTCTTGGGGTATTTTCGGGGTATTTTTTATTTTTCGTCGAAAATCCCCCCGTAGGGGGACACGCCCGACTTCAGGGTCGCACGTGGCCCGCCGCCTGCCGCAGGCGGCGCCTCGGGCGAGGGGAGCTGCCGGGGCTGCTGGAGGACTGCAGGGCGGAGCAGGCGCCGCAGCGGAGGCCCGCCCAGGGCCGGGCAGCTCTGCGGAGCCGGGTGCGGAGGGCAGCGGGGACGAGGGCCGGCAGCGGGAGGGCGCTCTTCAGGGAGGAGGGGGCTGCGGGAGGAGGAGGCGGAGGAGGAGGAGGAGGTCTCCTCCTCCTCCTCCTCCTCCTCCTCCTCCTCCTCCTCGAGCAGCTGTCCGCTCCCGAAGGCCGAAGGAGACTGCTTCTTCAGGGTCAGACGAAGGCCGGCAGCGGGAGAGCACTCCTTTCGGGTGTTGCTAGAAATGCCCCTGGCCCAAGGTGCCCCCAGAGCACCCCTAACGAGGCCCAGAGGGCCCCAGAGGCCCAGACATGGAGCGAAAAGCTGGGGGTGCCTTGGGCCAGGGGCACTTCTAGCAACACCCGACTCTTGGTCCGCTCCCGAAGGCCGAAGGAGACTGCTTCTTCAGGGTCCGGCGGAAGCCCCCCCCCCCTCCTCGAATAATTTGACACGGCTGAACCTAAACGGTGTTTTTCATTTTCGTTTTGTTTTCGTTTTCCCTCGTTTTGTGTTCAATCCGCCTTGAGCGCAAAACGAACTCGAAACGAAAACGGCCCACGAAATCGCCAAAACACCGTTTATGCCCACCCCTGATTTGACACTGTCGGTTGCTCATCACTGGTGCGCGCTGGCGTACGTGGGGCTCCCCAAAGTGAAAAAATCCCAGGCTCTTCGCCAGCGCCACCCCTCTCTTTCCCCGGATGACCGGGGCCATCTCTGAACAATACAAGACGATGTCGCAAAGGGCTGGGCCAGGGGGGGAGGTGGCAAGTCACGTCACGATTCGCTCTGGCGCCGTCTGGGATCTGTGAGTGCTCAGGAGTGGCCAGTTCCATGACGGCGCCAGCGCGAGTCGTGACGTGGCCAGGGGGGGGGGCCGGCAACGGGCGCGATTGCGAATGATAGAATCGAAGGTTGATAGACCTCCTGCCCTGACACGTCGATTAGCGAATTGGCCGTTTCCCGTCCGCGAGAGGGCGTCGCGGCCGTCGTTTTTGCAGGTCCAGGTCCGGCGGTTTCGGTCCCAGGCCGTTTTCACAAAGGGGGAGATTTGCTAAAGGGAGGTTTGTCCACCGCCGAGAAGACTTGTCTCCAGTTCAAGTCCATTTTAATCAGGGCTCGCTGTCCGTGCCGCCGCGGGCGCTGTTCGTTTGAGACAGGAGGCCGCATGCCCAGCAGCGGCCGCTGCCAGTTTTGGGCAACATCGGCTGCTAGGCATCGTACCAATTTTTGTCCGTATCCTGTTCGGGCGTCCAAAAGTTTGTTTCTTCTTTCTCCACCCCTTTTTCCAGCCCCCCTCCCCTCAGAGGAGGGCCGTATACCGATATCGTACCGCTACCCCTCCCTCGTCGCTACGATTGTATTTGCTTTGAGTCCTGGTCAGAACGCGCCCTGGGAGAGGTCTGTGGAGTAGCGGTATCGATACCTTTTGTTCCCCCACCTTTCAACCAGCGCCCTCCTTCCTTCACTCTCATTCCTCCTCCTTTTCCATCCTCCCTGTTCCTCCTCTTTTGGTCTGGTGCTCTGAAAGCTATAGTCTCACTGCTACGCAAGTTTCAAAGCTGAAGGGGTTGTAGTCCATCTTGAGAATGACGCTTTTCGTTGGCGCCGGTCCCCGAAGAGACGGCCGAGCAGCACATGAATTGTTGGGGGTCACGAGTGCAGCACATAACATATCAATGTGGCTTCTGTTTGGGGTGGTGGTGATGACAAGGCACATGTTCTCAAGTGGGCGGGTCACATGGCCCAGATGTTCGCTGCGGATGACCCGAAGGAACCCAACGTGAGCATTTTCGCTAAGTGGATTATCATCCAGAACAGCATCCTGGAACATTCGCCTAATTATGCATAATGGAGAGCTGTACCTGAGGTGCTGCATGGGCAGAAAGATCGCTCGCTGTGAAAAAGGCTTTCAAGTCGTCAGAACAACGCCAGTCGCCGATCATCATAAATCAGGGCAGACGCAGTACGGCTGCCCCAGACGTGCTGTTCGACAGACCTATTTCTTTCGACGGTGAAGTATATTAGGCTTTCTTGTGGAAGCGATACTCACTGCAGGAAATTGCCACACAGAAGCTTGCAACATACATTGCCCCAGATGAAGAGCGCGAAGTATGAGCGAGGGCAGAGGTTACACATACATACTCACAGGGCTGGCTTGCACAGCGCAGTCGCGTGGCTCGTCCACCGATGCCGTCGGAAGGCTACCTCGATAACCATGTTATCGAGTGGTTGGCCTCCGGGCGACTGTACACTGACAGTGCCCCGGACTCGACGCTTTGAGACTTCGTCGACTTGGGCGACATGCGTTGCGAGGTTAACGAGCGTCATGCTATACTTGCTCGCCCGTTCGCGCTGCCGACGGATTTCATTGAGCACGAGCGGAGCGAGGGCTGGCTTTTCTTCTCCACTTTTCGTCTCCCATGCGGTCGACGCGAAGCGCATAGGCGCAGTTTCAACGCCGGCGCATCCGCGATTTCGCGCGAGGCCGATGGTGAGAGGACCAAAGCCAAGAGAGGCTCCAGGATGCAGGCCGAGGGGCGCATGCTTGTGAGGACACAGAAGCAGCACCTTTGATCCACACTGGGTACTTTACCGCCTGCGAGATGTTCGGGGGCGGTTTGGACGTCACCTGTGACTTCCAGATGCTCGCTCCCGCAACGCGGACGGGATGCCGGGATGGCTTCTCTGCTGTCGACGACAGCCCAGGCGGGGGAAGGCAGTCGTGTTGCCTGCACCCCTCAAACATCGTTCGCGCGCCCCTGTGGCCGTACTTCGCTGCTGCACTCCAATCGCACGCCAGAGGCCAATGGGAGTTCAACTCGTCAGTTTCCAGCGGGGATGGGTTCGAAGTGGGTATCGGGGCCCTCTTGGGCCCTGCCCCGCTCCAGGAGGCCGAAGGTGGCCAGCGGGAGACGCGGCCCGTGGACCTTTTTGGGGAATCGGGGAGGTGGCGGATCTGCGCGGCGTCAGTGGCACCACGTCAGGACAAAAGGAAACCTGCGGGAGGCCAGGCAGGAGATGGGCAGTGCATGTCAGAAGGTCCAAGTTGAGTAGATTACGCCCGAGTGGAGAACACGAGTGCAGTCATTCATCGACTACGTAACTCATAAACAGCCTTGGGCCTTACTGGTTCCTGGACCTTGGGACGCATGCATTCTTCATGCCCTACGGTACTGACCCCTCAGAACACTTGCCACATACCGTAGCTACATGGGCATCGATCTCAAGGTTCTGATCCCAACAAGCGTTGAGCCCGATACGATGTGGACGGGCCGTTCGCTGGAGAGCTTCAGCACGCCCGCGAGCGCGTGCGGCACTGACGGGGCAGCAACCGCAGGCGATGACCGTGACATCGTCCTCAGAGGATGAAGACGGACATCAGGGGCATTTGTTTAGCGGCAGTGCCGCTGGCCTTCTTCCTGAGACGCGACAGCTTGCGCGTGCACGCGCGCGCGCGAGGAGCCGTGGCTTGTTGCGTCGCTTTCCAGGGGATGAGCAGCTGCGTGCGCTGGCTATGCAGTTCCGACGTCGCCCCTTGGGCAGCCAAAAGAATTCTCGGGGGTGTTTCGGTTTGGCTGGATTCGAGCCGATTTGCAGGATCAGCGACAGGACTTGTTTTTGTCGCATGGCCGATGACCAGCCTCGGGGCCTTAGGAACCAGCCTCAGCGCCTTCTTGGATCTGCAAGATATGAACACTGGCGCGAATCGTGACCGCCGCGTCTGTGGCCATGTCCTACATTCACCACGCGCATATTTGTCCGAAGCCGGGGTGCGACTGTTCCAGCGCGAGCAACATTCGCGAGGGCATGCCTATCCCGCCAGCGATCGACTGCCAACAATGTGGCTTTCCTGCCGCGATCCACAGAAATGTGCACGCCCCAACACATGGCGCATGATCATCGGGCTAACGCAAGAACGCATTGCCTTGACGACAATCTTGCCGCTGACGACCGCAATATATACGAGCGCCAGTGCACCGAACATCTCGGGGACCTGGCGAGCGCGTCTAGCCGACGCGCAGGACGCGGGCCTGGCCTCTCCGATGACGAGGAGCGCGATATCGGGAGCAGGTCGCCGTCCAATCTGCCGGATTGGTTGTCGATGTGACGGTGGCCCATGGCCGTGCCGCGGTTCCCCCGCCTCTTCGGGCCTCTGCGGCACTTGCCCATGACTCGTATGCCGACAGGGATTCGGACGTCCAACCTCCCACGCCAGTCGTGGACCCAGAGGGCCCGCCCGTGGCGGATCCTGCTGGGATAGGACGACCCTTTGGCGCGCGCATGTATTTCATTGTAGACTGCGGTTGCCGAGTCAGGAATCCCTAGTGAGGAAGGGGAATATTCGGAAGTTCAACGCGTGCCCGACGTCGACATGCAAGCGGAGCAGCAGACTGCGAATTCTGAACCGCTGCCCCCATAGTTGACCGTGGGTCAACACTGACTTGGGTCACATTCTTTCCGGCCCGATCGCCCTCGATGCCCCCGCAACCGCGCTGCCCGAGGCGCTCGGGGCGGGGCGCTTCCGACTCGCCAGCGCGCCGGACATTCCGCCGCAGATCTCCGACGAAGAGTTGATGGAGCTATTGGGCGAACGCGCGGCTGCGGCCCAGTGGGAACGGCAGCGCGCCGAATGCGCTCGCTGGGGCGAGAGCCCCTCGATGCCTGTTCTGGGCGAGGAGAAAGTGGGCGTATTGATCATTGGCGACTGCGACGAGATTGCAGCAGCGCGTAGCTCAGGCCCTGCTCTGCCCGTCACACGTCGCGCCGAAGCAATCCGATGGGCCGACCCGCCGACGCGGAGAAGGCATTTGCGGGTGACGCTCTCCCAGAGACACTCCGCGACATGAATGATCATGCATGAGGAGCAGCGGATAGATTCCCCGGGCACGCTGCAACACAAGTGAGACCAAATATTTGCCCACTGCAACGCTCAGTCCTGTCCATGAGATTCCTTCTGCTGATCGTCGCCCCCGCGCAAGGCGCAGTGCTATTGAGGTGCAGAAGCCGCGCCCATGGGCGCGTTGCTCTCGGAAGTGGCAGGGCGCAGCGCTGCTGATGTCCTCGGCCCAGGGGGCTGGCTCGAGGCGAAGTACATCGTTGAGATTCTTCGCCTAAAAGGGGGCGACAGGCCATGGGCCCGACTGCAGCAAGTCCTGGGCCCGTTGCCCAGGCAGGCGGTGCATGTGCTCGGTGTGCACATGCAAGAAGATGAAGAGCCTGCGGTCGCCCGGTCGCTTCACTGGCATGTTAGTTTTTGCCAGATGCGACCTCGCGATGGCAGTGCGACCGACGGTCGGGATATCGCGCGGCCCGTCGTTGGACCGATCCTGTTTCGCGCGCGCCGCGGCCGCTCCCTGCGAGTGGTCCCGTCGGAGCGGCTCTTCTTCGGGAGCGAGCCAACTGGCGGGCACCTGCAAACAGCCATGGCGGCGCCTCTCGATCTTCCGCCCGCGCTGCAGTCGATGGTCGATGGGATGATCGCCCCGGAGCGAGATATCAAGGATAAGAGGCAGCGCGAGCTCATGTCTGCCATTCCAGCACAGCCGATGGAAAGCCCCCCCCCCCCCCGACGACGACGTCTCCAGTGGCAGGGAGTGCGGCCCGAGGAGCCATGGATCTCATCGAGCGGGTCTCGGGCGGCCTTCCCGGCAAACGCCCGAACCAGTTTCCCGGGTGGTTTCGGCCAAGCGGCTTTTCTTTGGCATCTTTTGCCCAAGATCATGGTGCCCGCGTCTTTGACGTAGACGATCCGGCAATACTGTCTGGCCACTGCTTGGCAACGATCTCGTCGCGGATTTTTGGCAAGGCAGTTTTCTGGAAAATGCCGGACGGATCTCTTGCGACAGATATCTGGCCGCATTGGAGTGGCATTCGCCAGGTCATGCGAGTCGTCGTTCTTGGCGCTCCAGTCCAGACAGCGTCTTGGGCCGCGGCGTTCGATCGCCGATTTCGCGGGGCATGGTTGCGGCCAGTCGTAGACTCAGATTGTGTGTTGGCTGCGTGGGCTTCCTGGGGCACAAGGAAGTGTTCGTTGATGGGGTGGCGCAGACGACGCGTTGGCCTCGGCCGAGTTCAAGACGAACCTATTCTTGCCGCCGCCGCGGGGCGATGGGTATCTCAAGAGCTCCAGCGCGCGCTGCAATCGCCCGGTCGCCCTGCGCGCGGCCGGCAAAACCTCACGTGGCCAGCAAAACCGCACTTGGCCAGCAAAACCGCAGAACCTGCTGGGGCTCGAGAAATGGAGAAGGCGGTCGTTGACCGAGAAACCGAGGACAGCGTTTCCTGTCCTGCGCAACCAACGAGGACAGTGAAATTCTCGTCGCAAGGTCGCACAACCGAGAAAAGAACCGTTCAGAGCGAGGTCAAATGGTTCAAACCCTCTGGAGCGCAGCATCGGCGCGAGCGGGCTTTGCGGGGACAGACGGCATTCCAACGCAGCATCATGTCTGTCCTCGCGTGGAGCCCAACATCTTGGAATGACGCGTCGCCGCCAGATCAATGCGCGGCTGCAGATGGCGGCTCGGAAGCATGGCATTCGCAGGCTACGCTCTCAGGAGTTGATCTGGCACCATTGCCACCAGTCGTGGCGGGCCCCCCGCCATTCTGCCACCGCGCGTTTGGCGACCGCGCACTTGCAGGGGGCATATTCTCGATTCTCGAGCCCTGCGACTGGGATGACAGCCGAGTGCCCGCCGATGGGGTGGGGGCGATGGCGAGAAGCGGCGGGCTCCATTCACGAGATCCGAACGCTCGACGAACTCAAGGGCGAAGTGGAAGCCGAGCTGGAGGAGCACTGGAATCCCTTCGGGAGTAACAACTCCGGGGCACCCGAGAGCGAGGGCCGCGCAAATTGCCGACGGTGTCAGCAGTTCGTTTGAGCACGACGCGCAAGTTTCAACGAATCGCAAGCGCCCCCGTGCACCCCGCTCTTTACCACCCCGCTCGCTTTCTGTCGCGGCGCGGACGTCGGGGAGTAGCTGGGAAACTGGGCGCGCGCAGAAGCGCCACAGGAGCTAGGAACCGCTGGACCGACAGGCAGTGCTTCGTCGGCGTGAGTCGAAGCCTGCGTTATAGGAGCGAGATCCGAGGACCTCGCTACGTGCGCTGCACCCGACGGGAGCTGCCAGCTCCAGGTCTGGCGCCAACATTACCACTTGTGGTTGCGCGGATATTCGCTTGACCGAAGCGCACCACATGGGCGCCCAGTTAGTGGAGGCGCCGCCGAGAGGCGCCTCTTCCCCCCTGGCAGCAGCAGACCGCCAACTGGAGGCATACTGCGGAGGTCGCACCTCCGCGCCCTCCCTGGCGCTCCGACCCAGGCGACCACTGGCTCTCGTGGAACTCATCGCGGGGCTCCAGCAGCTGGCAGGGCGGGGGCACCAGCCAGGGCAACCAGAGGCGCGATGGCCAGGGACTGGCGATGCGGTGACCGAGCTGGGGGTTGATGTCGGGGCAGCGCCCCAGATCTGCCCCCGCGCGCTTCGGGCTCGCGCCCCGCGCGCGCTGGCGCGCCGAGGCATCCAGCGCGCCAGCGGCGCTGCGAGCTGAACGCTTGGCGGCGGGCGCCAGCGTGTCAAGACGCGCCAGCGGGCCTCGCCTTGCCCCGCAGAGCCGCGGCGGGAGTAGTTACTCCCTTCCCAACCGCTGGCGCAGTAAAGCTTTCATTGGGATTTGCGCCGCGGGGCCCAAAGCGGCCCTTGGGGTGAAGCCCGCCCGCGGCTCTGGGGACGTGCCGAAGCTGTTTGGCGCGCCCCGCTTCTTTCGCCCGGGGTGTGAGCCGACGCGCCGGCGCCCGCCCGCGCGGGGAGGCCGCGGGGGGAGTTGACGCCCCCCTCGCTCGTTAAATATCCCCTGCCTCTTCCCTCCAAATGAGGGTTGGCTGGGCTGCGTCAGCGGAGAGATTGATGCATCTCCGCTGCTAATTTTGCGTAGAAAGCGCGCGCGGCCTTATGCGGCCAGCCGGCTTGCGCGCGCGCAGATGCATGCGCTGCTTAACGGGCCTCAAGCTATGGCTAGACGCCCATCGACAAGCCGCCGGGGCCGCGCGGCTTCCTTCGAGAAAGACGCACGGGAGATTAAGCGCAAGAACATCATGACACGGCTCACCGAACTAAGTCTTTGCCTGAGCTCACGATGAACAGGCAAAATATTCGGATTTGGCTATTCTCGGCCCCCATAGGGCCGCCGCCAGGCCTCGGGGGCGCCAGGGAACGAATCTGGACGAACAACCGGCCTTAGGGAAGTGGCCCAGACCTCCGGCCCGCG
This sequence comes from Prorocentrum cordatum, assembly GCA_963575745.1. NCBI lineage: Eukaryota > Dinophyceae > Prorocentrales > Prorocentraceae > Prorocentrum > Prorocentrum cordatum. The sequence goes on from CAUYUJ010020459.1 coordinate 80,633, forward strand.
CGCCAAGCCACACAAATTGGAGCGGCCGGGTGCTTGGCCCCCCTCCTTCGCGGGCACATTTCATCTTGGGGGGCCCTATGCAGGGGGGGCGCTTGGAAGCTGCCCATCCCCCTTTCTTTTGTTTTCGCTGCCCAGGGTCTGCCTGGGCCCTCCTTTCTAGGGGGGTGCTTCCGAAACTGCCCACCCTTGTTTTTTGTTTTTTTTTTGTTTTTGAGATTGCGTAGTTGGGGGGTCGCTAAAGGGGGGGGGGGGGGGGCTTGGGAATTACTTTCCTTTTCCTTTTCGCGGCCTGGGGCAAGCCTGGACCTCCCCTGTCCAAAGGGGAGGGGGGCTTCCGAAGCTGCCCCCCCTTCCATTCCTTCCGTTGGTTTTTCAAACCAGAAGGCCTTGTTTGGAGGGGGGGATCGAGGCTTTTTTATGTTTTCGCAGCCCCGTTGGCTTGCGGCGCACTTGTGGCGTTCGATTTATATTTGATTTTCGGGGCCTCTTTAGCTCTCGGCGCGTCTTGGGCCCGTGGCGCTTTGGCTTTTGGCGCTCGTGTGGCTTTGGTTTTCGGCGCGTCTTTGGTTTTCGACGCTCTTTTTGGTTTTCTGCGCGCCCTTTTGTGGTCTTCGGCGCATCGTTGGTTTTCGGCGCCTTCTTGGGCCCCGGCGCTCCCGCGGTTTTCGGCGCCCTCTTGATTTTCGGCGCTGTTTTGGTTTTCGGTGCCCCTTTTAATCTTCTGCGCCGTTTCGGTTTTCGGCGCTCTTTAGGTTTTCGGCGCCTGTTTGCTTTTTCGGGCGCCCTCCGGCTATCTGCGCATCTTCTGTTTTGGGCGCCCTTTGGTTTTCGACGCTCTTTTGGTTATCGGCACGTCTTTGGCGCTTTCGGCGCGCATCGTTGGTTTTCGGCTTTCCTTTTTGGTTTTCGGCGCTTTGGTTTTCAGCGTTCCTACGGTTTGAAGCGCACCTTTGGTTTTCGTTGTTTTTGTTTTCGGCGCTTTGTCCGTCTTCGGTGCTTCCGTTTTTTTTGGCGCCCCCTTTGCTTTCGGCCCCCTTTTTGGTTATCGGCGCCATTTCGTTTTTTTCGGCGCCCTTCTGGTTCTCGGCGCATCGTTGGTTTTCGGTGCCCCTTGGGTTGGCGGCGTTTCTTTTGGTTTTCGGAGCCCTTTGGATGTGCAGCGCATCTTTGGTTTCTCGCGCCCTCTTGGTTTTTGCGGTGCTCTTTTGGTTTTCGGTGCCCTTTCGGTTTTCGGCGCGGCTTTGGTTCTCGGTGCCCTTGTAGTTTTCGGCGCCCTTTTGGTTGTCGGTGCTCCTTTGGTTTTTTCGGCGCCGTTTTGGTCTTCGGTGCCCTTTCGGTTTTCGGCGCGGCTTTTGTTCTCGGCGCCCTTGTAGTTTTCGGCGCCCCTTTGGTTTTCGGTGCTCCTGTGGTTTTTCCGGCGCCGTGTTGGTCTTCGGTGCCCTTTTGGTTTTCGGCGCCACTTCGGTTTTCGGTTCCCTTTTGAGTGCCAGCGCGCTTTTGGTTTTCGGTGCTCTCTTTTGGTTTTCGGGGCATCTATGAATTTCAACGCCGTTTTGGTTTTCGGTGCCCTGGAGGTTTTCGTCGTTTCTGTTTGTCGACACCCTTTGGTTTTCGTGCCCTTTCGATGTTCGGTGGCTCTTTGGTTTTCGGCGCTCGTTTGGTTTTCGGCGCTCCTTCCTGCAACTTAGGGGGGCGTTTCCAAGCCCCCTCCCCATTCAACCCGACAGGGGGGCGTGGGCGTCCGGCAGGGGCGGTTCAAAGGGGGGGCAGCCAAAGCCCCCCCCCCCGCCTTTGGAAAAGGAGGGGGGGGGGGGGGTAGCTTCTGTAGAGCGCGCGAGTGGGGGATGGGGGGTGTTTCCGGCAGGGGGGGTTCAGGGGGGGGGGTCTAGCTAAGCCCCCCTATTGGAAGAAAGGGGAAGCGGCCTGTCCCTCTACAGGGGGAATTTTCAGAAATAGTCAAAACATAGCATGGGGACTATGTTCTGAGTATTTTGGGGCATTTCCGGGGGAAGAAGAAATCGTCCTAAATCTCTCTGTAGGGGGGCAGGCCTGACTTCAGGGTAGCCTCCGAGGGGCTTGTAAAAACGGAAGGGGGGGTCCGGCATGGCAGGTCCAAGAAGGGGGGAGGTAAAGGGGGGGGCCCGCTGTCTTGGGCGTGCGCCACCGGCGCGATTTCTTTGATATGACTTATATTTAGACAGCGAGAGAGAGAGAGAGAGAGAGAGAGAGAGAGAGAGAGAGAGAGAGAGAGAGAGAGAGAGAGAGAGGCAGAGGAGAAAGGGGAAAACAAGGGAGAGAGAGAGAGAGAGAGAGAGAGAGAGAGAGAGAGAGAGACAGACAAAGATAAGCATACAAAGGCACAAAGGGTTGTACCAAACAGACACGATATATATATATATATATATACACACACATACATACGTAGTGAAATAGTGACACATGCATCGATCAAGACGCACACACTATACATGTGATCAAGACGTACACACTATACACGTGGACACACGTGTATTTACACATGTGTATATACGTGCATTGATATATGTATAATTATAAGTTTATATGAAAACGTATAGGTATATGCATATGCACCTGCACATATTTTATATACACATGTATATATGGAACGAGTTCGGCCCCTGGTTCCATCGCACACATTCGCTGGCCCCAGGCGCACGCGTCGGACGCAGGCGCGAGCAGTCGCCGCGCCGCCGCTTGGCTCGCGCGCGCCGCGGCGCGCCGCAGGCCATGCGGGCAGGGCCGCGCGCCCTCGCGCGCGGCCGCTGCCCGCCGCGGCCGCGCGCAGGCACCGCAGGTTTGTGCGCGCCTGGGGCGCGCGCCCCGCGCGCGGGATTTGAGCGCGGGGCGCGCGCGCGACCGCGCGCGTTGGCCGTCGCCCCGCGCGCCGCCGCCTGCTCGCCGCTGCCGCTTGCCGCCGCTCGCCTGCTCGCTGCGTGCTGCGTTGCCCTGCGGTGCTGCTTGCCGCCGCCTGCCTGCTCGTTGCGTGCCGCTTCGCCTTGCGCCGCCGCCTGCCCCTGCTTGCTGCTTCCGCGCGCGCGCGCGCCGGTCTTCGCCGCGCTGCCCCCCTGCTCCTCGTGCAGGTTCCCTCCCCCTTCCTCCCGCGCGCGGTGCCTCCGCCGTTGTCAGGTTCCTTCCTCCCTTTCCTCTCCCCCCGCAGGTGCCGATTCCCTCGTCGTTTTGCCGGGCTCGAAAAGATGTCAGGACGACTTCCCGTTACTCTGCTAGTGACTACGGGACCTAATTTAGGTCCAGTTTGCGTTTCGGCCTAACGAGGTCGTTGCAGGCGCGATTCGACGCCAACGCCGCATCCGAGCGTGGGCCGCGTGCGAACGACCGAACGCGGTCAAATTAAGACGCAATTCGACGTCTACGCCGCAGCCGTCCGACGTTAGCAAGCGCACGACCGAACTAGGTCCGATTAGACGCAATTCGACGTCTACGCCGCATCCGAACGAGGATAGCGAGCGAACGACCGAAAGAGGTCAACTTAAGACGGAATTCTACGTCTACGCCGCATCCGACGAGGATAGCGAGCGAACGACCGAACAAGGTCCGATCAGACGCAATTCGGCGTCTACGCCGCATCCGAACGAGGATAGCGAGCGAACGACCGAACGAGGTCAAATTAAGACGCAATTCGACGTCTACGCCGCATCCGAACGAGGATAGCGAGCGAACGACCGAACTAGGTCCGATTAGACGCAAGTCGACGTCTACGCCGCATCCGAACGAGGATAGCGAGCGACCGACCGAACGAGGTCAGATTAAGACGGAATTCGACGTCTACGCCGCACGTGTGGCGCGCGAGCGCACTTCCGAGCGGGGGCTGTTCCGACGCGATTCGACGTCTACGCCCCCTCCGTGCACGCTTAGCGTGCGTCATTTAGGTGGCCAAACAAGGCCCGCGTGTACGTGGTCGGCTTCGGTGCGCGAGCTGCAGCCGAGCGCGGACAGAGTGCGCGCGAGCGCGTCATGCGCGTTAACAGGCGGCGCCCGCTCGCACCCATGGCGGATTTGCAAGCTTTTCTGTTTGGCGTCGACGCGCGCGCAAAGCGCGACGAGGAATGCCTCCGCGACGTCATTGCAGCACTTCACGCGAATTCTGTCACGGCGAGCGCCACGCGCTTTCTCGGTCCGTCTGTCGCGCACAGCGCGTGCCAGGTTGAACAAGACCTAGTCGGGCTCAACATTCATGAGAGTTCGTTCGACAAGGGCGGCCTCAACGGTGGGAAGGTAGCCTTCCTCGACCGCGCCGTCAAGCGTGCCGCAGAGAACGCCGCCAGGGCCGAGGCGGGGCGCATGGCCGCCGCCCGCGGCGACGACGGGGCGGCGCGGGGGTCGAATGACCCTGTCGCTGCGCTAGTGGACGCACTCGCGCGCAAGCCGACTGCGGCCGCGCGCGTCGACATCGGCGCGAAGCTGGGCGACATCCGCCTCAGCGATTTGCCGTCTGCTTGCTGACCGTCGCCGGCGTCGTGCGACTGGCTCGACAGCCAGGCGCCCACGCGCGCGCGGTGCATCGCTCAGCGTTCGCACGCGGCGCTTCGGAGCGGCGCAGGTCAAAGCGGCCCAAGCGAAGGGGATCGCGAGACCGTTCATTTACAGCGATTTGGAGAAGTGGCTGCCACACTGGGCGGTGGAGAAGCGCGGCGGTCAGGACGGCGCGGACGCGAACAAAGAAGGCGCGCTCTTTCGGCGCGCGCATTCTGGGCGGAGCCGCCGCCTCGCGAGGGCTGTCGCTCATGCCCTGGTCGGTCGCATTCGACCCCCTGGCCGTGAGCTTCGCGGGCCAGATTGAACTGGCCGCCGCGATGGCGCACAAGGGCGTCGTCATGCAGATCGCACTGCAGGCGAACTCCCTTCCATGGTCTCGCGGCCGAGGCCGGCCGCCGCCCGCGCGCGTTGCGGGCAGGCGCGCGGGGTGCACAAGTCCACAGCCCTGGCGGTCATCTATGACGAGCTGGCCAGGCGGGAGTGGGCCGATCGCGCCAGTGGCTCCAGCTCCTGTAACGTCAACCGCGACGCGCTGCAGCAAGGGCAGAGCCTGTACATACGCGCCGAGCGCGAGTACACGGCTCGCGGGCATCCCAACCTCTCCGATCGGCAGCAGAAGGGCAGCAGCAGGGGCGCTCCCCATGCGGAGCCCAAGGGGAAAGGCAAGGGCAAGTCCCAGCATGCCGAGAGCGACAAGGGCTGGGGCAAGTCCTGGGAGCCCAAGAGCTGGGGCAAGTCTTGGGAATCGCGGGTCCACGCGAAGGGCAAAGGCAAGCACGACGCAGCGCGGGGCACAGAGCAGCCGCGCACGCCGAAGCGCAAGCGCGAGGATTGAGACGCGAGCACCGTCGCGCGGCCGGCAGCGCGCGCTCGCGCGCGGAAAGCGCGCCCAGGCTTGGCGGAGCGCGAGAGCGCGGGCATACCCGCGCCGAATTTGCCAGATGGCAGGTCTCTCTCTGCATCACAGGCGCGGCGCGCTTCCGTCGCGCGCGGGCGTCCCGAACCTTTGGGGGCCGTCGGCCGGCAGGCGCGGGCGCCAGTGACGGCCTCTGGGGCAATGTGCCCGTCGGAAGACCGGAGCGCGCCAGTACCTGACGGGCGGAACGCTGCAAGCAGTGCCGCGGCGGGCTCGCGGCCCCCGCGTTTTGAAGAGTTGGCGCCCAGCGCCGAGGCGGAGAGCGCGGCCGCGATGCCCCGCGCCTTCCGCGCGCCAGCGCCGCAGCGTCGCAGGGGGAAGACAAGGCAAATATCGACTTTGTCATTAATGCCGCGTCGAAGGGCGCGGCGTGGTTTCAAGACGCCGCGCCCCTGCGCGACGATCTCCGCGCCTGTGTCGACTGGGCAAAGTCGCGCAGTTGCCAGCAGGCGCGACAGTCGCAACTCGAGCGCGCCACCACGCACGCGCCGCGCGGCAGATCTTCAGCGAAAGGGAGGCCGCGATTACAGCCATATAGGCGCGCTGCAGCGAGTCGAGACGTTCGGGGGCCCAGCGGGCCTGGCTCAACGGCGTGGACGCGGCGGCCAGAGCCGCAGTCTCCGAGGTCGACGGCCCGACCCTAGGCGCCATCGCGACCGAGATCGGTTGGGCCGACGACGTTGAGCGCTTATTCCGCGAAGGGGCGCCGTTCGTGGGCGCGCTGCCAGCCTCCGGCGTCGCCGAGCGTCGCGTGGCCCGCGAAGTGCGCGAGCCCGTCAGCGATCTCATGGGCCGCGCGGAAGCGCAGAATGCGGCGATCATTGCTAGTCTCCGCGACGACGCTCACGCTGCCGAATTGCATGATGGGGCAGTGGCGGACGCCGCACTCGGGCGAATGACATCGCCAGTGCCGTCCGACGATTTGGCACTGCACGATCAGATTTTGGCACCTCGCTTCTCAGTAGTGCAGGGGAACAAGCCAGACGGCCCCCCAAAGGCTTGCGCGCCGCGCGGCCTGGCGTCGGCCGCGCCCGCGCGCCGCAGCGCAGGTGCGATGCGTCGACGACTATTCTCGCGCGAGGGCCAACGGCGCTACCAGCGTGGAGGAAAAATGGCGCCACGACACGATAGACCAGTTGGCTGCACTGGCAAGTGCCTTTCACGAGGAGGTGCGCCGCGCGCAATCCAGCCTGCAGCGGCGCGTCAATCCCGTGCGCGCGCGCAGATTTCGATTGAGCTCGAATTTTGGAGAGCGGGCGTGGGCTCCGCCTTCAGGCGCGTGCCGGTCCTGCCTAGGCACCGCGCGGTCGCATGGGTAACCTACCGCCTGCGCGGGCGTGTCATGGCCGCCCAGCACATCGCACTGCCTTTCGGGGGCTTGGCCTGCGTGCACGGATGGGAGCGCGCGGGCGCCTTCCTAGCGGCCGCGGCGCGCAAGCTGCTGTGGCTCCCAGCGTTGCGCTACGTTGACGACTTCTACTCGGTTGAGAGGAAGGGCCTCGCAGAGCACGCCGACAAGTGCTTTGCGAGGCTGGTGCGCGCTCTCCTCGGGCCCAGCGCCATGCAGGACCGAAAAATGGCGTGGGGCCCGTCGATCGTGATCCTGGGGCTGCGCGTCCTGTCGTCGGCATCGGGCTCCCACGTCAAGCCCGACGACGATAAAGTAAAGCAGTGGATTGCCGTCATCAGCGGCGCCTTGGGGTCAGGCGCGCTCACGGCCGGCGAGGCGTCGAAGATGGCGGGTCGCCTGTCGTGGGCATGCTGCCACGTGTTCGAGCGCGCCGGGCTCTCGATGGTGCGACCGCTCTTCGACCAGGCATACGGTTCCCTGCCCCGCCTCGCGGGGCACGCGAGCGACGCGCTGCGCTGGTGGCGAGACGTACTGGCACGGGACATTGCCCGCGCGCGGCCCTGGCGATGCCGCGACGCGCGCCCGCCGGTGCTCGCACTGGCGGACGCCCGCGGCAGCCCGGCGCGACTCGCCGCAATTTTATTCACAGAAGACACGTTCGAGTGGGCCGACATGGCCCCGCCAGAAGAATTTCTCAGGTCTCAGCGCGACGGTCCGCGGCGCGCGCGCGTCGGGCGTTACGCGATTGGTGCAGCGGATTACGCGCCCGCAATGATCAGCAGATCGCGGCGCTCGAGATGCTGGTGCAGTGCGTGGCTCTGTCCGCGTGGGCACGCGCGCTCGCCGGCCGCCGCGTGGTCTTCTTCTCAGACAACAGCGTCGCTGAGTGCACTTTCAGGAAGGGCGCCGCAAAGTCACGCGACCGCAATTTTCTCGTGCGCCAATTCTGGTCGGCGGTAGTGGCGCTCCAGGCAGCGCGGCAACCGCGCGCCGCCAGACACGCGCGCGCGGCCACGCCACCGCGGCAGGTCCACGCGTGGATAGAGCGCGTGGAGTCGGCAAGGAACCTGGCCGACCTTCCCAGCCGCGAGGAGCGGGATTTGCTCTCGCGTCTGGGGGGAAAGAGGGTCCGTGCACAACTCGCGGAGGCCTTCCGCTGTGGGCCACCGCCCGCGAGTGCTGCATGTTAGTAAGACTGCCCCGCGTGCGCGCACCGCGGGGCGCGCGCGCGCGCAAGCGGAAACGGCTGCCACGCTGGCCGGCATTGCGCAAGATGGAGCTCGCCCGCGACTTTCGCCGTAGCTTCCCAGGGCGTTTCAGCGATGCGGCGGCGGCCGAGGCCGTGGCTCTATGCGTTCGGCACGGCTGCTGTTCTCTCATGCAGCTGCAGGGGCGCGGCGGCGAAACCGCCGGCTGGTGCGATCGGGCTGGCACGAGCGAAGAGTGCCGTCGACTCGCGCGGGTGGCCGCGCTGGCCCGACCGCCCCCGGGGCCGCCCCCTGGGCGCGACGCGGTGACCGGCATATCAAGAGGCGTGAAGCGTTTTCTAGGCGAGCGGCGCGGGCGGGCGCGGGTCGGCGTCTTCGCCGCACAGGCAGTGTCGCATCGGTTCGCCTCGCCCGCGATTTACACCAGTGCGGAATAAAAGGTAGCTCGGCTGGCGCGCCCGCGGCGTGCGCGCGCGCGCGCCCGCCGGCGCGCAGGGGGTGCCTCCGATATCGCGCGTGCGGCCAGCGTACTGGCGGAGCAAGGGTTCGAGACCCACCAGGATCTCGTCGGGGCGCAGCTGAGGTGCATCGCGGACCTGCATGTCCTGCCAGCACCCCTCCTGTCGGAGCTCGATCGCCTGTGCACCGCGGGACCCTCTTCCGCGCGTAGCGGGGATGCGCGTAGCGGGGATGCGCGGAGCCGTTCTCCAGAGCGCCTGACAGCGATAGCGCCTGCATTCGAAAGGGCGATGGCGCGGCCAGGACCGCCCTCGCCACCCGTACCAGGGGGACCGCGTCGCAACGCGCAGTGGCTTGCGTGCCCCATGCCCTCGCAGGGGGAAGGGCGCGAATCGGCGGAACGGGCCCGATTGGAGGTCCTGGTCAGCACTATACCATCCACCCGCCAATCTTTGAAGAGCGGTGTGCGGTGCTGGCTCAATTTCGCGGTAGACGTACTCGGACGTGTCTCGCGCTGCCGCCCAGCGAGGCGCGACCAATCCGCGCAACCCCTCCTGCGCGGCCCGCAGACTCCTATCATCTGCGGCGTGCGTCCAGGACGATCTGTTGTGCTGGTCGGGCACTTTCTCTTGCGCGGGCACGTTCCGGAATTATTGCGGGCACGTGCAGACAGCGTGCGAAGTGCTACGCTTGGACACGAGCGCCTTCGGCAACAGACGGCTGCTCCGGCGTCGGCCCCCCGCGCCACACCGCGCGCGAGGCCGCGCGTCGCGCGCCCAGGAAGGCCAAGGCAGCCATTGTGCGGCGCGGCGGACACACGCCACGCGAACCGCGCTTCGTTCGTGACGCTATGATTGCGCAATTACTTGGCCTACATGGTCGCAGCGAAGAAGGAAAGGCGGGGCCGCCGCGCGGCATTCGCCAGTCAACCCAGCGGTCGCGCAGGTGGCATCCACCATGTTTCTAATTACATACATATTCCTGCTTCGCCTACCATCCGAGTGTTTACCCATCCGGTGGTGCGGCAACACTCTGTCGCGCGGCCGCGCGGCGGGCCGCGCCGTCTGGAAGCGCGCGCGCTGGGGCACCCGCGCACGCGCCGAACGCGCTAGGCGGAGTTGGCCATATCGGCAGACGAGGCACTCCTCTGGTTGCCAAGGCGGAAGAACAAGCCGTGCGCGTCGATACTCCGCCGGAGGTGTTGCTGCCGCGTGCGCGCCGCGACGCGCGCCGTGCGCGCGCTGCCTCCGTTGCTGCGCGGCACAGCAGTAGGCACTCAGCCGTTCGCGCAGTTCTCAGGGTCGGATGCCCGGCGTATCCTTCGGTCCCTATTGTCCAGGATCGGCGTGGACAGTGCCAACCTATTCGGCACCCGCGACATGCGAAGGTCGCGACCCGCGACCGCCCGCGCGGCTCGGCGCGCACATCCCTCCGCCCCTCTCGCGCGCACAAGGGGGCACGCCGATGACGTCGATCGCGCGGGTGCACCGACCGCAGTAAGAAGGGACGTGGAGGCTGGGCGTCGAACGCCTACCTGGCTTACATCGACCTCGTCCGGGTCGAAAGTGAGAGGGCAGCGGCCGCGCGCAACGCCGCGTCCGACTGCTCGGACACCTGACAGCAGCTCAGACACCTAGCGTGGCTGCGACATCCCGGCGCGCGCCCGAGCGCCGCGCTCCGCGTGCGCAACGGGTGAGCGGCGCACGGCGCTGGTCGCATCGTTGCATTGGGTCGTGCTGCGACCGGCACCGAGGCCTCGTGGCGCCCGCGCCCTCTCGGCGCGGCGCAGGCTTCGGCGCGCGCCCAACGCTGTGGTTGCAGACGCAACCCAGCTACGGGTGAGCGGGGTGCTCAGCGAATTTGTGTGTGTGTGTGCGTGGAACGAGTTCGGCCCCTGGTTCCATCGCGCGCGTTCGCTGGCCCCAGGCGCACGCGGCGGACGCAGGCGCGAGCAGTCGCCGCGCCGCCGCTTGGCTCGCGCGCGCCGCGGCGCGCCGCAGGCGATGCGGGCAGGGCCGCGCGGCCGCTGCCCGCCGCGGCCGCGCGCAGGTACCACAGGTTTGTGTGTGCCTGGGGCGCGCGCCCCGCGCTCGGGATTTGACCCACCCGTGCCCGCCCCGTTTCTCGCCCGTTGCTGGGTCGTGCTGCGACCAGCACCGAGGCCTCGTGGCGCCCGCGCCCTCTCGGCGCGGCGCAGGCCTCGGCGCGCACCCGACGCTGTGGTTGCAGACGCAACCCAGCTACGGGCGAGCGGGGTGCTCAGCGAATTTGCGTGCAGATGTCGTCGTAGAGAGGAAGGGAAGGTAGAGAGAGGGAGAGGGAGAGACAACGGCAGGGCTACATATGTACATTCACATGTTTACCGTTTTGAGTCCAGCTGAGTATATTAACATTCAGACGCACGCATAGAACCATCTGTGTACGCACGGCATGTTGTACGCTGTAAGCATACAGATACACAAGCATTTGCGAACATACATTTACTTATACAATGCACATAGCATCGCATGGCTAGATACGGAGAGAGATGCAGAGAAAGAGAGAGAGAGAGAGACAGAAGTGGACAGGGAGACGCCAATCAAACGTACATGTTTATGTATGGGTGTGCCAGTGCATATGTGTATACAAAGAAATGAAATTGCATGTGGGAGACCGATCCACACATACTCATAAACACGTATAATACATTGAATGTGTCGGTATGTGTATAGCTATCCGTTTATGTAAACACACATATGGATGTGTGCGTACATACATATATATACAGATACATTGTATGTATTACACCGGGGAAGAAAACCCAATCATATGATGAGAGACATCTATTGCAGAACACGCGGGGGGGAAACAACATCAAACATAACGATTAGATAATGTACTGCGTATCGGGGAAGCACGAAAAGTGAAACTGATATATATATATATAGAGAGAGAGAGAGACTCATAGCGAAGGGGAGAGAGAGAGAGAGAGAGAGAGAGAAAAAAAGAGAGAGAGAGAGAGAGAGAGAGTGAGAGAAAGAGAACGAGAAAAGAGAGATATGGAGCGCCTGCCGACACCGCTGACATAGAAATATACCAAGAGAGAGAGAGAGAGAGAGAGAGAGAGAGAGAGAGAGAGAAAAAGAGAGAGAGAGAGAGAGAGAAAGGGGGCGCCCACTGACAGCCGCCCACCGAGAGCTGCCCTCCGAAATCGGCCAGCTACTTTTGCCAATCTCTTGATGGGGGCGCCTACCAAAAGCCGCCCACCGAGAGCCGCACGCCGAAATCGGCCGAAAGGTGCACGAATATGTAGGTGTGTATATATATATATGGATTGCACATGCAGCGGTGTTACGCTATGTGAAATGCGCCCCACTTGCCCCCACTTGCCCCACTTGCTCCACTTGCCCAAGTGGGGCAAGCGGGGCAAGTGGGGCAGGCGGGCCAGGGCGAGTGGGTTTCGTTTCCGCAAAGGCGGGCGGGCGTGGCAAGTGGGGCAAGAAGGGTGTATTACAGATAGCAGCCAGTTGGGCTCCTCGTCGTTGGTGCAAGTTGGTGCAAGGGGTGCATTCCAGATAGCAGCCAGTTGGGCTGCTTCGTCCTCCTGTGCCCTCGCCGTGCCCCTGCTCCTCCCGGCTCTCACCCTGCCCTCCAAGGCGCAGGCGAGGCGTGCGCTTGGAGCACGCGAGGGCGAGTGAGCGAATGGAGGAGGAGGGGGAGCAGGAGGAGGAGGGGGAGGAACAGGAGGAGGAGGGGGAGGAGGAGGAGGGGTGAAAAAGAGGAGGGGGAGGAGGAGGGCGCTCCCAGGGGGTCCCAAAACGCTTGAATCCGCCCCCGGGAAGCCCCGACGACCCGATGTTTTTCGAGGCGCGCTACCTTCGTACAAATACAATGGATTCGGCCGGCCCTTCAGTATCGAAAACATGTCACATCCATTCGTTTGACATGTTTTGAATTTCGCGTGGTGGCCTGAAAGTGTTGTGTTTTTTCGTTGAAAACGGGCCCATTGGAAGATTTCAGCTGAAAACTCGGTGGGGGGTCTTGGACTCTGAGCGGACCCGGTGATTTCCCTGCTCCCCCTCGGCCTTCCCATCTCGCTCCTCCTCCCCCCCCCCTCTCCTTCCAGCCACAGCCACTTTGACTCGAGCGCCCTGAGGGGTCAGGCGGCGCTGAAACTGGCACCAGGGACCATCGCGGCCTCGCGAGGTTGTGACTGAGGACACCCAAGAGCGCCCCAAGAGGACCACGACGAAGGCCCGAAGAGGACCCCCAAGAGGGCCCCGAGAGGACACCCAAGAGGCCCGAAGAGGCCCAAGATGACCCCCGAGAGGGCCCCAAGAGGACCACAAAGAGGGCCCCGAGAGGACCCCAAAGAGGCCCCAAGAGGACCTCCAAGTGGGCCCCAAGAGGACCCCCGAGAGACCCGAAGGCCCGAAGAGGACCTCCAAAGGGGCCCCAAGAGGACCAAAGAGGACCCCAAGAGGACCCCCTAGAGGCTCCAAGAAGACCCCCAAGAGAGCCCCAAGAGAACCCCCAAAAGGGTCCGGGAGCTTCCTGGGGGCCTTTTGGAGGCCTCTTGAGGGCATCCTTGGGCCTCTTGGGGGCCTTTTGGGGGCTTCTCGGGGGCTTCTTTGGCCGTAGGTCGTTCCTGGCCCGTCTGACGCCGTCGGAAGCCGTCTTGGGGGCCTCTCTGGGCCGTCTTGGGGCCCTCTTGGAACGCTTCAGGGCCGTCTTGGGGACCATCTTGGGCGTCCTGGAGGCCTCTTGGGTCGTCCTGGGGCCGTTTTGGGGGCCTCTTGGGCCGTCATGGGGCCACTTTGGAGGCCTCTTGGGCGATCTTGGGGGCCTCTTGGGCTAATTTGGGCCGTTGGAAGGCCGAAGAGGCGCAAATGCCAAAATCCTTCAAACACAAAGCAAATCAATGATTTAGACTTCTTCGGGCCTTCCTGGAGGACATGTTGAAGGCCTCTTAGGCCGTCTTGGCGGCCTCTTGAAGGTCCCTGAGGCCGTCTTGGGACGTCTTGAGGCCATCTTAGGCCGTCTGGGGTGCATCTTGGGCCATCTTGGAGGCATATTGGAACCATATTAGCCGTCTTGGAGGCCACCTTGGCCGTCTTGGAGGCATCTGGGAGGCCAGCTTGGGCCATCTTGGAGCCGTCTGGGGCCGGAAATTGGGCAAAGAAAGCATGGAACCCCGCTCCAGTTTTCAATGCGATTTCCTCGGAGGACATTCCTGCATTGGGAGAACAAATCGGATTTTGCCCGCCCCCGGCGATTCAAAAAAACATGACACATGCATTATTTGTATTCCCGCAAAAGAGCATGATCCATGTTTTTTTCCAAAGGCGAACCGTGTCGGGGGAAGGTATGTTGAAAACTCGGCGGTCTCCTTGGGGACCTCCAGGGGATTCTGGTGGATTCGGGCTCCCCCTTCCGGAGCCCGTGTGGGTTCCCTGGTGGGCTCTGGACTTGCGACAAGGCCCCTATCAGGCCCGCTTTCCGAGACGCACCAAGAGGCGCACCTGAGAGTGGGGATCCTCTCCTGCACCACTTGGCCCCATTTGCCCCACTTGCTTTGGGTCCCGCGAGGGTCGGGGGCAAGTGGGGCCAATTGAGCAAGTGGGGCAAGTGGGCAGATATCAAATAGAAAACACCGCAGCATGTTCCCTCTAAATGTGTGTGTGTCATCATTTACGTCAAATCGAGTACATGTGCACATATAGGGATAATTTAAGCGACACATGTCATGATATATGCGCAGACATGTATTTATATATACACGACGTATAGAAAGAGAGGGAGAGAGAGAGAGAGAGAGCGAGAGTGAGGGTCGGCCCTTACATAGATGTGCATATTATTAAATTGGTCGATCTTATATTCGTGTAAATTGACACATATGTGTGTCGAGAGAGAGGGAGAAGGAGAGAGGAAGATAAACAAACAAATCAGAGACACCAGCAAAACAGTATTATGGAGAGAGGGAGACAAGGGAGAGCGTAAGATAAACAGAGAGAGAGAGAGAGAGAGTGTGAGAGAGAGAGAGAGAAAGGGCGAGAGACTGGAAACTGAAAGCTCGGAACCGGGAGCCGCTGGAATCCCTGAGCTGGGAACCGTTAGCCACGAGAATTGGGAATCCAAAACCGAGAACCGAGAACCCAGAGCCGGGAGCCGGGAGCTGGGAACCGAGAGCCAGGAGCCAGGGATCGGGAGCCGAGAGCGGGGAGCGGAGAGTCGGGAGCCGAGAGCCTGGAGCCGGGAACGGGGAGCCGGGAGCCGGGAAACGGTGGCCGGGGACCGGGAAGTGGGGACCAGGAGCCAGGAGTTTGGAGCCTGGGAGCCGGGAGCCGGGAGTCGAGAGCCGGGAGCGGGGGGCCCAGGGCCCAGAGCCAGGAGCCGAGAATTGCAGGGACCGAGGGCCAGGAGCCAGGAATTGGGAGCCGCTGGACATTCTCCGCCTCCTTATTCCGTTTCGTCCTCTCCTGCATCCGTCCTCATCCATTCTCTTCCTCCTCCCTTCTCCGTTTTCCCTCTCTCCTCCTTAACCCCATCCTCTCTACCTCCTCCCTCCACTCTCCCGCCCCTTCCTCCTCCTCCTCCTCCTCCTCCTCCTCCTCCTCCTCCTCCTCCTCCTCCTCCTCCTCATTTCCTTCCGCCTCCCTGCTGCGTCCTCCATCCTCCTCCTCCTCCTCCTCCTCCTCCTCTCCTCCTCCTCCTCCTCCTCTTCCTCTTTTCTCCTTTCTCTTTGCTCCTCCTCCTCCTCCTCCTCCCCCTCCTCCTCATGCCCATCCTCCTCCTCCTCCTCCTCCTCCTCCTCCTCCGCCTCATCCTCCTCCTCATCATCCTCCTTCTGCTCTGATTTCTCCTCCTCCCTCTTCCTCCTCCTCCTCTCCTCCTCCTGCCCGGGAGCTCTGCGGCCCTGCCCCTCAAGTCGGAGCCGAGCCGGCGCGCAGCTTGTTTTCCTGGTCCCCGGAGGTGGACGACGTGGTGGACCTCGGTCGTCAAGATGAAGCTGCGGCCGCCGCTGTACATTAGGCCAGAAGGGCAACGAAGATAGGGGGCCACATGCGAACCCTACCCCTACCCCCCACGATTCCTGAGGGGGAGGGGGGGGTCCACTTCGTTCAAGAGCTCCCGAGCAAAGTGAACCCCACCCTTCCCCTCAGAAATCGTGGGGGCTAGGGGTAGGGTTCGCATGTGGCCCCCTACAGAAGGGCAACGAAGAGCCTCCAGACGCTCCCTTCCTCCTCCTCGTCCTCTTCGCATCCCGCCTCGTCCTTCTCCTGCTCCACCTCCCCCACCTCGCGCGATGGCGCTTGCCGTCGTCCTCCTCCAGCCAGTGCCGCCCGCGGACTTGGTGGGCCGACGGCACTGCGGGGGCTGCCCGCAGCAAAGCAGTCCCTGTTCTCCTCTTCGTCCGGGGCCAGCCTCCGGGATCACGCGTCGGCGCCGGATGGCAAGCCCAGGCGCTTGGCATCGCTCGGACGTGTGCATTTTTCTTTCGGCGAGGACCATCGAGGAGCATCCTTGATCGCTTGGCAAAAAAGCCACGCACGAAATCAAAATATCACAGGGAATGGACGTCCGAGCGATGGCGATGGCGAGGGCAGGGGCGAGGGGGGTCGGGAGGGAGTGAAGGGGAACTGGTACACACAAATAAATACACACAAATAAAAATATCCCCCCATATTTTCCCATATGTTCTGGGTTTTTGTTTTCCCCCCCACTTCCCATATTTCCCATATTTTCTGGGAATCGCCGATTCATTGTGTCTGCGTGTTTCTTTCCCTCCTGAGGGAGGGAGGAACAATCTCCTCCATCTCCTCGCCTCCCTGCGGGGATCGAGGGTCGAGGCTCCTGGCTCCCGCTTCAGGGCCTCTGCGGGCCTGGACTTCGGGCGTTGCTCTGCTTTCAGCCCGTGGGCCACAGAGCTCTCGATCCTTCATGGCCCACTGACATTTTTCCCAACCCTCCTTGGTTGGGTATTCGTTTTGAATAGAGCAGTGCGGTCTCCACTTCCTCCTTTCCTCCTGCCTCCCGTCCCGCCTCCCTCTTGCCTCCTCTTGTCTTGCCTGCGGGGGGCTGCGATCTGTGAAACTGTCGCCACTTTCGAGGCCTGCTGGGGGGCCCGGCACAGTGACGCCACGGGCGGATTCAAATTAGACCTCGCCATCCCTGGGGGGGCTGCGATCTGTGAAACTGTCGCCACTTTCGAGGCCTGCTGGGGGGCCCGGCACAGTGACGCCACGGGCGGATTCAAATTAGACCTCGCCATTCCTGGGGGGCTGCGATCTGTGAAACTGTCGCCACTTTCGAGGCCTGCTGGGGGGCCCGGCACAGTGACGCCACGAATGAATGAATGCAAGCCAGGTGTCGAAGCACATGGGCAGTAATGCAACACTATGGGCAGTAGTGTCGCACAGCGGCTTTCCAGGCTTCTGCTGGGATTGCCGCGAGCTGTCGAAAATCATACGCATTGCTCTCGCAGACTCTCTTCGCATGCTTGTACAATTCATTCGTCCATGACTGTCTCGGCCTGCCCCGGGGTCGTCTGCCGGCCGGCGGACGCAGCTCCGAAGAATACGGCTGGAAGACCGCACGCCGCACAGGATGATCAACCGGTTGCCGGGCAATCTGCGCAAAAAGACATAATTGACGGTGCAACAAGATGCGGCTCAACGGCGGCCGGCGGGCCCTGTCCAGAACTACAGCGTTCGAGATACGACTAATGTATGAATGCGGTATCCTTAACACTTTCCTCAGAAACCGCACGTGGAAGCTGTCGAGCTTGGCCAACTCATGTTTCCGGAGCCACGCCGCGTGCAATCCGTACAGCAACTTTGTCTGCACGCAGGCTTCGAAGATCTGCAACTTCCGTTGTGTGGACAAGGTGGAATGAGACCAGACTCGGGCAAGGGTGTCGAACTCAGCCCTGGCGCAACCAAGTCGCCTGCTCAGCTCGGAAGCGATCGATCCATCTGCCGCCAAAACACTCCCAAAATAAACCATGGAGTCCTTTTTGGGGATCTGGGCGCCGTCTGGACTCGTCACGCTCCCCTGGCACCGGATTGTCAGCAGTTCAAGCTTCCCCCAATTGAATTTGAGGCCGTAGTTCGTGCCAGCGGCAGCAATAGCCGTCATGTACTCCTGCGCGCGCTCCGTGCTAGTGGCTACGATGAGCGTGTCATCAGCGTACACGAGATCCTCCGTGTCCCCCATGCGGTCGCCCAGCGTGACCCGGGCGTCGCGCAGCAGCACGGTCATCACCATGGCGAAGAGAAAGGGTGAGAGAGGGCAACCTTGACAGATTCCCGCGTGCTGCTCGCGGGTCCCTGACGTCACGCCGGCCTCGCGAACCGCGAAGTTCCTGCCCGTGTAGATGGCTTGAATCATTGTCAACATCTTCCCTGGGACTCCGAAGCGCTGCAGCGCTTCCAGCAGAGGCCCCGGCATGACGCTGTCGAACGCCTTGGCCCAGTCCAGAGCGAGCAGCACGAGCTGGCCCTCTGCGCTCGACCACGTTTCCTCCAGCCTCCGCCTGGCGAGGAAGATGGCGTCGGTGGTGCCGTGGCGCGATTTGAATCCAAACTGGGTGCCCCAGATGCGGCCCTCGGCCCCGGCGTCCTTCAAGCGGCGGAGGAGAAGAGTCGCAAACAACTTGTACCCGGCCTGAAGCAGGCACACTGGTCTGAAGCAGGACACAATTACTAAGGAATTGTGCCAAGATTCTGGCACGACGCCCTGGTCCCAACACCGCCGGCACAACGCTAGCGCCCAAGCTCTCGCCGGGGAGTCGCGAGCGCAGACCGCTTTCCAGAAGTCGCCGGGGATACCGTCACTGCCGCACGCCTTGCCCCACTTCATGCGCTTGGCTGCCTCGGTCACCTCCCAGTCTTCGATCTGCCCCAAGTTGACCGGCAAGTCGGGGCCAAGGGGCGTTGTCGACATCGGCGTGGTGTCGCGCGCGGCCCACTGCACCTCCGTCAGGAAGTCTGCCAGCGTGTCCGCACGGACCTCGGAGTCAACCAGGTCGCCGCGAACGTTGCGAAGTTTGCATTGCTTCCGCCCGGCCCTTTTACGCAATCGTCGCACCTGGTCTCAGTCGCCCGTCACCAGGAGGTGTTCCAACCACTCCGCCCTATCCGTTTTCACAGAGCTCTTGACGACGTAATTCAAACGTCTCTCCTCTGCCAGGTCGCCGCGTGTTCTGGCCTCGGTGCGCTTCACGATGAGCGTCATGGTGCGGTCTGGAATCCACGGTTTCCGCGGCGCCGGCGGCGCTATAGGTAGCGTGGCGGCTGCCTGTTTGAAGGAAGCCACGGCTGCAGCATCGATTTCGTTGGCCCCGCCGTCGCCCGTGTCGGCGGCCTCCATCTCGTCGGCAAAGGCCATGGCGAAACGGTTAGCATGCTCTGGCAGCCGGAGAGCCCGCAAGTCAGGCCGAGTCGGTTGCTCGCGGCGGGCCTCGATCGGCACCATTATGTCCACGTCCGCCTGCACGAGGAAGTGGTGAGACGCCAGTGCCAAGTCCTTGTTGCTTGCCACTGATTGAAAATGCTCAACCCAATTCTGTGAAACCACGACAAAATCGATCTGGCCAAAATTGTCCGGCGTGTCAGGGTGAGACGGCTTCTTGCCCACGTTGTAGCAGGTGACTTGACGATGTGCTGGCTCATGAAACATTGTGTTGCCGATGCAGAGTTTGTGATGCTCGCACAGCTCAACCAGCAGGCTGCGGTTGGAAGCGGCGTTGTGCTCAGCCTCCGGGTGCCCAAACACATGCGGTCCCATGATATGCTCTTCTTGCGGGTGGCGCCTGCGCAGGCGCGCGTTAAAGTCTCCGAGCAAAATCATCGGGCCGTGCCGCGACGTCTGAGCGAGGAAAGCTCCAAGAGAAGTGAAGAACCGCTGCCTGTCCTCGAAGTTCTTCCCGTTATGCGGCGCGTACGCGCTGCCAACGATAGCTTTCCCGCCTTGCACCCGCAGCTTCACGTATGCCATTCTTGCTGACTCCTGCCTGAAGCCGACCGCACTCGAGCGCAGCCGCGGAGAGATGATGCAGCCAACGCCTGCCGTCTCCTTATCCTCCTCGTCCGCGGACCCAGAGAAAATGAACAAGTAGCCGCCGTCCGATACGTAGTAGTCTGATATGTCCCTGTGAGTCTCTTGCATGCACAGACTGTCAATGCTCTGTTGGCGCATGTGCCATTCCAGCTCGATCTCTTTCGCGTCCGTGAAACCCTCAACGTTCCAGGTGGCAATCCGGAGCTGCCGCGAGCAAGGTCTGAGGCCGCCACCTCGGAAGACACGTGCCTGTCCGGCCCGGTTGAGTAGAGGCTGCTCCACAGTAGTGCCGACTGTGGGTGAAACTACGTCGTTCGTGCATTCATGAATTCTCAAACGATGGTGGCTTATAGTTGCAGTATTGCCGACTGCTGCCGGTGAAACTCTGCCCATGTGTTGTGCGTCCTAATGGGGCCCGCTGCCCCCGCCCTTCCCTTTGGTTCCGCCCTTCATGCCCTTGCCGGCACGAGCGAGCAGACCCACAGACTTGGTCGCGAGGTCCTTGATGAGGGGGTGGCTGTGCAACTCTTCCCACGCAGCCCACGCGCCGTGCCACTGGTACTCAACGTCGTGGTCCTTCACGGTCGCTGTCAACGCGTGCTCGCCACCAACGACCACCTCGTAGGGGTCCCCGTCCGACACGTTCACAACGTACGGCACTTTGAACTCCTGCTTCAGGATCCGCTTGAAGCCAAGGCAAGAGTTGCGGGCCGCCCGGTTCGCTGGTGAGCGATCTTCGCTAGCCCACACCTTCTTCTCGCCGTTGGTGGGGGCGCTGGCACGGAGGATCTCGACTGCACGGTCACGCTCGTCTGTAGTGCCAAATTTTGCAAACAGAATGCCCTTGAACTCGCCTTTCGAGTAAATCTTGGACGGGGCTGGCGAGCACAAGGCCTTGAGGCGCTCCGTCAGCCGCTGGATCGACGTGGCAAGGTCCCCTAGGCCGTCCAAATTTCCAACGACCATGCTCAAGGACCTCTTGGACATCAGCGCGAGCGAAGAGGCTGTGGTTTTTGGAGTGGGGCTCGCCGAGAGGGCTTCCTTGATGTACTCCTGGATCTTCATCTCGAACGCGTCCCCTCCCGGAATCTTCTGCGCCATCGTCTCGTACATGGTCTCTAGCTTCTCGACGCGCATCTCCTTGGAGTTGATGCTCGCCTCCACGCCCCCCAACCGGCCGCCGAGGGTCTCCGCAAGGTTCCCGACCTTGCCGTCTAAGATCCCGAGCTTCTTTTTGAGGTCCTCCACAACGTTGGTGACCAGGGCGAGCTGCTGCTGGAGGAGTGCCGCAATGCC
The DNA here is from genome assembly GCA_963575745.1 of Prorocentrum cordatum. NCBI lineage: Eukaryota > Dinophyceae > Prorocentrales > Prorocentraceae > Prorocentrum > Prorocentrum cordatum. The sequence continues at coordinate 101,418 of CAUYUJ010020459.1, forward strand.
AGCCATTGTCACTGGCTCGGCCTCGGCCGCCATAGCTTCTCCGAAATCTGGTTGGCGAACAGCGTCCCCGGGGTCCCCCGCCATCGGCACGTACCCCTCGAGGTGGGCCTGCGCGTCGTCCAGGAGAAGGGTGTACGGGGAATCGGGGCCGTGGCCGGAGTGCTGCTTCTTGGCCGCCATGTTCGCCCACGGGTCGTTCTCCTGGAGGCCGTCCTTGAACAGATGGCCTACCGGGGAACCTGGCACGCGGGACCGAGGCTTCGGGGTAGCAATACTATGAGCATCCGCCATTGCAGCTACAGTTGCAAGAGGGATCGGAGAGTAAGAGAAAGTGCTCTTGCCAGAAAACAAATATTTCAAATAAAAAGCAAGGCTATAGGGCTTTTGAGCTATAGGGCTTGAGCTTGAGCCAGAATTGCTACGGGCGGATTCAAATTAGACCTCGCCATCCCTGGGGGGCTGCGATCTGTGAAACTGTCGCCACTTTCGAGGCCTGCTGGGGGGCCCAGCACAGTGACGCCACGGCGGATTCAAATTAGACCTCGCCATCCCTGGGGGGCTGCGATCTGTGAAACTGTCGCCACTTTCGAGGCCTGCTGGGGGGCCCAGCACAGTGACGCCACGCGGATTCAAATTAGACCTCGCCATCCCTGGGGGGCTGCGATCTGTGAAACTGTCGCCACTTTCGAGGCCTGCTGGGGGGCCCAGCACAGTGACGCCACGGGCGGATTCAAATTAGACCTCGCCATCCCTGGGGGGCTGCGATCTGTGAAACTGTCGCCACTTTCGAGGCCTGCTGGGGGGCCCAGCACAGTGACGCCACGGCGGATTCAAATTAGACCTCGCCATCCCTGGGGGGCTGCGATCTGTGAAACTGTCGCCACTTTCGAGGCCTGCTGGGGGGCCCAGCACAGTGACGCCACGGCGGATTCAAATTAGACCTCGCCATCCCTGGGGGGCTGCGATCTGTGAAACTGTCGCCACTTTCGAGGCCTGCTGGGGGGCCCAGCACAGTGACGCCACGGGCGGATTCAAATTAGACCTCGCCATCCCTGGGGGGCTGCGATCTGTGAAACTGTCGCCACTTTCGAGGCCTGCTGGGGGGCCCAGCACAGTGACGCCACGGGCGGATTCAAATTAGACCTCGCCATCCCTGGGGGGCTGCGATCTGTGAAACTGTCGCCACTTTCGAGGCCTGCTGGGGGGCCCAGCACAGTGACGCCACGCGCGGACCCAAATTAGACCTCGCCATCCCTGGGGGGCTGCGATCTGAGATCCCCGCTTTCGAAGTGGCTAGGGTTGCTCAGGGGTTGTAACTAATCAGCTTTATCTAGTCCTTGTCCTGTAACCAGTGTCCTGCGAGTCTCCCGAATTCCGTCTGCAGATATATGTAACCCTCGCTCCGTCATCGCCCCCCTGATAAAGTGTTCTAAACTATTTGCGCCCCGCGTTTGCGCAGGGGTTGGGTACGTCGCCAGGGTAATTGTGTCATGGCCCCCGCGTGTGGAACGGGCTCGCGGAGCCACAGTTCGGGGGAGACCACCGAGATTGGACAAAGCATTTCGCCGGAAGGTTTGTGGCGCGAGGGTAAAGTAAAGGGGATCAGGAGGAGGAGGAGGAGGAGGAGGAGGACGAGGACGAGGAGGAAGACGAGGGGGGAGAGGGCGGAGGAGGGGGGATGGAGGGGGGAGGTGACAAGCTAGGTGCGATCGCGGGGCATCTGAGGCCCCAAAAATTCAACGAATCGACACCGAATGTGGAATCACGTCCGATGGTTGCTTGGGGGGGTATTTTCTAGAGTTTTGGGCGTATTTCGAAGGACCGAAAACTATGCCGTGGCATGGCTCTGGAAATAATGACCCATCGCTGCAGCGGGAGCACGATTCGGAACGAGCGAAAGCGCGGAAATGAGGCCAGCGTTTCAGCGAGAGCAGCATTTTGAAAAAAAAAGCGAAAACCCGTTTCCCGGGAGTCCTGTGTGTAAACCGGTACGCGGAAGGGGGCCGAGTATGCGGACGTCACAAGGGGAGAGAGGAGAGTAGTATTCATATTGTGTAATTGTGTAGGGAGAGGAGGAAATCGCCGTGGGGTGGAGGTGGGGGGACACGAGTGAGCCCTTCTGTTGGGTCCCTCTGAATGCCCTCTCGGACGCGCTTTCGATCGGCCTGGAGGCGGGCACAGCTTGGCCTACCTCGGCATTTCTCGGCAAGCTTGCCGAGCCGTCACGATTCCTTGGTATCGCTCGGACGTATGCACTTTTTCTCGGCGGGGATTCTTAAGGAGCATCCTGGACCATCCTGCGAAAGAACCACGCACGAAACCGAACAAAAACACAGAAAATGGACGTCCGAGCGATGGCCAGATTATGTTGTGCGTCCGCAGGGGAGGGCACCGCAGGGAACGGGAAGGAACGGGGGAGAAGGATGCCCCCCTGGCGATGAGGCTGGCAGAGCTCGCCGACTGGGCTGCCAGCGAGGAGGGCAAGGCCCGGCTCCCGAGGAACACCCCTCGGCTGTGGAACAACGGGGCGGCGAAGTGGTCTTCCTCCTGCTACCCTTCTCCGTCCCCAGCCTTCATCCTCCCTCCTCACCTCTAGGGGGCCACATGCGAACCTTACCCCTACCCCCCACGATTTCTGAGGGGGGGGTTCACTTCGCTCGTGAGCTCCTCCTCCAGGGCTGGACCTAAACGGTGTTTTTGGCGATTTCGTGGGCCGTTTTCGTTTCGATGTCGTTGTGCGGTAAAGGCGGATTCGAGACAAAAGCGAGGGAAAACGAAAATAAAACGAAAACGAAAAACACCGTTTAGGTTCAGCCCTGATCTTCCCTCCTCACCTCCTTCCTTCCTCCCTCTCCTCTCTTTCGTCCCAAGGTCACACGGGCACGTCCAAAGGGCATTCAGCACGTCATTCGTGGATGACATCAACTCCACGGACCCCGCTGCGGCCGAGCTCGGGGCTTGACTGAGCGAGGTCTCTGGCCAGAATACTCACCCTGGCAAAGTTGTCGGCTGGGCCTTTGGCGAAGAATTGCACCACCAGGTGTGCCCTCAGCCTCAACGGCCAGCCTTTAAAGACTCACCACCAGGTGAATCTGGTCAGCAGCTACATCAACGTGGCGCCAGCCCCCAAACCAGCGGACTTCCGCGACACTCCTCAAACATCCACTGAAAACCGTATGTGTCCCTGGGGTCTGACAGGATCTATTTGATGTGACCGTTGTCGCCGTGCTCTCGCTATCGCTGCATGAGACGAAGCGCATCGGAGTAACTCTATTGTCTCACCAGGGCTCAAGGCGCCTCAACCGTTTGAGCAGAATGTCCACAGCACACATCATGATTTGCACATGCACACATCAGTACACACAAGCACTTCTAATCACACAGGTCTTTATTTTTCAGCTCTACGATGCACGCTCGGGCCTGCGCGTCGACTCGCAGCAAGGCTCGCTTCATTACTGCAGAAGGATTGTGCCGGTCCAACCTCTGCCGTCAAAGAATTGTGCCGCCACTGCGCTCAAAGTAAAATCCTAGGTCTGCCTCGATCTCTCAATCTCGTCATCCTTGCTCGGCTCTGCCTTCCCATACCACCTGGGCTTCGCCGCACGCTTTTTGGCCTCCACTCGGGAGTGTCCTGGTCCTTCAGCATTTGGAAACACGCCCTGCACTTCACCTTCTCCTTGTACTGGTTGCTTCCCTGGGTCGTGAGCCACTCTAGTCGGTGCTCGCAGGTAGCTGGGTCCATGATCGGTTCCTTCACCGTCTGCTTGACTGTCCGTTTGTCGTAGATACGATATTTGACGTCCATGGTCTTGTCGTAAGCCTGGTTCGGAGCCGTCCTGTCTGCCGTTGCTGAAGATTCCGAGCTCGTAGGAGATGAGAGGTTTGCCACACTCTTGGCTTCGCCTTTGCTTGTCACTGGGATGGCGATCTCGTCGTCCGCTTCTTTGCACAGCCATCCTCGTACATTCCTCTTGTCGTCGTAGACTGCCGGTGAATCTACCAGAATTGTCTTGCCATCTTCCCGAATTGACGATGCCGGTTGTTCAGGTTCTTGATGTTTCATTGCCTTGCGGACTCGTGGTCCACACTTGTCACTGGTCCACCACCATACGACATACGGCACACCACCATCGCAGCTGCTGCTCCAGCCGGTCCCTTCGCGATCGGAAACTCCGAATCGGTGCCGTCCTCCGTCAAGTAGGCCTCGTAGTAGTCGTCGTTTTCCGTCGCCGCTGAGCGTTGCGCTTGTAGCGTCAACGGCTGTTGGTCGAGATCCTCGGCACTCGGATCGTTGATGTCCAGCCGCTTGTCGATTTCGTGCAGGAGACTGCGTCCCTGCACGAAGTCGTGGTGCCAAATAGTGAGTGCTTCTTTTGTGAGGGCGTAGATCGTGATCAGCTTCTTGATCAGCTTAGGTATCCTTCGTCGTCTCGGCGTAACCTCAAGTCCATGCCAGTCGACCATGTCCTCAGTGGTGTAGTAGCGAGTGTCGTCCGCCGCCTGAGCGACCATCATACGCCACTTGAGCTCCCATCTGGGTCCAGTCTTGGCAAAGCTCCGCATCGTACGTTGGCCAACGCCTCGTCGTAGTACGTGTAGCCCTTCATGACGTACTGCTGCTGCGCTGGTCTGACTCGCTATTAGGGTACTTGGCTCTGTAGTGCTCGCCACGCTCGCCCTTCAACTGATACCTCATCTAGGCGACCGCCTGGTCGGCCTCCGGGTTTTCGGTGAGCCTGTAGTAGCCTGCTTTCAGAACGTAGCGCATGTAGTCAGCCGCCCGAGCGTCGCTTTTGGTCAAATAGTCGGCCAGCATTTGTCGTGTGTTTTTTTCACTTGGAGACCAGGTTTGATTCCTCAACGTTACGAAGCGCCTCGGTGTCGATCAATAGCCTACATTCGTTAGGAGTCGTGCCACGCTTCTGCAGCAAGTCGTAGAGCGACTTGCAATCCGTCGCGTGGATCATCTTGATCACCACCCACCAAACCACCCCAACCCAACCCGAAGGCCTCAATCTGCACTCCATTTCCCATTTCCAGTGGAGGTGGGGTCGGGGAACGTCGAGAAAACATATACGTAACCCGTACCCCCCCCAACCCGAAATTCGGGTCTTCGGGTTGGGTTGGGGTGGTCTGGTAGGTAGTCACTTGATATTCGCCACATCATCGGCGTGCGTCCTGTAATCCAACTTGTATTGCATCTCGGCAAGATGTGCTCGTGTGAGATCTCCGCTCTCGACTGCCTCCGGAGCTGCCACGGTCTCCGCCATGAGGGTGCCACGAACAACCCGTTTGCTGCGATGTGATGCCCATACCATTGGTGTGACTTCCGCCAGTTGGCCTCGGCTAGGGCTGGACCTAAACGGTGTTTTTGTCAATTTCGTGGGCCGTTTTCGTTTCGATTTCGTTTTGCGGTAAAGGCGAATCGAAGACAAAAGCGAGGGAAAACGAAAACAAAACGAAAACGAAAAACACCGTTTAGGTTCAGCCCTGGGCCTCGACTAAATTTGTCATCCTCATTCGGAGGAAGGAGGAGCGACACCAACACTACCAGGGGCCCACCTTCAGCGAGGAGGTCCACGATGCCTCCCCGAGCCGGAGGCTGGGTATGTCTCGAGCGAGGGGGGGACCACAGCACCGGGGAGACCCCCTTTGCCTCGCATCTTCTCGCCCTGGTGGTGTTGGTGTCGCCTTTCCTCGTTCCTGCCTCATTCTCGGCTATCAGGATGTTGAGCCCGGCCGGGCTGGCCGTCTTGTTCTGGCCAACGTTCGCGAAATTGGAGTCACCGATCGCACCACCGTGGTCAGGTCGACGTTTTGGAAGATGGTCTCGACCTGATATGTCTTAGCATCTGCGATCATCTTGCTGATCTCCATGGTGTTCTGCACGGTGCTCTCCAGGTCGCGTGCACGCGTTTGGCTCTCCACCAGCTTGAAAGCGAGGTCCATTCTGGTAGATCTGACCAGCCACTGCACTTGTCCAATAACTCGATACATCGCTTGGCGTTCCTCTACCGTGATATTGCTTTTCTTGCGCTTGCGTCGTGCCGCGCTCAGAGGTATGCGCTCGATGCTCTCCGTGTACTCCGTCTGAGTGCAAGAGATGCGGCCATGGTCGATCCGTTTGAGGTACCTCCCGCAATGACGAAAGCCCTGCTCGATGCTGTGCCACTTGCCGCGGCAATGCATCTGCCTCAACGCTGTGACTTGGTTCTTGAAGAACTCCGGGGATCCCGCAATCAGATCGTCGTCCACCCGCGTCCCGATGAGCCCGATCACCTTTCCTGCCTCGCCCCTGAAGATGAGGAGTGCGGGGCGTAGCTTTGACTGCGATGCTCCCGGCAGTGGCGATGCCCCTCGTACCACAGCACAGGGCTCGAGCTAAACGGTGTTTTGGCGATTTCGTGGACCGTTTTCGTTTTGGCTTCGTCTTGCAGCAAATGTGGAACGAAGACAGAGCTAGGGATAACGAAAACAAAACGAAAACGGAAAACACTGTTTGACTCGAGCCCTGCCACAGCAGTGGTGCGCCACTGAGTCCGTGGATTCCCTTTTTTGTTTGCAGTATCGCACCTTCGGGGATTGAAGGCCGTCCAGGCTCCGGCGCCGCAGGCAGTCCACCCTTCGGGGCCTTGCATGGGGGCCCAAAGAACATACACCACCACGACGTCGATACCTCCTCTCTCCTCTACCCTCCTCTTCCTTTCCTCTTTCCTGGGAGAGGGAGGGGGTGAGGGAGGTGGTGGTGGTTTATATTTTTGGGCCCCCCATTGAAGAACTCGCGCCTTCTCTCATCCAGATAGCGGCCGTTCAGGAAGGCTGGGGGCTTCTCGGGGCCGTCCAGGCCCGAATTGGGCGCCCCTTGGGACCGACAGAGTCACACGGGAAGACGCGAGAAAGCCCAGGGACCCCCAGGGAAACCCAAGAAGGCATGGCAATCGGGGCCCCGGGCCCTGTTCTGGAGTGCTTAAGGGATTATGCAGAGGACCTGAGGACACGCCCCCTCCGTGCCCTGCGGCGTGGTGGCCGATAACGAGGAGCGTTATTCTGGAAGTCGTTAGTCTTAGCCACGTACCATCAGGGCATTCTTGCTGTTGATTCTGGTTGGCGGTGCAGGTGGCGCGCAGCCTGTCGTAGAACTCGGGCTGGGGGGGTCCGCTTATGCTCCAGCAGTTGTCAGTGCTTGCCCAGCCGCTGATTTGATGTATCACGGTGTTGTTCATTTCATTGGTTGTGTCTTTTGAATCCGTTGCTGAAGTTATTTTCGATCTGGTTTGTCATAGTGTTGAGTTGCTCTGCGCCCTCGCGGTGCACGACGTAGCACCACTAGTAATGCGCCTGTGCACCGACGACGCCACACAGCACAGACGCCAGCACATATGCCAGCACATTATTCTCAAGGCCATCGCCTACATTAGAAAGCCGCATGCAGACAGGCAGGCTGAAGGCCACCGTGAGTGAGGCAGTTAATTGCATGGAGCGTGTTTGTTGTTACTGGGTCGCGCCCACACGTCGCGATTCGACCACGCCTGACATTGAAGGAACATCCATGCGCGTATAATGTTTGTTGGTCCTTGGGCCACACGGACACGGCGCGACTCGGCCCCGCTTTGCACAGAACACGAATCATCTGCTACGACGTGATGCGCGGGAGGAGGAGGAGGAGGAGGAGGAGGAGGGGGAGGAGGAGGGGAGGAGGAGGGGGAGGAGGAGAGGAGGAAGAGGAGGAGGTTGGAGCGTTTGGGGGGTCCGCTGATGGAGCGCTCGGGCAGACTGCCCCGCGCCTGCAAAGGGCGGACCACAGGCCCGCAGGCTGCCCTGCCCTGCCGCCGCCGCCGACCCCTTTCAACCCCCCCTTCGCCCCTGCCCCGCCCCGCTGGTCGTCGACCTGCACAGGAAACGCGGGGAACGGATCCCCTCGATCTTTCACCCATTCACGCACTCCTCCTCCTCCTCCTCCTCCTCCTCCTCCTCCTCCTCCTCCTCCTCCTCCTCCTCCTCCTCCTCCCTTTTCAGAGGTTGATAGACCTCCTACCCCGACACGTCGATTAGCGAATTGGCCGTTTTCGGTTTGCGAGAGGGCGTCGCGGCCATCATTTCTGCGGGTCCCAGTCCGTCGGTTTCAGTCCCAGGCCGTTTTCTCCAAAGGGAGGTTTACTAAAGGGAGGCTTGTCCACCACCGAACGCACTCCTCCTCCTCCTCCTCCTCCTCCTCCTCCTCCTCCTCCTCCTCCTCCTCCTCCTCCTCCTCCTCCTCTTCCTCCCCCTCCTCCTCGCCGTAACCATTTTGGCTCAAGCCGTCCCAGGCCCAGGCGGGTCTTGCTACCTCGAACTTTGGGACGGCGCACTGAGGTAGCGAGCCAAGTGGCTCGGCCCCTCGTTCCAGGCCGTCACGCCTCTGCCATGGCCCGCAGCGGTGGAGGTAAAGGCGGCGTTGGCTCCTGGGGCTCTGCGCTCGGCGGCGGCGGCGGCGCCCTGCCCTCTGGCTTCGACTGGAAGGGCAAGGGCCGAGGGGGCCAGGGCCGAGGGCCTGCAGGCGGCGCGCCCTGGCAGACCCGCCGCCCACCCTCCCGCCGTGCCGAGCGTGAGGTCAAGTGGCGGTGCGCGCATTGCAACTGCGCGCGCAACCTCGACTCCATGGTCTACTGCAAGCACTGTGGCGAGTGGCGCACGGAGGCGCCCAGCCATGGGGTTGATTCGGCCCTGGGCGGCGGCCCCCCGCGCAGACGGCCTTCTGCTCCTCCTCGTGGCTCTCTGCCTGCTGGCAATGGTGCTGATGCAGCTGTCGACCCCGACCTCTCGGTGGATGAGCTCGACCAGCTGGTGCGCCTGGCCGAGAAAGCTGGAGATGCCCACGTCGCGGGACGCTACAAGCAGCAGCTCCAGTCGAAGAGAGCAGGTGATCCACCTCCGCAGCAGCGCATCACAGACATCGGCGCCAAGGTTGCTGAACTTGAAGCATGCCTGGAAAAGGAAATCCAGAAGCTCGAGCAATACCAGTCCTGGGTTGCCACGCAGCTGGCCACGGTCTCCGAACTCACTGGCCGTCTGTCTGCAGCCGATGCCGAGTACAAGGATGCTGTCACCTCCCTCGTCGGCGAGCAGGCTCAGGGCCAACGCGCAGGTTCCCAGCCTCCTCCAGCTAAAATGTCTATCAAAGAGGTGGTGGATGGCACCGGTGACATTTTCAGCCTTACCGGTGTCGACTTCAATGTGGATGGATATGAAGTTCCGAACGAGCGTCTTCTACCGCTGCTGGCGGAAAACCGGGGGGGGTCACTACCGGTTCGAACCCCTCCCCCCCCCCTTCCGGAAAACCGGGGGGGGGTCGCTACCGGTTCGAACCCCTCCCCCCCCCCCAGCTCACCAGGAAAAGGGGAGGGGGTCACTACCGGTTCGAAGCCCCCCCCCCTTCGAAAACCGAGTGGGGGTGCGGACAGTGGTGGGGGCGGCGTTGGTGGGGACAGTGGTGAGGGGACAGCGGGGCAGTGGTGGAGGCAGCGGGGGGACAGTGGGACAGCGGTGGGGACGGTAGTGGCGGGGACAGCGGTGGGGACAATGGTGGGAACAGGGGGACAGTGGACAGTGGTGGGAACGGTGGTGGTGGGGGCAGTGGTGTGGGGACAGTGGGAATGAGGTGGAAACACTGGGACAGTGGAGGGTACAATGGTGGTGGGGACACTGGTAAAAGGCGTCGGCGAGGACGGCGGTGGGACAATGGGACAGAGGTACAGTGGGGACAGTGGCGGGGACAGTGGGGACAGTGGTGGGGACAGTGGGACAGCTCAGTGGGACAGCGGAGGAGTCAGTGGGGACAGTGGGGATAGGCAGTGGTTGGGCCCGTGGAGACAGTGGGGAGAGTGGAACCGCGGTGGGAACAGTTGTGGGAACAGTGGGGACAGTGCGACAGTGGTGGGGGCACTGGTGGGGACAATAGGGGCGGTGGTCGGCGGTGGAACCAGCGGGGGCAGTGGTGGTGAGGACAGTGGTGCTGGGAACAACAGTGGGGGATGTCATGCGAGCGGTGGTAGGGACCGGGAGTCGTTTGCTGGCGGTGCGTGGGGGGGGGGGGTCGAACCAGCAGTGGCCCCCCTCCGGTTTTCGAGGGGGGGGGGGGGGGGAGGTTCCAACCGGTAGTGACCCCCCCCCCGGTTTTCCGGATCCGGAGGGGGGGGGGGGGGGGGGGGGCTCGAACCGGCAGTGACCCCCCCCGGTTTTCGAGGGGAAGGGGGGGGGGGAGGGGTTAGGGGGGGGGGGGGGCGGGAGGGAGGGGGGGGGGGGAGGGGTTCCAGCAGGGGGGGGGGGGGGGATTTTCGGAGGGGGGGGGAGGCCGGGTTCCGGAGGAAAAGGTTGGCAATATTCCACAGTAAAGCGGCGGTGGATCACGCTCTCTCGAAGTTCCGGATGAGGACCGCAAGAGTATCACTGAAAGGCGCGATCAGTTGTATGACCAGCTGCAGACTGCCGCCAAGGGCTTTTTTTCGGAGGCCGTCGCCAAGATGGAGACCATCAAGGCAGACCACGCCGCCCACCTCGCCCGCCTCGCCAAGTAGAGGAAAGGACCCGACGGCGGTGGGGTCGCAGCGGCCCCCTCTCAGCCTGATGTGCCGAAGGACAAGGATGGCGACACGCTTCCAAAGGACAAGGAGCGGCAAGTTGGTTGTGCTTGCCCTGATCGACCTGCATCGCGATCTCCCGCACCAGCCAGGGCCTCAGGATCGTCGACCCCATGCGTTCGTGAGCGCGCCGCGGCCCAGATCGAGGCCGCTGCTTCAGCCCGCAGCCCCCCTGTCGCCACTCAGGTCGGAGCTTGAAAGTTGCAGGGGGGGCGTCCTCATATGTCAATTCACAGCAGCTGATTGAAAGCCACGAAGGCAGATGCGCGCGTGGGCACACTCACCTCGACGCCACAAGTGGCTGCATATTGGCTCTTGCCGACGCCCGCCTGACCCACTCCTCGACGCTGGCTTTGGCCGCCCGAGCGAGAGCTAGGCTTGGTGGGGGGAGGCGCGTTGTCCATTAACCCAGTCTGTGGCCCATGCCCCTCGCCCGCCCGAGGCCCCCGGCCAGCCCCCCTCGCCTAGGCCTCGGGAGTCTTTGGCCCGGACCCCTGGCAGCATTAGCAAAGCGGCGCGGGCACGCGCCGACCCCGCTCAAAACTCGCCGTCGCTCCCCCACCCCCCGCCCCACCCCCTGGAGAAGCTCAATTTTCATTGAAAGTAGAGACCATCAACTGCGCGGCCTGGTCGTCTCTGCAGAAGTGGCTTCCTCGTTGCACCCCGGACATCACCCTGTTGCAGGAGCACCACCTTCGCCGAGGGGGCGAAGCTGAGCGTGCTTATTCTTGGGCGAAGGTTCATGGGTGACAAATCCCCCTCGCGCCTGCCCCCGCCCACCTCCGCTGGTGGGGCGTCGGCTCGTGTCGGAATCGTGGGTCGTGATTTTCTTTGCCCCCGCCCCCCGTCAGGAGGTCATGTTTTGGTCCCGCGCAGGGCGGTAGGTGCGATAGCGAACATCCCAGGAGGCGATGCCGCGTACGTCTCCAGCCTCTACCTCTACCGCTCCCAGGGGCTCAGCGACATGAAGTTGGTCTTCTGTCTCATGTGGCTGCTGCGCTTGAAGTCTGGGCTGGGCCGTGCATTCTCGGGGCTGATTTTAACATGGAACCGTCAGTTTTCCAGGAGTCCGAGTTCGCCAGGTCTTGTGGGGGACGTGTCGTGGTTCCTGAGGCCGCTTCTGGATCCTGTTCAGCCTCTGGAGGGCTGCGCCTGCTCGATTATTTTGTGGTTTCCAGTGGGTTATCCAAAGGGTTAGCTAAAGTGCTCGTCGAACATATGGCATGTACGTCGCCGCACTCGCCCGTCTCTCTGGAGTTATATCCGCAGCTGGCGCAGTTTTATTGTCTGAAGTCCCGACCCCCCCCCCCCCCCCCATCCCTGTCGGCCCCGTCATGGGACCACCACCGCAGCCTCCAAGTTGGGAACAAGCGAGGGCCCTGGGACAGCAGCTCTTGGAGGCCGTTGGCAACTCAGCCTGTCCAGAAGTTGCTTGATGCGGTCTGTTCCTCTTGGGCCAACCTTTCTGAGCGCGAGTTGGCCAACTCGCGAGGTGTCAAGCTGCCTCGCATCGGGTCTCGTGGCAAGGCCTCACAGATGCATTGGGCATTGGTCCTTGAGCAAGTCAGGAGACCTCCTGTGCGTCAACCAGCCTTCTATGCCATTAGGTGGCTGCACCCAAAGTTCAAAATATACGTATGTCTGCACGGTGACTCCACAGGTGTCGCCGCCTTGCAGCAGGCTGATGCGGTGAAGCGTTTGAGTTGTGACCCGCCATCGTTCTTGCAGCCAGGTCTCGATCACCACAGTCGCTGGCATTCCGTTGTTCGCGCTGATGTGGAGCAGCCATTTGATACGGATTTTTGCGGCACGATTTGTGACCAGCTCGATGTTGCAGTATCAGCTGCTGAGGCTGTTGCCCAGCAGGAGGCTTTATCTGGTTGGAAGCAATGGCTGTTTGACAAAGTCGGGGCGGGTGCTAAGCGAGCCCATTCGGTCGTTCGAGGTTTTACACCATGGGCTCCCACTACGGCTCTGCTCGGTTCGGAATCGTGGGTCGTGATTTTCTCGGCCCCCGCCCCCCGTCAGGAGGTCATGTGTTGGTCCCGCACAGGGCGGTAGGTGCGATAGCGAACATCCCAGGAGGCGATGCCGCGTACGTCTCCAGCCTCTACCTCTACCACTCCCAGGGGCTCGGCGACATGAATGTTGGTCTTCTGTCTCATGTGGTTGCTGCGCTTGAAGTCTGGGCTGGGCCGTGCATTCTTGGGGCTGGTCTTAACATGGGACCGTCAGTTTTCCAGGAGTCCGAGTTCGCCGGGTCTTGTGGGGGACGTGTCGTGGTTCCTGAGGCCGCTTCTGGATCCTGTTCAGCCTCTGGAGGGCTGCGCCTGCTCGATTATTTTGTGGTTTCCAGTGGGTTATCCAAAGGGTTAGCTAAAGTGCTCGTCGAACATATGGCATGTACGTCGCCGCACTCGCCCGTCTCTCTGGGGTTATATCCGCAGCTGGCGCAGTTTTATGGTCTGAAGTTCCGACGCCCCCCCCCTATCCATGTCGGCCCCATCATTGGACCACCACCGCAGCCTCCAAGTTGGGAACAAGCGAGGGCCCTGGGACAGCAGCTCTTGGAGGCCGTTGACAATTCAGCCTGTCCAGAAGTTGCTTGATGCGGTCTGTTCCTCTTGGGCCAACCTTTCTGAGCGCGAGTTGGCCGACTCGCGAGGTGTCAAGCTGCCGCGCATCGGGTCTCGTGGCAAGGCCCCGCAGATGCATTGGGCATTGGTCCTTGAGCAAGGCAAGAGACCGCCTGTGCGTCAACCAGCCTTCTATGCCATCAGGTGGCTGCACCCAAAGTTCAACATGTACGTCTGTCTGCACGGTGACTCCACAGGTGTCGCCGCCTTGCAGCATGCTGATGCGGTGAAGCGTTGGAGTTGTGACCCACCATCGTTCTTGCAGCCAGGTCTCGATCACCACAGTCGCTGGTATTCCGTTGTTCGCGCTGCTGTGGAGCAGCCATGTGATACGGATTTTTGCAGCACGATTTGTGACCAGCTCGATGTTGCAGTATCTGCTGCTGAGGCTGTTGCCCAGCAGGAGGCTTTAGCTGGTTGGAAGCAATGGCTGTTGGACAAAGTCAGGGCGGGTGCTAAGCGAGCCCATTCGGTCGTTCGAGGTGTTACACCATGGGCTCCCACTACGGCTCTGCTCTCCCATTGGGTGGTTGTGGCTGATCCGCAGGCTCTGCTCGATGCTCAGGCTACGCAGTACTCTCGGCTCTGGCATGCGCATCAGCAAACTCGGCAATATCGTGATCCGTTTCAGCCGTAGCTTCCCCTTCCTCGTCTTTCTCCTGATGCTCTTCGGGCTTGCAGTCGTAAGTTTGCTAAGGGCACTGCAACTTCGATCGGCGGTTTTCACATGCGTCACTTCGAGTCGCTGTCGGATGACTCGCTCGACCTCTTGTCCGTGATCTACGTTGCAATGGAGTCCAGCAGTCCCATACCCACGCAGGCTAGTGTCACCAGCATGTCTCATTGGCAAGCAAGCAGGGGGCTCCAGGCCCATTGGCTTCTTTTCCCCTGGCAAGGGGAGAAGGGGTTATGCTACGAGGTGGGGGGATGATCACCGACGGCCTTATTTTGCTGCTGGCAAGTTTACAAAATCCACAGATGTGGTGTGGCGGCAATCCGTGAGGGGGGAGGCCGCGTTGCATGATGGCAAAGTCTCAGCAATCTTGTTGTGGGACCTTGCGAAGTGCTTTGGGTCGATTAACCTCTGCCTCCTCCCCCAACGATGCGCCCAACATGGCGTTGATGTGACGATCGATCGGCTGGTCATAGCCATGTGCAGCAATGCGCGCTTCGTTACGATGGGCCAGCTGCTTCGTGCTCCTTTCTGTGCCCAGCACGGCATTCTGGCAGGCTGCCCCTTTTGCAAGTACTATGGTAAGGGTGTGTAGAATCGGTCCGCTCGGCTCGGCTGGCCTCCCCAGGACTGCATCGCTCGACGTGTGCATCGACGATGATGGTTTATCGACTGTCGGGACGTGCTCGGAAGTAATATACGACCTGTCGGAGGCGGCCACCTCGTTGGGCGCTGCCATTGTTGACGACATCGGTGGCAGTATCTCTCATGAGAAGGCTAGCCTCGTGGCCTCTCATCGCCATGTTGCCGTTGCTCTACGCAAAAGGCTTGGAGCTCCCGCTGGCCAGCGAGTCGTGTCTTCTGCAGCTGGCCTTGGAGTTGATCACACCTCTGGACGGCCCCGTACGGCCCCCATGCGTTCCAAGGTTTTCCTGTTTCGCATGCTGACGCTGAAGCGCAAGACGAAACGGCTGCAACAGATACGGCAAGCTTTAGGTATACACTCCAGGAAGCTTTCTATTACTGGGCCTCTGCCAGGCCATTATTACGGGTGCGAGGTTTACGGGGTCTCGGACAGGAAGTGGAGGATTGCTCGACGTGCTTTTGGTCGCTGCATCAGGCCCAAGGCTGGATCCCGCTCGCTTACCTCGGCTGTGGTTCTCGACAGGGACCCTACCTACTATGGGCCCGTTGCCCCCACCCTGAGATACGCCAGGGAGCCTCGGGGGACCCACATGCGTACTTTTGATTTCACCTTGACCTGGTCCAAGCTCGGATCGCCTTGGGAGTCTGTGTTCTTAGGTCCTGGGCCCGATCGCTGGAAGCAGGTCGCGGGCCCCATCAGCGCCATGGAGCTCAGCCTGCGCCGCGTTTGATGGTCAATGACGAGCTTCACGGTAATGAAGGACCAGTTCGGAGTTACATTGCCGCTCACGCTTGTGAGCCCTGCATTATTGAAACGTCATCTTAGGCTAGCTGTCGTTCACCTTAATGAGCGCCGCGCAGGCGCCAAGTTTCTCCCCGCACTTCAACGGCCATTCCGTGTGTGCCATGATCAGGTTTATGCTATGTTGCAGTCGTCCAAATTCACGTCCTTCGAGAAGGGCCCCATCAGAACTCTCGCCTTTGCTGCAGTATGGAGCAAGGCCCGTGCTCGTGCTGCGGGATATCAGATGGCGAGTGGACGTTGTGAATTATGTGGCAGAGCGGACGACGCGATCCTGCGCCGGTTGTGGCACTGCCCCGCCTGCGATGACACCCGTAAGGAAGTCCTTGGTAGAGATGCTCACCTGGCTCCCCCCTCAGACCTCACAGAGGAGAGTGACCCAGAGCAGTACCTCCTCTACACCCGAGAGCTCTATGTTCATCCTGGTGACTATCTCCCTCGCCCAGCTCATGATATCCACGGTCCAGGTTCTGGCGTCCAGGTTTCGTGGGCTGGGGGCCCCTACAACCACAGCGCCATCCTCGACGGTAGGCTCTATGTCGGCGGCTCCTGCTTTAGGAACGTGTCTCCTGAGCTCTCCAGGGCGGGGTGGTCGGCGGTTAGCGTTTCAGAACAAGGGGAAGTGCAGTGCATTATCTCTGGGCCCCTTCTTGCGCACTTGCCCCAAACGTTTCAAACTGCTGAGTTTGCAGCCTACACTACGGCTGCCCAGCGTGGTGATGAAGGTAATCGCATGTTTAGCGACTGCCAGAACGCGGTTAACTCAGCTCTCGACCCCGCCCCCACTCGCTTGTTTTTTTTCGCCGCCCGCACGCGGGGCTTATGCTCCAGGCTTTGGGCCCCATCGCCGGCGCTGTCAGTAAGGTGAAAGGGCGCGTTCCCGATAGTTCCGACCTCGCACCTGAGGTGCGCGCCCATAAGTTTGGCAATGCTTGCGCTGATCAGGCTGCCCGCCTGGCCGCCCTGAGACACCGTCACCAGGCCCAGCTGATGCTGAGCGGGCTGCTCGGGCAGCGCGTGTCTCGCGCGCGGCGCGCAGGCTGGCTGCGCGCGCCATGTCTTTGTGGCCCAAACTGGATATTTCAGAGGCCTCCTGGACCAAACCCCCCTCCGCTCCGAGGCCTCCCCCCCTGCCCCCTCATGAGTGGTCCTGGGAAGGCAGGTTTTGGATCTGTGCCTCGTGTTTTCGTTGTGCTCGCGGCCCCCAGAAGCCCTCCCCTGGGCGGTGTCGTGGAGCGGTCGCGATCAAAGGCCATACGGGGCAGGGCTTGATCGACCATGGGCACAGACTTATTTTCTTTGATGTGAACCAGGGTGGAGGCATCCTAGTTGCATGCACCCGATGTTGTTATTACACGTGCGGTGGCCAGGTCAGGAAGCTTGGCAAGCAATGCCTAGGGCCTCCTGACAAGCCCGACCATGGCCGCATGCACGCTTGGGGTGAGATTCTGAAAGGTCCGCACCCCAAAAGCGGAGTGCCTCTTTCTTCTGGCCTCGATGACATGTCATCTGAGCCACCTGTCGGCCACTCCGACATGGCCAACGACCAGGCGCCCGCGCCGCCCCCCCCGATTGTCGTCCCGCCGTCGGATCGTGTTCGTGACGGGAGGGGGGCGGGACGGGCTGGGCCGCCTGGTCACCTGGGACTTTCTTCCTCCTCCTCCACCCCTCCCAATGCGGAGGGGTTTGGGGAGAGTGACGAGCAGCTCCGTTCGGCGGAGGATGAGGCCCCGTCTACCTCAGGAGCTGCTCGTGCAAGGTCAGCGGGGTCTGGTGACTCCGACTGAGCCTTCGGTCCTCGGGGTGCCCTTCGTCTGCGTTGGCCGCCGCCCTGGTCCCCTGCCCCAGCTGACGTTTCCGCCCAGTGCTGTCTCATCCTGGCGGTTTTCACTTCCTCAGCGGTTGATGTTGGAAATGCCCCTCCTCCTCCGCCTCCGTCTTCGGGCCGCGACCCTGGCCTCAGCGGGGGCCGTGCGGGGTGTTCCGGGCGGGCGATGCCTGGAGCGCCTCCCTGGCCCGGCGCAGCCACCCAAGCAGGCCTTCGAAGGCTTGCTTAGCAGGCCTTCGAAGGCCAACAAGTAGGGCGAAAATGTCAGCCTTGCTTCTTGGGGGCGGAAATTTCCGCCCTACTTCTTCCGCTTCTTATGGGTGGATTTCCGGCGCAGTTGTAAGTTAGAGAAGAAAACCAAAGAAGGGCGGATCCGGAGTCAGGGTCCTGGGGTCTTCAGACCGCCCGCGCGCCCGTCCAACAGGCACGTTCACGGATGGTCCAAACGGAGGGGGTCCAGCCCAGATCCTCGACAATGTGTGTTTCAGCCCCGCATTTGCTCATCGATTTCGGTCTCCAGGGCCCGCTGTCGGGCCCCAGGGCCATCAAGAATGGACCCGAGGCGAAACATTGGCCTTGGTGAAGGGTTCGGGACCTCCTGGGGCCGCGTGCCGAAAAGCTCGCATCGTCAAGTGTCAAGGCCCATGGGTGGGTCCACAAACGGGGTGATTCCAGCCTGGTGCAGTCGAAGCCAGGAGCTCTTCCAGCAGGCGCAGATGCACCCAGGGGGGAAATTGAGCAAAACACATCCGGGCCGTTGAAGAAAGAACCCTTCTCGCTTGGAAGGGGTTCAGGGTCCATTAATCGTTTTACAACTTGTGTTAGGTGTTCCTGAGGTTTTCTCTGATAGAGGGAAGCGCCTCGTTCCTCCTTCTGGGTTCCTCATGACAGCGGCACGACTGTGTGCAAAAACAGGGCACCCCACGGCAAGCAGACCGGCCCGCCCCAGGAGCCGGTACGAGGTGTCCTACAGCTGGCTCGGCTGGCTTCTGACGCCCTGCCGGTGGGGGCTCGAGCGGCTAGGGCTGCGCCGCTGACCCTCGCGGATCGGGGCGTGCGGCAGATCGGCGACTGGAAGGGCTCGGCATCGCTCTGACGTGTGCATTTTCTTTCTCGGCGAGGACCTTCGAGGAGCATCCTCGACCATCTGGCGGAGAAAACACGCACGAAACCGAGGAAAGACACAGGGAATGGACTTCCGAGCGATGGCCAGAGGGGTGAAGTTGCGCCAGGGTGTGGTTTGCCATCGTCACCGTTGGGGGCTCAGGGACCACCACGTTGCGCCAGAGGTTTGACGAGGCCTTTTTGGGGTGCGGCAGAGATCCCTGTCGAGGTCCTCACCCGCCCCCCCACCCCCCCAGGCGCGGGCGGCAAACCACAATCTTGGCAAACCGCACTCTTCGGAGTTGCCGAACAGAGAAAAATGGATGGGAAGACGGGGGGGGGTCGCTTGACGCGGGCGTTGCGATGCCTGAGCACACACCACCTGCACCACAAGGGTGGCAAGCGCCGTCCCCCAACTTTCACGGGTCAGAAGAACTTCAGCCGTCTACGCAAAGCCCGGCACCTTGCTAAAGATGTGGTCCAAATGTTGTAATTATGATCGTTACGTAAGTACTTTGTCATGGGCTGCAGTTCGCCTCTGGCTGCAGCTGTGGTATTCATTCAGGGGTAGGGGGCGCTGCGGTCCCAAAAAGCGCCACCGCCCGATTCGGCCCCCGAAGTCAACCAAGTGAAAAAGAGACTCGGGGAGCGAGCGGGCACGGGGTGGTCCGCAAGGGCAGGCGAGGGGCCAGCAAGGTCTTGACAAGAGCGCTCCGATCAAGACGAGGCAGGCAGCAACTTTTTCGAGAAGCGGGTATGGTAGGTTTGCGTCGTGCCGACCGGCGGCGACCCCGCCGCTGGCGTTCACCCAGAATCGGTGGATGTTGAAAGAGCTGACGTTTCGGAAACGGCCGATCGCTCAAGAATGAACGACCCCTGCGGGAAGGGCGAAAGGTCTCCAGCAGTTCTGAGTCGCTAGCAGGCATACAGATTCGGGCTCCCGTCCAATTTGAAGGGGGCGCCCTGCAGAGTAATATGGAGATTCTATGCTTGCAAACTCCACGTCGGATTTTTGTTCAGGGGCATGACGCCAGAGTTTCGTAGATCACCTCCTTCCCAATCGCAGACTGGGTGGACTCCGGCTCGCGCGGGCCTCTCTCCGAGATGTATTGCTTCTGACAGTGCTCTGCCTGCGCCTGCGTTGTCGGGGCGAACTCTGGCAGCTCGCCGGGAGTGTGCGGAAAGCGAAGCATCCGAGGCGGGGGCTGCCGCGGCAGAGCGCGCACCCACCTCCGCTCCACCCACACGCCGGTTGACGGAACACCCTAACTCTGGAGTGGTCCCACAAAGTAAATTAGCGACTCGACATATGCCAGGAGGGGATAAAACACACAGACACAATTAATCGTTGATTCCCCAGAAAACATGGGAAAGTATGGGGATTGGGGGGAAGACAAAACCCCAGAACATACGGGAAAATATGGAGAGTCCTTTTATTTGCGTGTATTTATTTCTGTGTCCCAGGGCCCCTTCAATGAGGATACATGTGCGGTGCCGCGTGTAAGTTTACCGCATCGAGCAGCGACGTTGGAAAGCATATCAGTAGCAGCCCCAGCGGCGCTGGGTGGGAAATGCGGTGCCCCCACGCCCCCGCTGTCAAAACCCAGGGGTGGTGGACCTAAACGGTGTTTTTGGCGACTTCATGGGCCGTTTTCGCTTCGATCTCGTTTTGCGTCAAAGGCGGACTGAAGACGAAACGAAGGGAATCGAAAACAAAACGAAAACGAAAAACACCCTTTAGGACCAGCCCTGAAAGGAGGAGGAGGAGGAGGAGCAGGAGGACGAGGAGGGGTTTTGACAAAACCCCCAAAGCGATACTCGACAGAAAACCTGACACGGCCTCCGCGCCGCAGCGGCCGGCGCCGACGGAACCCGTCCAGCAGCCGCGCAGAGAGTGGACGTTTGCGACGTTCCCAGTTGTCACCGAGTCGTTACTTTCGCGCTGTTTCCAGTTGTCAACTTCGCGCTCTCGCGCTGCCTCCCAGGGGAGAAGGGGAGGATGAGGAGGAGTCGGAGCCGAACGGCGAAGCGCGAAGCGCGAATAGCTTCGCGCCCTCGAGGGCGCCCTTAAGGTGGTGACCGTCCTACACTTGAGTCGGGCCTGTCCCCTACAGGGGGGTCTTCGATGAAAAATTAAAAGAAACAAAAATGCCCAACAGATGCCCAAAAATATTCAAAGCATAGTCCCCAGACTATGTTTTGATTATTTCTGAATATTCCCCCTGTAGAGGGACAGGCCCGACTTCACGTTACCTCAATCCACAGTGGTGCCGTAGGGGTGATCCCAGGTGCGACCGCTGCGACCCGTCGACCTTTGCGGTCCCTGCCGATCAGCGGCAACGGGTGGCGGTGCGAAACCTTGCTCCTGTCGTAGAGTCGAGATGCCACACTTATGGTGCCGCTTTGTCAGATCGCTCATCGGCGACAGGTCACTCGTGCAGGTCATCAGAAGACGACGCATGGTGCCGCGTAGTGCGTGCATTCGCCTCGGCCGCGGATGCGGCCGACCCAGCGACCCCGAGCAGCGTGTTCGGGAACACTTGCAGGAGGGCGTAGAATTAAGTCGGGCCTGTCCCTCTACAGGGGAATATTCAGAAATAGTCAAAACATAGTCTGGGGACTATGTTTTGAGTATAATTTGGGTATCTTTTGGGCATTTCGTGTTTTTTTGTGTTTCGATTTTTCGTCCAAAATGCACCTGTAGCCCTGGTCTGCTGGCCATCGGCAACGGGCGACCGTCAAGGGTACCCTTGCATCCTTGCGTCGACCTTGCTCGTGGCACACGCGCCAGTTCGGCCAGGATGACGGTGCCTTAGGGTACTCTTGCATCCTTTGGTTTTCGGCTGCGCCTCGCTCAAAATTGCCAGCACATGGCTTCCCAGGGCCTTTGCATCGTCATCGCGCATCCTTGTGGCACGAGTTGGCTGTACACGTCCGCTGCCCCCTGGCCCAGCCCTTCATGGGCCCAGGGGCTATGTGTGCGCCCTCCTGGCGAAGCCAGGAGGGCGCGTGGCGTATGCACCGCCGCTGGGTTTGGGAGCGGCCTGGCCTCGAAGCAGTCGATATGCATAGACTTCGTCGCCCTACCTCGGGCGCCTGGTGGGACCGCAGGGGCACTGTTGGAGGACACGGGCGGGTCGGAGTCCGCGTGCCAGAGTTGCTCGACCGAGAACGCGCGACGTCGAGTCCGCGGGCGCACGGCCCACGCGTGCACAATAACCCGGGTCTCGACCAGCTCGATGAAGCCTCTTGGAGGATCCCGACTCCGTCTCGTGAGCGCAGCTAGGCCGGGCATGCCAGGAGCAAAGGCAGCTGCTGGCGCGCCTGGGAATCGTCCCGTCTGGTGAAGGCCAGAATCGGCACCCTGCGCCGCAAGGGGCCACTCAAACGGGACGGCGGCTGAGGATGGGAGAGGGGGGACGGAGGGGTCGGGGGAGGCGGAGAGGCAGACGGGGGTGTTTTTTTCCCAGCGCAATATTCTGACATGGAAAGTATGGATGCTTGATTTGATCCGAAAATATGGTGGTCACTAGAAGCGGTCTCAGGTGTGAGCAACCATTGCAATGGCAATCTTCATATGTTACAGAATGCCCGGTCCGCTCCCGAACAGATCATATGTTATCAGTCTTCCGTGTGCGTGCGGACCGAAAAGCGGGGTCCGCTCCCTAGCATTATCGGGGCCGCGTCGTCGGACAGGCAGGGCCGACTGCGCGCGCCCAATCGGATTCCACGCACCACCTCGGACGACGAAGGGGGCAGGGGCAGTGGGCAGACCTCTGGAGGACTGGTGTCGATGTCAATTGCCTTGGTATCTTGTCTCTGCCCGGTTCAAAGGTAAGTGACGTGCTTACGGCCTCCACCCCATGGAAACGTGGCAATTATGACTTAGCGGCGGCGTCCCGAACCACAATCCCATCCAACGGTTCATTGCAGATCTCGTCTGCAACAGTATTGTGCTCTGGGAGATGGGGGTGAGGGGGACAAGCAAAGGGAGAATGAGCGAGAAGAGGATAGTAGAGCGGGAGGGTGACGCGGAGAGTGGCCAAGGGGAGGGTTATGGGCAAGCAGCAGGGTCGTTTTAGGCGATCCCCCATGCCCATGTAGTCCGCACGGTGGTATTTCTGAAGCTGTGCGTGTTGGCTCGAAAGAGATGACGGCGCCCGCCCCGCCGCGCGCGCGCGCGGCCGGCCGGCCCTTGCCTCTTGGGGCTCTTGGGGCCCTCTTGGAGGCCTCTTGGGCAGTCCTGGGGTGGTATTGGGGACCTCAGGCCGTCTGGGAGCGTCGGAAAGGAAACAGGCGAGAACGCCGACATGTTTCAAACAACGAAGGAACGAAGGCAAGTCAATGACTGTTGCCTCTCAGGGTCCTCTTGGGAGACATCTTCGAGGCCTCTTGGGGCATCTTGGAGACATTTTGGACCATCATGAGGCCATGTGGGGCGTCTTGGGGCGATCTCTGGGCGTTCTGGGGCCATCGTGGGCCTCTTGGACCCTGTTGGCCCGTTTTGGGGCCCCCACTGTTCCGAAAGAGTCACGCGAGAAACCGCGAGAAGCCCCAGGATAAGATTTCGCGATGTGGGTCTGGGTCTTTGAAGGACTCCTCAGGAATGAGGACTGAGGTTGAGAGGATGATGGCAAGGACCTGAGGGCACGCCCACTCCGTGCCCAGAGGCACGGTGGCGGATCTACATAACCATGAGAACCTGATGATTATGGTTCTGACGGATCGCATCGCCTTTTCCGAGCTCCAATGGGGGAGCCGCCTGGGGGTATTTCAATTTGTTTTTGGTTGGAACCGTGGGGGGTGGCAGTGACTCGGGTTAGCGGTCGGTGGATTGGGCGAGGTGGCAAATATTATCCAAAGGTTGCCGCCTCTGCCGCCGACCCCTATCGAGCGACTGATTGGAATCGTGGGGGGTGGCAGTGACTCAGGTTAGCGGTCGGTAGATTGGGCGAGGTGGTAACTATTATCCAGGAGCAGCGATGACCCCATCCCCGAAGGGGAAGAATGGGGTTGGACAAGGAATCGCAATAGACCATTGGCGTCGGAGACATCACGGTTATTTTGGGTCGTGCGGTGGCGCCTGGTCGGTCTCGCCAGGGACCAATTGTGGGCTTAAGAATGCCGCGCATCAAATAGTTCAGCCGATTTCGCTTCGACATTCTCGCCGCTGTCCTGAGGCGGCCCAGACCTTTGGCTTGAGACATCCTCGCAGTTGTGGGTTTCGAGGCACGCGAGAGGTCTATCCAGCTTCTCCTCCCACACTCTCGCAACTCAGGGCCCATGGATGCCCTGACCTGAGCTGGTCCAGTTAGGTTCGCTTCACACTTCGTCATAACTCTGGGCTCGGATATGACCTGGCCTGAGCTCGTCAAGCCATCTTCGCCCGATGCATCCTCGTTGTTCTGGGGTTCTCGATGCTCTTGCCTCACTGAATCCGATCTCTTTCCTCGCTGTTCTGGGTTTGCAGCTGCCGTGGACTGTTCGTTTCGCTTGGGATCTCCTTGCAACTCTGGATCGTGCACTGAGGTCCTCACCTCACGTGGTCCCAGTCCTTTTCGCCTGGGAGATCGTCGGGATTGTGATTCGGGGATGCCCAGACCTGAGGTGGTTTAACCAATTTCGCCCGAGATCATCCTTTTCTGGGCTCAGAGATGTCCTGTCAATGTTGTCGCCAATGACCCATTTGACAATTTGTGTCACTTGTCAGATGAACACTCGGGGGGAGTGCAACCCTCCGTGTTTCCGTGTTTCCAGTGGCAGATATGTCAATCGGGGCCACCTGTCGAACGGGCGAGGATAGCTGGGCACTACATGAGGCGAGCTGCCCGCCCTCTGCTGAAGAGATTTTGGGAGAGGGATGAGATGATACGCGACGTTCGTCCCGCCGCTCGCCGTCCGGGCCGTCCGGGTCGCCGTCCGGGTCGGGGGAAGGCCTTACGGCTGGTGCCGCCGACCCGGACGGCGACCACGGCGGCGTCGGCGGCGGCGACGGCGCTGAGGTGGGGCAGAGTCCTCAGCGATGCTTCGTGGGGCCTCTTCGTGGCGCGCTCGTATGCCTCTGGGGGGCAGTCTTGGGGCCTCTTGAGAGCATCTTGGGGGCCTCTTGGAGCCTCTTATGGGGTCCCTTCGGGCTTCCCGGGGGCCTCTTGGGGGCCTCTTGGGGCCTCGTGGGGGTCTCTTGGGGGCCACTTGGGGCCTCCTGGGAGCTTCTCGGGGCCGAGGGCTTGAACTGTTCGTTCGGGCTCCTGTCTGGGCACCCTCTTGGAGCCGTTTTGGTGGCTTCTAAGGCCGTCAGGGAGGCCTCTCGGGCTGTCTTGGGGCCCTCTTGGGTCGTTTTGGGGTCGTCTTGGAGACCTCGTTGGGGCCTTTTGTGCCGATCTTGGTGGCATCTTGGGCCGTCTAGAGGCGCCAGGAAGCCGAAAAGGCGAGAACGCCAGACTCTTTTCACAATCCCAGAGAAAATGATTGAATGTTGCCTGTTGGGGCTCTCTTGGTGTGCTCTTGGAGGCCCGCTCGAGCGTCTTGGAAGCCGCTTGGGTTGTCAGGAGGCCATCTTTGGCGTCTTGGACTGATTGTTCGGCGATTCGGGGCCCTCTTGGACCGTCTTGATTCGCTACCCCCCCTTTTGCGTAGCCTTCTATTGAAAGGCTGCCGCCTCTGCCGCCGACCCCAGTTTGTTCTTTCGCGGCAGGGGGCTCTGCGCAATCTTGAAGAGTCACGGTGGGTCATGGGATGACACATATACATGTCTACAGATTCGAAAGAGCGTGTTCTACCGTTGCTGGCAGAAAAACGCGGGGGGTCACTGGGGGGTCCTGACCCGTTCCCCCCCCCCCCTCGAAAACCGGGGAGGGGTCACTACTGGTTCGAACCCCTCCCCCCCGCCCATCATGAAAAGGGGGGGGTCACTACCGGTTCGAACACCCCGTCACTACCGATTCGAACACCCCCCCCCCCTCGAAAACCGGGGGGGGGGTCACTACCGGTTCGAGCCCCCCGCCCCCCCTTGAAAACCGGGGGGGGGGGTCATTACCATTTCGACCCCCCCCCCTCGCCGCCAGCAAACGATTCCCGCTCCTCGGGACAGTTGGACAATGGTGGGGATGCTGGGACAGTGGTGGGAACGGTGGTGGTGGAGGTCCAAAAACGCGTAGGATTTGCGGCCACGTGTTTGAAATTCGGTGGCACCCCTTCAGGCAGATCCGCAGGGTCAGGGTCGAAAAACAATCAGGTCCCGACACTGCTTCACGGCGGCGCCCAGACCTCGTGATTTAGTTTTTGCATCTCCCATTATCCGAGACAGGGGGCCGGCGGCGTGGGGCGAAGCCCCTGCGGATATACGCGCGCCCCACTGCGCGCTGCGAGCAGCGGCGGCAAGTTGCCCGCCTCATTCGCCGCCCTCCGTTAGCGCGAGTGCCCGGCGAGCCCCGACGCTGGACTCGGCCGGGGAACGCCAGGGATCAAGAGTTGCAGATAGGAAGTTCAGGGTTCAGGATAAGATTAGTTGGCAGATCCCCGACGACGTGCGCTGCCCAGACACGCGCCACACACGCCGCCATGCTGGCGCTGCGGACGGGAATGCAGCGGCTGCCCAAGAGTAGAGTAGCATACTCTGTGGAGGGTGGCCTCGCGGGTTTAGTGTCGCCGGGCGGAGCGGTCGCCCACGCTGACCAGGTGGGCCGGGCAAGCAGCGGCGGTGGCAGCAAGCCGTGCCGCCCACCGAGGATGGGCATCGTGCGCGAGTGGAAATTGAGAGGCGCCCTCCTACTCGGTCTTTTTCTTCCCCTCCGACCCCCCCCCTCGTCCTCATCCTCCATCCTCCTTCGCTTTCGCCTGCGCTGGCCGTCTGCCTCCCCCCCCCCCTTCCCCCCCTCCCTCCTCCTTCTCGCCTTCTGAAGGGGCGGCTGGCCCATGTGGCGGGGCCGAGGACTGGGCGGCCTTGCGGCGTCAATGTAATGAGGCATAAGCAGCGTTGTTTTCAACTGTTGCCCACGGGGAAAAGTCGCCTAAGCTATACTGAAACGCGTCTCACACGCATCCGTCATAGAACACATCGTTTCCCACAGTTGTGTTGTTATAACACCAAAACTTGCCCGCGCCGGGCACCGGCAGCTTTTCGCAAATTTGTCGTTTTAACCACGAGTGTTTTCCAAGGCGGTGTCTTCATTGCACCAGGAATTTCTCGCGCGCACCAGATTACCAGCCGAATATTAGTTTAGAGAACGTGGTGGACACCACCCACCCAACGCATGCGAACGCAGCCATTGGGGCCTTCGGTGGAGCTCCTTCAGGGGCCGCGAAGCATGCGAGGTGGGTTGCCGACATGAGTGCGGTGGGCACATGCGAACGCAGACATTGGGGCTTTCGGTGGGGCCCCTTTATGGTTATGGGGGCACGAAACATGTGAGAGTGTGCCGATATGGTTGCGGTGGGCGCTTGCGACCACAGCCACTGGGGCCGTCGATGGAGCTCCCTACGGGGGCACGAAGCGTGTGCGGGGCGTGCTGACATGGGTGCGGTGGGCGCATGCGAACACCGCCACCGGGGCCTGCAGTGATGCTCCCTATGAGGCCACGAATCGTTTCTGGGGTGTGCCAGCATGGGGGCGGTGGGCGCATGCGAGCGCAGCCCTTCATGCCCTCGGTGGAGCTCCCTGTGGGGCCACCAAACGTGTTCGGGGTGTGTCGGCATGAGTGCGGTGGGCGCATGCAAACGCAGCCACTGGGGCCTTCGGTGGAGATCCCTGTGGGGCCACGAAGCGTGTGCGGGGCGTGCCGACATGGGCTCAGTGGGCACATGCGAACGCAACCACTGGAGCCTTCGGTGGAGCTCCCTATGGGGCCACGAAGCGTGTGATGGGTGTGCCGAGATAGGTGCGGTGGGCGCATGCGAACGCAGCCACAGGGGGTTTTCGGTAGAGGTCCCTGTGGGGCCACGGCACGTGCGAGGGGTGTGCCCACATGGGTGCGGCGAGCGCATGCGAAGTCAGCCATTGTGGTTTTTGGTGGAGACCCCATGCAGGGCCACGGAACATGTGAGGGTGTGCCCATATGGGTGCGGTGGGCGCGTGCGAACGCAGCCACTGGGGCTTTTGCTGGAGTTCCGTATGGGGCAACGAAGCGTGTGAGGGGTGTGCCGAAATATGTGCGGTGGGCGCATGCGAACGCAGCCATTGGGGCTTTCGGCGGAGCTCCTTGTGGGGCCACGAAGCGTGTGATCGGATGTGTTGACATGGGTGCGGCAGGTACATACGAACGCAACCATTGTGGCCTTCGGTGGAGCCCCCCACTGGGCCACGAAACGTGTGAGGGGTGTGCCCATGTGGGTGCTGTGGGCGCATGCGAACGCAGCCACTGGGGTTTTCGCTGGAGCTCCTAATGGGGCCACGAAGCGGGTGCGTTGGACGCATGCTAATGCAGCCACGGGGGCCTTCGGGGGAGCTCCCTCTGGGGCAGCGAAGCGTGTGATAGGATGCGTCGACATGGGCGCTGTGGGCGCATGCGAACGCAGCCACAGGATAGTCGGGAAAAAACGTCCTTTCAGCCCTCCGTTTCCTCTCTCGCTCTCTCGGTTCCTTTTTCCTCTTCCCCTACTAGTTCCTTCCCCTCTGCCCCGCCCGCGTCCTCCCTTTTCCCCGCTTTCCTTTAACCATATTTTTTTCCCCTTTGCCAACATCCGTATCGTCCCTTGTCCCTCCTCTTCCTCCTTCTCCTCCTGTGCCTCCTCCTCGTCCTCGTCCTCGTCCTCCTCTTCCACAAACTCCTCCTCCTCATCCTCCTCCTCATCCTCTTCCGCCTCCTCCTCTTCCTCCTCCTCCTCCTCCTTCCTCCTCCTCCTCTTGTTCCTCCCCTCCTCCTCCCCTCCTCCTCCTCCTCCTCCCCTCCTCCTCCTCCTCCTCCTCCTCCTCCTCCCCTCCTCCTCACCCTCCTGCTCCTGCTCCTCCTCCTCCTCCTCCTCCTCCTCCTCCTCCTCCTCCTCCCTCCTCCCATCATCTCGTTTCCTCCTCCTCCTCCTCCTCGTCCTCCTCCTCCTCCTCATCATTCCTCCTCCTCCTCATCATCATCAGCATCAGCATCAGCATCAGCATCATCATCATCATCATCATCATCATCATCATCATCATCAGCATCAGCTTCAGCATCAGCATCAGCATCATCATCATCATCTCATCATCATCCTCATCCTCATCCTCATCATCATCATCATCAGCAGCAAGCATCATCATCAGCATTAGCATCAGCATCATCAACATCATCATCATCACCATCACCATCACCATCACCATCATCATCATCATCATCATCATCATCATCATCATCATCATCATCAGCAGCAGCAGCAGCATCAGCATCAGCATCAGCATCATCCCCATCCTCCTCCTCCTCCTCCTCCTCATCATCATCCTCCTCCTCATTTGTTCTCCCGCATCCGCCTCGTCGTTCGCATCCCTCCTTCGCTGCGCGCGCTGCCCTTCAGCATCAGTCGCGGCCCCCTCCTCCTCCTCCTCCTCCTCCTCCTCCTCCTCCTCCTCTTCCTCCTCCTTTTCCTCCTCCTCCTCCTCTTTCTCCTTCCTCCTCCTCTCCGCTCTCCTCATCATCTCCTCCTCCTCCTTCCTCCGCCTAATCCTCTCCTCCTCTCTCTCCTCTCATCAGCCTCCTCCATCATCCTCATAATCCTCATGCTCCTCCTCATCCCCCCAGTTCCTCCTCCTCTCCTCCTCCTCCTCCATATCGTTCCTCCTCCCATATCGTTCCTCCTCATCCTCTGTTCCTCTCCTCCTCCGCCTCTCCTCCTCAATCCTCCTCCTCCTACTCTCTCCCCTCCTCCTCTCCTCCTCCTCCTCCTCCTCCTTTTCCCTTCCTCCTCCTCCTCCTCCGCCTCCTCCTCGTCCTCGTCCTCATCATCGTCATCATCCTCATCATCATCATCATCATCATCATCATCATCATCATCATCATCATCATCATCATCATCATCATCATCATCATCATCATCTTCCCCCTCATCCTCCTCCTCCTCCTTCCTCCGCCTCGTCTGTCGCATCCCTCCTTCGCTGCGCGCGCTGCCCTTCAGCATCAGTTGCGGCCCTCCCTCCCCTGCGTGAGTCAGCCGGCCCCTTTCGCCTGCGACACTTTGGCGCATGTGTGAATGGGCCTTGTTCTAGCCACTCTGGACGAATGGAGGGAGCCTGCGTACACGCTGGTGCCAGGCGCCCTCGGCGTGGGCCCCCATCGGAGAACGCTTGGCCGATACGAACGGCGATAACGATAGTGATGGTGACGGCGATGGCGATGGCGATGCTGGTGATGGTGGTGGTGATGGTGATGGTGACGGCGATGGCGATGACGGTGATGGTGGTGGTGATGATGGTGGTGATGGTGATGGTGATGGTGGTGATGGTGGTGGTGATGTTGCTGTTGATGGTGATGGTAATTGTGATGGTGGTGGTGGGTGTGGTGGTGATGGTCATGGTGAGGATGATGGTGATGGTGATGGTGCTGGTGTTGATGCTGATGCTGATGATGCTGATGATGCTCATGATGATGACGATGATGATGATTATGCTCATGCTCATGCTGATGCTGACGCTGATGCTGATGGTGGTGTTGATGATGATGATGATGGTGGTGATGATGATAATGGTGATGATAATGGTAATGGTGTTGATGGTGCTGGTGTTGTTGATGACGATGGTGATAATGATTAGGATGGCGCTGGTGCTGGTGTTGGTGATGATGATGATGATTATGATTATGATTATGATTACGATGATGGTGGTGATGAATATGATGATGATGACGATGATGATGGTGATGGTGATCGTGAGGCTGATGATAATGGTGCTGATGGTGATGATGATGCTGACGAAGATGATGATGCTGGTGATGATGATGCTGATGGTGATCATGCTGATGATGTTGATGATAATGGTGATGCTGATGATAATGACGATGATGATGATGATGATGATGATGATGATGATGATGATGGTGGTGGTGGTGGTGGTGATGCTGATGATGATGGCAGAGGTGCTGGTGATGATGTGGATGATGGTGGTGGTTGCAGTGATGATGGTTATGAAGATGGTGGTGAGGGTGGTTGTGAGAAGGATGAGGAAGAAGAAGAGCATCAGGAGTCAGAGAAGGACGAGGAGCGCGGGAGGAGGTGGAGAAGCAGGAGGAGGGCGATAATGATGATGATGATGATTATGATGATGATGATGATGATGATGATGATGATGATGATGATGATGATTATGATTATGGTGATGATGATGATGATGATGATGACGATGATGATGATGATTATGATGATGATTATGATGATGACTATGATGATGATTATGATGATGGTGGTGATGATGATGATGATGGTGATGGTGATGGTGATGGTGTTGGTGATGATGATGATGATGATGATGATGATGATGAGGAGGAGGAGGAGGAGGAGGAGGAGGAGGGGCAGTGAGAAGTGGGAGGAGGAGCAGAAGTGGGAAGAGGAGTCGGAGTAGGAGGGGATGCAGCGAGGAAAGGAGGAGCAGGATAAGGATCACGATGATGATGATGATGATGATGATGATGATGATGATGATGATGATGATGATGATGATGATGATGATGATGATGATGATGATGATGATGATGATGATGATGATGATGATGATGATGATGATGATGACGACGATCAAGATGACCAGCAGTAGCGGCAGCAGGCGAAGGAGGAGGGAGGGGATGAGGATTGGCAGCAGCGCAGCAGCATTTTGGACGGGGGCAGTGCCAGTGCCAAGACGTTTCGCGTTCACCTCCCGCCCATCCTAGTTTTCGACCGAAGAGCCTCAGCCGACTTCAGGACGGGATGAGCACAGGGCGAACCTACGGTCCCGCATTTGTGTTTGCACCCCTCCTACTCTCCATTCTCCTTCATCCCATCGCCGATTGGACTGAGGTAGACCGTGTGGCCGTTCGATGAATAGAGCATTGATTGTTCGTCGGCCAGCTGATAGGTAGCTGATAGCCGCAAGAAGCCAGAAGTGGATAGCCTGGGCATAGCCCAAACTTAACCCAAGATTGCCCGAAGACGACCCAGGAGGCGCTAAGAAGAAATCGAGTGGCACCCCGAGAGGGCCAGCAGAGGGGCCAGGGTGGGCCCGAGGCGGCCCAGGAGCTCCTCTCGACGGCGCAGGTGCTGGGCCCGTGTCTCTCCGGGCCGGCTCCTCCTCCTCCTCCTCCTCCTCCTCCTCCTCCTCCCGATCCTCCCGATCCTCCTCCTCCTCCTCCTCCTCCTCCTCCTCCTCCTCCTCCTCCTCCTCCTCCTCCCGGGAGGCCAAGAGCGGTGTGGGAATCTGTGCGCAGGGCTGGCGCAGTCTCGGCGGCGCGCCCGTGGTGAAGGCGGAGTGGGCGGCTTTCCCGGAAGACTCGAAGACTCGGAGGACCTCGAGCCTTCTGTGAACACCACCCACCAAGCGACTCGAGCCTTCTGTGAACACCACCCACCAAGCCACCCCAACCCAACCCGAAGGCTCAGATATCCCCTCGATTTCCAGTGGGGGGGGGGTCGGGAAGCCTCGAAAAGACCACTCGACCCGAAATTCGGGTCTTCGGGTTGGGTTGGGGTGGTCTGGTAGGTAGTCATGTGAGGCTTCCTCGGCCTTCTCCGACGACAGAGGCGTCTTCTCGAAAGGCCAGGGGGCTTCTGAGAGAAGCCCCACCGCCGTCTGCGAGGGCCTGCCCTCTCGCACTCCCCCCCACGGGCGCGCCGCCGAGAGTCCGACGAGAGGCCGTGAGATGGCCGCCAGCGACCCCGAGACAGGCTGAAGTAGTGAAGCCACGCTTTGGTTTGTTACCCATCGGTTGCTGAAAGTAGGCGTTTTGGGGTTCCCGGATTCCAATCTGCTTCAAGCGCCTTCCTACTTCAATGATCGAGTGGCTTCACCTTTTCCGTCCTCCCAAGGGGGCGGACGGAACTCTATCTATTTTCAACGCCTTCCTACTTCATGTTTCTACCTACTTCTTCCGACCGATGGGTATGTTTTGAAGTTTGGGACGTGTCGGAAGACGTGTCCTTGTTGTGGGCCCAACGAGCAGATCATGCAGGCGGATCAAGCCGGCCATGGAGGGCCGTAGTGGAACTGGATCTTGCGTGAGTGTCGAAACCTCGTCGGCGTGTTGGAGCCCGTCTTGAGCCGTCTTGGAGGGTATCTCGGGCATCCTGCAGACGTCGGATGCTGGCTTTGGAGGGCCCCAGAGGTGCGTCTGGGAGCTCGGAATCCCCCCCTCAAGAGGCGCTCTGTACTGGAGAAGCTCTATGGCCGCCTCCGCCGACACGAACGGGGGATCATATGAGGCCCCAGGAAGGCTGCGAGGTAGCCGCGGAGCGCTCGAGTGCAGGCGATCGCCCCAGAACGGGGTGAACATCACCCCGAGACTGGAGCGAAGGCGTCGGAGGCGTCGGATTTG
The DNA here is from genome assembly GCA_963575745.1 of Prorocentrum cordatum. Lineage (NCBI taxonomy): Eukaryota > Dinophyceae > Prorocentrales > Prorocentraceae > Prorocentrum > Prorocentrum cordatum. The sequence goes on from CAUYUJ010020459.1 coordinate 134,181, forward strand.
GAGGCCCAGAGGGCTCCGGAGGTGCGCCGGGGAGCTCACGGCCCCTTCGAGTGGGGCGCTGTCTCGGGGAGGCGCGGGGCCCCGGGAAGGCTGCGAGGGGCGCCTGGCTCGGCGGGCGGCGGATGTGGCGTCGGAGGTGGCATGCCGTGCGTCACCCCGCCGAGCCCTCCCCCCCAGTGTTAAGTCGGGCCTGTCCCTCTACAGGAGGAGTACTCAAACATACCAAAAGAGTCATCAGGGGACGATTTTCGCAGCATTTTTCTATTATGCTGAGTATTCTTGAGTTTATATATATATATATATATATATATATATATATATATATGTATATGTTTGGTCCCCCCCAGCGACCCCCCAGGGCCTATGATCTTCATCCTCCTCCACGTTTGCACACTACTACGATTGCTACTACGACTACTACTACTACTACTACTACTACTACTACTACTACTACTACTACTACTACTACTACTACTACTACTACTACTACTACTACTACTACTACTACTACTACTACTACTACTACTACTACTACTACTACTACTACTACTACTACTACTACTACTACTACTACTACTACTACTACTACTACTACTACTACTACTACTACTACTACTACTACTACTACTACTACTACTACGACTACTACTACTACTACTACTACTAACTACTACTACTACTACTACTACTACTACTACTACTACTACTACTACTACTACTACTACTACTACTACTACTACTACTACTACTACTGACTACTACTACTACTACTACTACTACTACTACTACTACTACTACTACTACTACTACTACTACTACTACTACTACTACTACTACTACTACTACTACTACTACTACTACTACTACTACTACTACTACTACTACTACGACTACTACTACTACTACTACTACTACTACTACTACTACTACTACTACTACTACTACTACTACTACTACTACTACTACTACTACTACAACTACTACTACTACTACTACTACTACTACGACTACGACTACGACCACTACTATCACTACTACTACTACTACTACTACTACTACTACTTCTGCTACTACTACTACTACTACTACTACTTCTTCTACAACAACTACTACTACGACTACTACTACTATTACTACTAGTATTACTACTACTACTACTACCACCACGACTACTACTACTACTACTACTACTACTACTACTACTACTACTACTACTACTACTACTACTACTACTACTACTACTACTACTACGACTACTACTACTACTACTACTACTACTATTACTACGACTACTACTACTACTACTACTACTACTACTACCTCTACTTGGGTCACACCTGACTTGTGGCCGGTGAGGTTTGGGTTTGGGTTTGGTTTTGGGTTTGGGTTTGGGTTTTTGTTGTTTCCTATTGGAAACCAATTGTTTTGATTAGTTTTCTATTGAAAGCCAATGGTTTGGCTTCGTTTTCTATTGAACACCTATGGTTTTAATTAGTTTTCTATCTGGAACCAATGGTTTTAAATAGCTTTCTATTGGGAACCAATGGTTTTCATTAGCTTTCAATTGGGAGTTGATGATTTTTTATTAGTTTTTTATTGGGAGGCGAGGGTTTTAATTAGTTTTCTATTCGAAAGCAATGGTTTTAATTAGTTCTCTATTGGAAACCAAATGTTTCTATTAGTTTTCTATTGGGAACCAATGTTTTTTTTTTTAAAATAAAAAAAAAAAAAAGTTTTCTATTGGGAACCACGAAGCGCTGTGTATGACAGTTTTTTTTGGTTTTTCTGGTTTTGGGATCGACGAAACGCTGTGTATGTCAGGTTTTTCTGGTTTTCTGGTTTTCATGTGCCGACAAACAAAGGGGGGGGCGGTGGGGTGACGCCGCGGCGAGCATTCCAGCTCCAGAAACAAACAAAAAAAACAGGAAAACCTGTCATACACGGTGTTTCGTTGATTCCCAGACCAGAGAAACCAAAAAAACATGTCATACACAGTGTTTTGGGCTCGGAGGCCACAAAACGCTGTGTATGACAGTTTTTTTTGTTTTTCTGGTTTTCATGTGCCGACAAACAGGGGGAGGGGGTGCGGTGGGGTGAGGCCGCGGCGAGCATTCCAGCTCCAGAAACCAGAAAAACAAGAAAAACCTGTAATACACAGTGCTTCGTTGATTCCCAGACCAGAAAAACAACAAAAACATGTAATACACAGCGTTTCGTGGCCGCGGCCGAAACCGATATGCTTGCGCGCACGGTGCCCGTGACGGATGGGCCGAGCGGATGAGTTCGTCAGCCTTGATGGCAGGCCAAAGGTGACTTGTGAAAAAACGAAGGGCTTCAACGAAGCGATTCTGTGGATTCATGCTTTGGGCGCTCTGGGGGGTCACGGGGGGGACCGGCCATATATATATATATATATATATATATATATATATATAATAATAATAAATAATAATAATTAAGGTTCCAGGCGCAAAGGGGGCCTGGTGGTTTTTGTGCGTGTTGTTTTTAATAAGAAAACCTATGCGAGTCTCTCTCTACGACTCCTTCTCTCTCTCTCTCTCTCTCATTATTTTTCTCGATGTGTTTCCGTTTCTCTCTCTCTCTCTCTCTCCCTGTCTCTCTACATGTTTCCATTGTCCTGCGTCAAACCTGCGCCGATCCTTCTCCCACCTAGCCGAGAGCATTTGAAACCTTCACAACAGGAACCCTTTGGAAAGCACCACAAAGGGATTCCATGTGAAAGCCTCTCAACAGGAACCCTTTGAAAGGCACCACAAAGGAGTTCCATTGGAAAGCCTCTCAACAGGTCTTCATTTGGGAAGCGCTACAAAAGGATTCCATTTGAAAGCATCTCAACAGGATTCCTTTGGAAAGCACCACAGAGGGATTCTATTGGAACGCCTCACAATCGGAATCTGTTGGAAAGCGCCACATAAGGATTCTATTGGAAAGCCTCTCAGCAGGATTCGTTTGGAAAGCCCCACAATGGTACCATTGGAAAGCCTCTCAACAGGATTCCTTTGGCAAGCCCCACAGAGGTACTCTATGGGAAAGCCTCACAATCGGATTACATTGGAAAGCTTCACAATCTGATTCCTTTGGGAAGCACCCCGAAGGGAGTCTGTTGGAAGGCCTCACAACAGGAACCCTTTGGAAAGCACCCCAAAGGGATTCTAGTGGAAAGCCTGACAGCAAGAACCCTTCGGAAAATGCTACAAAGGGTTTCAATTGGAAAGCGTCACAAAGGAAATCCTTTGGAAAACTACACAAAAGGGATTCCATGGGAAAGCCTCACAATTGGAATCTTTTGAAAAGCGCAACAAAGGGATTCCATTTGAAAGCCTCACATCAGGAACCCTTTGAAAAGCACCACAAAGGAGTTCCATTGGACAGCCTCTCAACAGGATTCCTTTGGAAAGCACAACAGAGGGATTCTATGGGAACGCCTCACATTCGGAATCCTACAGAAATCGCAACACAGCGATTCTACTGGAACGCCTCACAATCGGAATCCTTTGGAAAGCACAACAAAGGAGTTCCATTGGAAAGCCTCCCAACATGGTTTCTTTGGAAAGCGCAACAGAGGGATTCTATTGGAAAGCCGCAATCCAAACTGCTACCGTTGGGAGGATGGCGCTGGAACACAAATCCTCACAACAGGAACCCTTTGGAAACCATCACAACAGGAACCCTTTGGAAATCCTCACAACAGGAACCCTTTGGAAATCACCACAAAGGGATTCCATTGGAAAGCCTCCCAACAGGATTCCATTGGAAAGCACAACAGAGGGATCCAATTGGAAAGCCTCACAACAGGATTCCTTTGGAAAGCACCCCAAAGGGATTCTCATGGAAGGCCTCTCAACAGGATTCCGTGGGAATGCATCACAGAGGGAGGGTTCAGCGCCGCAGGTACGAACCCCTCCCGCGACCTCCTCCCTGCGACTCCTCTCCATCCTCTTCCTCCTCCCCCTCCTCCCCCATCCCCCCCTTCTGAAGGAATGCAACAACTTTGGGAAAACCATTGGAAAAACCAAAAAAACCAAAGAAACCTAAGTGCTGGAAACGAAAACTTTAGGAAACCCATTGGAAAAACCAAAAAAAACAAAAAAACCAAAGATTCCACAGAGAGTGCGGGGATTCCCTTTGGACGTGTCCCTTCGGACGGGTGTTCCCCGCACTCTCTGTGGAATCTTTGTTTTTTTTGTTTTTTTTGGTTTTTCCAATGGGTTTCCTAAACTTTCCGTCTCCACCACTTAGGTTTCTTTGGTTTTTTTGGTTTTTCCAATGGTTTTCCCAAAGTTCTGGCATTCCTTCAGAAAAGGGGGAGAGGGGGAGGAGGCGGAGGAGGACGAGGAGGAGGAGGAGGAGGAGGAAGAGGAGGATGATCGGGAACAGGATGAGGAGGAAGACGGAGAAGGATGAGGAGGAAGAGGAATGCGCTACGAACGAAAACACACAGAAGAGAGAGCGAGAGAGAGAGAGAGAGACGCATGAAACCCTCGGAGGGCCGAAAGCCCGCCGAATCATCCAGTCTGGAGCTGAAAAAGATCACGCTTAAAAACCACCAGGCCCCCTTTGCGCCTGAAGCCAATAATAATAATAATAATAATAATAAACAGACATTCAGAATCCCCCTGTATGGGGGGCAGGCCCGACTTAACCCCGGTGGCGAGGCGGGGAGGGCCAGGGCCAGGAGCGGCGCCGCGGGGGCGCTTCCGGCCGAGGGGGGGGGGCGGGGGCGGGAGCGCCGGGGGGGGAACGGCGCGAGGCACGGTGCAGCCGGAGGCCCCCGAAGCGGAGGCGGCACCGCTGGAGGCGCCCTGGCGGGGGGGGGCCCTTCGTGGAGGGGGCCACATGCGAGCCCTACCCCTACAGTCGGCCCAGATTATCGGGCCGAACGAAAGGGTGGTGGTAGGGGAAGGGGGGGTTACGAAATCTGTTGCGTGCAGCTGGTTTCGGCCCCGCCGCCCGGCCCATCCTTCGATACGTGGGGCCGTCCCGGCGCCGGGAGGCACCGGGAAAATTACCTACGTGAGCTGATTCTCCACCCCCCCTTTGCTATCCCCCCCTTCTCGCCAGGCCCGAGATTAGCAGGTCGACCCTGCCAAACCAAGGGTACCCTTGTGTCTTGTGTCTCGCGATCCATGTTTCCTGCATTCCTGCGGCAACGTGGCCCTTGGAAAGGTCTTGTGTCCTCTCGCGTGTCCTGTCCAATCGAGTCCGACTGTACCCCCCACGATTTCTGAGGGGGGGGAGGGGGTCGCTTCGTTCGGTAGCTCCCGAGCGAAGTGAACTCCACCCTCCCCCCCAGAAATCGTGGGGGCAGGGGTAGGGTTCGCATGTGGCCCCCTATTCGTGCACCAGCCCGGCCCGAGGGCCAGGGCTCTCATCATCGGGGGCGGCCAAGACGGGGGTGATGATTAGGGGGGCGGATATCATGGCGGGGGCTAGGATTTTTCCCCACATTTCATGTTGCGCCTCTTGTTGTTTCATTACGTCCCTGGCCCCCCCCGGGCCGCGCACATGCCGCCGGCCATGATTTGTGGCCCCCCTCTTGGACGCACCCCTCTTGGCCGCTCCCGATTGGGGGGGCCTTTCGTGCACCAGCCCAGCCCGAGGGCCACGGCTCTCATCAGGCTTCCAAGATGGCGTCCGAGCAGGCGGTGTCGAATGATCGCTGCGCTTCGCCGGTGCATCGACGATGCAGCTCGATCTGTAGCCAGAGTTTCTCCACGCCGACGTATCGCCGACGTCGCTGATGCATCGACTATGCGGCGCGATCCTCCGACCCCATCTATTCGGACCCATCTAGGAGGCCTCTGAAGGCGAGGAGGAGAGGGAGGAAGCCCAGACATGTGTTCCATGCGTCGCGTCGTCCAGTCTCTTACCTGTCGGCTTTTCTTTTTCACCTGGCGGTGGCCAGAAGGAGGCTCCCGAAGGCGCCAGCTAGCAGCAGCAACAGCAGCAGCACCAGCAGCAGCAGCAGCAGCAGACCTGTCCGCAGCTCGACGCTCGAAGGAGGCCCAACCATGCTCGCGTTGTGAGAGGATCTGGACGGACAGTTTTCGGACGTTTTCGGCCTCCGCCGTCGAACAGCGGCCCGACACGAACAATCTGCCCCGGGGAGAGGGTCGGGACTTCGGGGGCCCCGTCTTCACAAGATCGAGGCAGCGAATATCCGGGTGGCACTGCACTGGCGAAGCCTACCCGCGTGGGAGCCATCAGCGGGACCGTGCAATGCACAAGGATTCGCTGGAGGGTCTGCATTGCATGTTTCATCGGCACGACTCGCAGAAACAAAACCAGTGGAGTCGGCCCTGCTGGGCCACTGGACAGCCCGCGGGGAAGAGCGGGCCCGCGCGGACCCCAAGAGAGAAGATTCTTTTCCTCTCGGAGCGTGGCGGCGGTGTGCGCCGTCTGTGGCAGCGCAGAGCGCCTGCTCCCTCTATTTACTCAGAGCCCAGCGGGATCGCGGACACCCCCGCGCCAGGGCCAGCGGCCGGCGACGGCGGCGGGGATGCGCCCAGCTGCGCATGCTGCGGCAGCTGGCGCTGCAGCCACGTGCCCCTCCGGCCCCGCTGCACTGGGCGCCTAGCACTGGCTGATAGACACCCAGCCCTCCTCATGCTCCCCCCATTCGTGCCAGCGGGTTCGCGGTCACCCCCGCGCCAGGGCCAGCGGCCGGCGACGGCGGCGGGATTTGCGTCTGGCTGCGCAACACCCAGCCCTCGAGCGCTTGGGGGTGGCCCCCAAGAAGCTGCGGGGGTGGGGGGGCAGCCGCAGCGGGTCCGGCGCCAGGCGGCACACGGTGTTCCGCCGGCGCTGGGGCCCCTCCAGCCCCGCTGCACTAGGCGCCTAGCACTGGCTGATAGGCGCACATCAGTCCTCCCACGGCGGCCCCAGCCCCCAGCGGTGGCGCTGGCGCGCCAGCGGCCAGCGCCCAAGGGCAGGGGCGGGGTGCAGCATCCGGCGGCGGGCGTGGCTGCGGGGTTGCCCCTCGCCAGGGCCGGCGCCCCGCGGCGGCGGCGGAGGGGATGGCGTCCAGCTGCGCCCCCAGCGCCAGCGTTGCAGCTGCGGGCCCCTCCGGCCCCGCTGCACCAGGTGCCCAGCTCTGGCTGATGGACGCCCAGCCCTCCTCCCCCAGCGGAGGCCGGCCCCCAGGCGGCGGGGGCGGCGGCGACGGGGTCTGGCGCCGGGCGGCATTGGGTCGCGCCACCGGCGCTGCAGCCATGGGCCCCTCCAGCCCTGCTGTCCTGGGTGCCCAGCTCTGACTGATGGGCACGCAGCGTTTCTCCCACGGCGGCGGGTAGCCCCCAGCTGCGACGGCAGCGGCCTCGGCGGCTAGTGCCACGGGGCGGGGTTGGCAGCCTCCAGTGGCGGGCGCAGCTGCGGGGCCGCCTCGGCGCCGTGCGCCCCAGGCTGGTCCGCCTTCGTCGGCCGGCAGCCGACGTGCAGCGAGGTCGTGTCCGCAGCCATGCCAGCGTCCTCCCTCTTCCTTCATCAGAGAATGGATGGATTCGGCTTGTGTTCGGGATTCGGTTTTCTGCTATGTATGGGGCCGACGGGGCCAGGCGGACAGCGACGACGACGACGACGAGGGCGACGAGGACGAGGGGGAAGAGGAAGAAGTCGACGACGAGGGGGTGGAGGGCCAGCACCCCCATCCGTCCTATCGGCCCAAGCCAAGAGCAAGGGCAGAAGGAAGAGACGCATCGGAGTCACATTGGAGCCATATTGACACAGTCTTGGAGTCAACTATGGTTTAAAGGGGTCATCTTGGGCCAATCTCGAAGTCGTCTCGGACTCATGGGGTCTTCCTGCGGCCACCTCGGAGTAAAATCGGGGTCGCGCGGTAGCCTTAATTCAGTCGGAAGACAATTTGTTCGTATCGGTGTTTTCTTGGGGCCGCAGGGTTGCTCTGGGGTCAGATTGGGGCCATTGCTTAGCAGGGATCGGCATCTTGAGACGACAGGGGTAATCTTGCGATCCTTTCAAAATTATGTTGGGTCCATCTTGCAATCATCTTTCCGTTGCTGCCTCTCTGGTTGTTGTTGCTACAGATGTTGTTGTTGCTGCTGGCATTGATGCTGCTGGGGCTGCCTGGGCTGCCCGCGGTGCTGGTGCTGGTGTTGTGTTAAATTTCGGGCCCTCTTGGGGCCCTCTTGTGGGCCTTTTGGGGCCCTGCGAAGGCCTTCTGAGGGCCCTTACGACGTCACCGAGAGGGCCAAGAGTTCAACGCACACTTAACACAAACCGCCTCCTAATTGGAGAGCGTCTTGTGTTAAATTTGTGTTAGAAATTCTGGCCCTCTTGAAGCCATCTTGGGGCCCTCTTGGGGCCTTCCAGGGCCCTATTGGGTCCCTGCGGGAGCCCTCTGAGGGCCTTCAGAGGCTTCCAGGAGGGCCAAACATTCAAATGTGTGTTACATGCCGGGCCCTCTCAAAAAACCTCAAGAAGGCCCACGAGAGACCCAATAATGCCCCAAAAGAGATTGTTGTTTAGCTTCCACGCGGGGAGGTCACTATGTATCCGTTGTTTATACAGATGTTTCCTCTTGCAGGGCTCGGTTTGAGGCTCGGAGGGCCTTCAGGAGGGTTCCAACCTGAGGTATTCAAAGACTTCGCGTGAGCTTCGAGACGGCCTCAGAGCGCTTCAAGACGCTCACGATGGCTTCAAGACGGCCAACGAGACCCTGCAGACGCCCCTGGGGGGCTCCAAGAGGACCCCCTCGGGGGCTCCATGAGGCCAGAACCATAGTTTTTCTTTTTGGTTTTCTGGAGGATTCAGCGTTCTCGCTTTTTCGGGGTTCCAACCCTCCTAGACGGCCCCACAGGCTGCCAGGATCGCCCCATGACGACTTAAGAGGCCACCGAAGAGAGCTCCAAGATGACCCAAGATGGCACCGAGACGGCCCATGAGGCCCACTATGCAGCCCAAATAGCTCCCAGGACGACCCCAAGAGAGGACCCAGGGGGCCACAAGAACTCTTGTGAAGCGGCGTGAGGGCATGCGGAGAGCCTTCGCATAAGTAGACGCGGCGCCCGGGTCACCATGTATCCGAACATTTTGTACTAGTGCGTACATGTCTGAGACGATCGCCAAGCCTTTTGTGAGCCTTTTTGGGGGCCTGCTGGGAGTTTCTAGAAGCCTGATAAGGGGCCTCTTGGGCGCCTCTTGAGATATGTTGAGATGCTTGGGGGCTTCTCGGTGCGTCTTGGGAGGCCCTTTGGGGGCCTCTTGGGGGCCTGCTGGGGCTTCAAGAGGGCCCCGAGAAGATTCCAAAAAGGTCCCGAAAAGTGCCGGGGTCCGCCCGAAATGCTGCAAAACCATTTCTGGGTGGCCCGGAAACCTCTCGGACTCTAAAGCGAGCTGGGGGACGTAAGGAGTGGAAGCGAGCGTGCGCCCGCGGCCGCCTTGGCTCAAGCGGCCGGCCGCCCAGATTTGATTGTGCCTCACCGCGAGGCACACTATCGTTATCGAGACTAAAAGGTATTCCCTCTTACTTGAGATGGCATCTCCTCTTGCATTGGGATTATCGCTACTACGATACAACCGAGCTGGAGCTTGGCTTCGCCTGAGGCGAAGCTGTTGGCTGGGCCTCCCAGCCCCCTTCAAACTTGGTAGCGGAGCTGGCCTATGGTAGTCAGCTGTAGCTCTACTCCTCACCATCCACGGCACTATCTGGTGGACTACAGATACGGTGGAACATCAGGGTGCAGTGGCACTGCGCAGAGGAACGTACATACTACGCAGTACCGCAGAGAAACTTGCAGCGACACCTCTGCTCCAGCGGAGGTCACTTACTCACATCCTACATCCCTGCGCTATTACACTCCTGAAGTCCACCCACCTACTCAACTTGGAAATTTCTTCGAAGATATAATGCGTGGAAACATGCGATACGATATACTGCCGCCTCCGACCCCGCGCAGATTTACGACGACAAAACACAAGTTTCCACCGACTACACACGACTACGACCTACGAGGCCATTGGATTGGGTTTATTATCTTTGGGCTCGTACGCGTCGCTCTTGGATGTGCGGTGGGACATATGCGGGGCGGAGACGACACCGGGGCGACTGGCCCCCACTGGGATCCTGCCGGTCAAGTAGCATGTGGCGAGTTTGTCCGCGAGGTACACGCCTGGATCAATGCGACCACAGGCAACATGACGCCCTCCCAGCAGGCCGCCGCACTACAGCACGGTCTTGGAGGGCTCGCACGGACCATAGCCATGATAATTCCCCCAGCAGTCATCAATTTTGGTGTCAATGTTGGTGGTCGCCACACCGACGGCGTCACCTACGTTATGTTCCTCTTCAGTACGAAGTTCGAGAACCTAGAAGAGGAACGCCAGCTCAACTCTGGCACGGCTCTCATTGACTTTTGTGTCCATGCGGGAGAACGAATCGACCAGTAGTTAGCACGGTTCGAGATAGCCCGCTACGAAGCCGAAGCCGCCGGCTTCAACATCCCCAACTTCCAGATATTAGCAGTATTATTTTTTGTCAGAGCTTTGGGAGTGGGAACGTCGCGGGCACAGCAACTCCTGCAGCCTTTGAACCACCATATGCCGAGGGACCAAGCACAAGTTGATCCTCTCCTCGAACGCATGAGGTCATGTGCTCACATAGCTGAGAGGACCCCTGGCAATATCGGTGGTATTTTAGGCACGGTCACCGAACCGAGACCTTCCATACAGAGGCCAACGCAGGGCAACCTGCTAACAGCGTCTGGAACGATGATACGCCGCCGACTGAGACCACTACACTGTTGGCTCAGACTGGCGGAACGGCCTCGGGGTCTCCAGACACCTGGGCCAGATCCAGGGGGCCGCCCGACGCGGTCTCCCCGTCTCCCCTGTGCAAGATATGACCCTAATGGGGCTTGCAGGGCAGCCCGCCGAGTCCGACTTCGACTCCGGCACCGATACCGACGCGTCTTCTGAATATGAAGCTACCGCTTTGGACTACTCTGATATGCCTACATACGTTACCGAAGAGCAGCAAGCTCAGTGGTTATTTTTAGATTATCCAAAAAACAGGCGTCGTTGGCGGAGATTCATGCAGACACCAGTCAGAAGGGTAAGACGCATGGTACGGCGGACACTTAAAGGAAAAGGCAAGGGCCGATGCAAAGGCAAAGGCATGCGTCGGCGACGACACGGTAGAGGCATACTAGCGTTCCTAGCGTCTCTCACTGGGCCCCAGCATGAGGAAATGTTTCTCGGCGCCGGCAGAAACCGTAGGCACACATCAGGTAAAGGTAAAGGGCGACGAGGAAATCCAAAGGATGCCGACGGTAAAACCATGGAGTGCTACATATGCCACAGTGCGCAACATTTCCGACGCGAATGCCCCCAAGGCGATGGGAGAGGCAGGGGTCCGTCAATGCATTTGGCTCAAACGGACTCCGACATACAGCGCGTCGGCTGGGAGTCACTTTTGGCCGACCCAGCCGACGGCTCAGCTGCGGTCATTCATTTCATGGCTGCCAGGCATCGAAGTGCCAGTATGAACCTCGCGAATTACGCCGACGAGTTGTTCGAGGAGGTGTTCACTGGCCACAGCGACATCGATCTAGCAGAGTGGCTGGGTGCACCCATCGCGGGGCAACCTGCAGATATTGAGCTCGTCGAGAAGTTCCATATGCTAGTCGAAGGTGAGTTTGGTATTGCGGGGGCACCCGCGGGCTCAGATTCCACCATTCCTGCAACGGATGAAGCAACATATGCCGCGCCTTATCATGGGGTGATTGAAATTCCGACAAACATGGAATCTGTGAAAGGAACCCGTCTCATACCCTCATCTCTACTTCTCACTCGCCCTGTGTCCTGCCTTTTCGGCCCAGGCACTGGAAGAGACCAGGGCGCTGGTCGCGCAGGAGGAAAATCTCATTATCTTCCCCTCCTTCGTCGACCTACGGATCAGGGGGTTCTGCGCATTTGTATTCTAACTCCACGCACAGGTTATCAGCTCTTAAAGCTCACCGTTCACCGAACCCCGCGCCGCGATCTCGCACGCAGCCGCGATGGATCCGCCGCGGCGGTTCCGCCGCAAGGGGCCCGCCGCGGCTCCGCGCGCGAGCTCTCCGACGGCGCGTGGGCCCAGTGAAGTTGTGGAGAGCCTTGGAGGTGACCGCGCGGGTGTCCCTGATGCCCCCCACCCCCCCAGCTCCGACGGCCCCGAGGCGCGCCTCGCGGCGGAACTTCGCCGCGTCGATGCCCAAGGGGGGACAGGGGGAGGATCGGGGACAGGCGTAGGAGGAGTTAGTGTCAACACGCCCAGCTTCGATCCTATCTCTCCTCTTCCTTCGTCGGGAACAATCCCTACTGCGTCGGGCGCAAGCCCCGCTGGTCTTGTCACTCCTGGGTGCTTCCGTGCATCCCGCCGTTGGAACGGCGGCGCTGGCCCAGCCAGTCCAGCCGCCGCCCCTGCGTCGGCGCGCGCGGCTGCATTCGAGGAGCTTGGAAGACCAGTGGTGGCGCAGCCGCAGACGCATAACCCCAGGGTATCATCATCTCATCAGACACCGCATACACACGGCCCTAGCCGCAGCTCGTCTCGGCGCAACCGTCGCGAGGCCGCTGGCCCCTACGACGCGCGCAGGTCGAGCTCGCGCGCGGCCTCTCAGAGGCCGCGCGCCCCTCGCGAGAGAGTGCCACAGGGGGCTGACGCCCCGCGCCTCCTTCTCTCAGACGACCTGCCGGCGGCGACGCCCGCTGCAGGCGACCTCGCTGAGCTTCGAGACCAGGTTGAAACCTTCGTGCCCAGGCAGTACTCTGGACCGGTGCAGAGCGTTCAGACGACCGCTGCACAGACTGCTGCGCTTCGCCAAGAGTTCGACGGCGCCTTAGCGATCATCGATTCGAGGATCGCCGAAGATCGCCGAATCTTAGGGGAGTTGCAGTATCAGGTTGACCGTGAAGTGTCACACTCAGGTGAACGGTCCGCGACGGTCGACCACCTGCGCGACCACCTTGCGCGGATGGAGCAGCAGCTTGTCGTCGTCCGCGACACGGGCGTGTTCGCGGTCAGGATCTTGCATGATGAGATCCACGATCAGCTGCGCAATCGACCCCCTCCGACCGAGGCGCATGACCTCGGCGACGTCCAGTTCCAGATCAATGATCTTCGATCGCACGTGGAACATAATACGGCTACGCTTCGCGCTGAAGCAAGTGCTAGCTCTTGATGCGACCAACGCTGTTGTGCAGCCCCTCACTGACCGAATCTCTGTGATCGAGCAGCGTTTACGTGGAGTACATGACGCCCTGGCAGAGTTGCGTGTTGGACGAGCCCAGACTGGCCAGCTGGGAAGTCCTCCTTCGGTTTACGATTTCGCCCCCTTCACTGACAGGTAGCAGGAAGTTAGGACGGCGAAGTCTGAGCTATCCCAGGCCCTTCGGGGCAGAGATGCTGAAAAAGGTCCGTGTTGAGAAGTTTCTCACGCGTTTGGAAAGTGAGATGGAGGCGCGCAACGTCCGTCTCCGAGCTTGCGAGCAGAGACTAGATCGGTATTCCCAGCGCTCTCGGGACACTGACGAGGAGGTAAGCTCGTGCAAGCACGTTCTACGCTCCGTACGCCAACAAGTTGACCAAATTCACGAGGACATGCCAAACTGGACGTCTCTACTGACGGACCGCACTAACGATACTACGCTTCGCGCGCCACCACCGCCAGGCCAGCGCAGGCCGACGGCGACGTCCGCTGAAGCACCGCGCGCTTCTGCCGGACAACCAAGACGCACGTCACCAGGAGCAGCCTCAGCGGCAGCTTCTGCTCAGACACGGCGCGTGTCTTCCGCGCGCACGGACCCAGCTAATGAAGGCGTGCCGTTACCCTCGCAGCCACTGTCTGGAGTTTCGGTTGCCACTACCACTCTTATCAAGGAGTCTGACACCGCACGTGCACCTGTCTTGTCTAAGATCACTCAGCTGCTCGAGTGGCAGCCGAAGGTCAGGGAGAACTTCGGCGCCGCTCCAGAGCGCCCCTCTAAAGCATACGCCTTTCTCTGCGTAGCCGAACAACCTGAATGTACCTTTGAGGACTTACAAGACAGCGGTGATTTTGAGAGCATTGACTGCAAGCTGGCAACTGCTCTCAGCGACATGTTGTCCTCTGACTTGCGCTTCAAGATCAAGCTCATCGAAACCAAAGAGCACAAATCAGGGCGCATGTTGAAATATCGCCAGATATACTGGTGCATTCTGCAGTCCTACAAAGTGACCGAGGTTGACGATGACCTGCGCGATTCTGAGCGCCTCAATGAGTTGAGGATGAGAGATGAAGATCTTCAACGCTCCATCACGGAATGGGGCGCTATCCTGTTGCACTGCCGGGAGGCACCCGACCCCAATATCCTCGAGTCTTTGTTCCGGACCCAGACTCGCAGGGAACCTTGGATGAAACAGGACATGTGCGAATACCAGAGGATGAAACAAAGCGGCCCGAAGCGTACCTACGAGTGGCTTCGTCAACGAGCTCTAAGCTGCGGTACGAATCCGAGAATCGCTCTCAGGTGAACATCTGCGCTGCATGAAAGAAAGGCAACTGCCGGAACGGGGATCGTTGCAAGGCATTGCACACGTACCCCAAGGACAGCAGAGACGGCTGATCCTCCCGTACTTCGCAAGCCGGCGGCAACGCCCGCCGCTGTCCGTCGGCTCTTGCGAGTACCAGACAAAAGCCAGGTGCGAAGCTCTTCTGCTCCGAGTTCGCCGAGCGCAGTTCCTGCGCGCGTGGCGACAGGTGCAACTTCCCGCGCGTGGCGCAGTGCAGTTACATCGTCCAGAACACGTGTCAAAAGGGTGACAAAGGTAGATGCACCCACCTTGCTGCTGGTACGAAAGCACCCGACAGGATCCCCAGCCGCCCGCGGAATCCCAGTCAAGACAGCCGCGGCCGCCCACCATCCCGCGGACTCGGAAGCAGACGCTCTCCTCAACGCGGGGGGTCGCGGAATGCGGGGGGCTCGCATAACCGACGTGACTACAGACGCCATCCTGTCCAATGCAATCGTCCGCGCCACCACGACCTTTCTCGCTCATCCTCCCGGAGACATGATGACTCTCGAAGCCTTTCGAGAGGTCGATGCGATCGATCATCTCGTTCACCATCCCGAGGCAGAGACGGCCGTGGCGGAGGTCGCGGCAGCAACAGGTCCAAGGCAGCGACAGAGGGCGTGACCGACGCTCAATGAGCCGCAGTTCATCTCGTGGCTCTCCCAGGTATCGCGCACGTTCTCCAGCTGCTGGTCGCCGCCCACGCCGCTACGACCGCAGTTACGTCATCCGAGACAAGACCCTCATAGCCGTGACCAAGGCCAGGGGCGCGTCTCCGAAGACACGACGTCAGCTACGCTTTGACGTAGACAACGTGGAGTACTTCCCGCGCACCGTCTCCGGCAAGGCCACGCTCGACAAGTAGATCAACAAGCCGAACGAAGGCGACATTGTCGACGTTCCAGACACGCTCCCACAGTGGTGGTGGAATCAGAGCGCTGACGCTCTTCAATGTTGCCAACGGGAAGCTCAACTTTGGCATCAAGACCTACAAGACTACCGACTCGCACTCGTGTCGGTGGCAACACCCGTTGCGGTTTTAAGTTCACTCGACTTCGCTACGGAGTCGGTTGAGACGATCCAGGAGTCGGTGGCGACACCTACTGTCGACCCGCCACGATCGACAGCCGCCCTGACACGCTCCTGGGTTCTCGACAGTGGCCCTGCACACATTCAGGACAAGAACGAGCTTACGCAGACCGAATATGGTCGCATTTCTGTCCGCGAGGAACACATTCTGGAAACGGCCGATGGTGACCGTGCCGTCAACGAGCACTACGACATTCAACTAGCAGAGGTAGGCTTACAGAGCTCCGCTCTTGCCCTGCCTGACTGTCCGTCGTTACTTTCGGTGGGGCAACTGATAGTTGATGGTTTTCGACAGCTTTGGGGCCCCGACCTGGGCTACCTGCTCCAGGATTCGGGGGGCCAATGGCACAAGGATCCCGTCAACAACCGAGTTCCAGAATTATGCCTCGACGATCTCGAAGAGATACCACCGCCACAACTGTGCACATCAACAGCACCACGACGTCGCAGGCGCAGACATTCTCCTTCGCGCTGCCCTGACATATGCTGGTGCTGCAAGGGCCCAGTGGAGTTTCCACCACCGCCTGAACCACGGTTCCACCGCGAGAACCGCCCCAAGAGACGCGTCAAAGTTTCGTGCTGTGGCGTGGTTATGTCCCAGCAGCAGTGTTTATCTCACTCATGTGGGGGGCCCACGGGCACCTGCGGGGGCATCCCGGGCAGTTTCCAGGCAGATCCTGTCGACCCGTTCGACACAGAGTACTTCGGAGCCTCATCCGACCTCGAGGATCTGCCGGCGGCGACGCCTGCTGAGTCCGACTCCGATGGCGACCGCGTTCTTCTGAACCGTCAGAAAAAATCCCATCGACCCTATGCGCTACATGACCCACAGCCCAGAGCACCCTGACTGCGAGGTCTGCTCTCGCACCATGGCGCAGAACGCCCCGTGCAGACGACAGCGCAAGCCGCATCCGCGGGCAGCCCCCACGGACGAGGACATTGCCTACGAGGCTTTCGTGCCGAAGAAGTTCGGGGAGGCGCTGACTGCCGACCGCATTGTTCTGGCCAAAGACGATGCCGCTGACTACGCGGATAACTCCGGTGAGCTCATGAAGGCGTGCCGTTAGTTGGGATGGCGAAATGACACCAGTGTTCCTCGTCGTCCACAGACGAACGGACTGATCGAGCGCATTGTCAAGATCGTCATTCTGGGTACTCGAGCTGTGTTACACATGTCTGGATTGGGACACGAGTGGTGGAAGAAGGCCATGCAGGCCTTCTGATGTGGGCACAATTTCGTACATGGCTCCACCGGCGTTGCTGCCCTCAGCGATGAGCACGCAGACAAGACAGCACACGAAATCCGATTTGGTGAAAGTTTTCCCGGGCACTGCATTCTTTTCGGTGCTCGGATCTTCTGGAGATGCCTCAATCACGAGATCAATAATGAGACCGCGAAGTTCGAAGAGAATATTCGGGAGGGGTTGTTCATGGGTTACCATCTACACTTTGGTGGGGGCGAAGGTATGGAGATTATCTTGTCCTGGACACGGCTACAAACGCCAAACGCCCTGACGGCGACTTGTGTCGCGTGCGCAGAGCCAAGGACATCATCATCCCGGGCGGCAAGTTCACTTTCCCGGTGAAAGACGGTACTTTTCGACACCACAACCCCGAGGCACACGACGAGGTCACGGCAGCTACGCCCCGTCCCCTGGGCGAGACGCCTTTGCCCGACCTACCGCTCACCTACCCAGCAGAGTGGGGCGACCCTTCTCTCATACCGCCGGACGCCAGTCCTGCTGCTGCTCCTCCATCAGCTTCAGAAGTCGCTGCACCAGCGCCGGAGCCTGATTATTGGGAGAAGCGTGGCTACTGCATCATCAGGCACATCCGCACACCGCGGAAGAAGCTTTTCCGACCGACGGACGACGTGATGAACATTCCTGTCCCCGTCGATCAGCCTGATGTCGCAAGGGATTTCGAGACGACTTCTACCTTCGAGGGCGAGAGTGACTTCCGCGACGTTTGGGACGGCGCTAGTGCAGCAGACCACCGTGAATTTAGTGAGCCGTGGACCGGCCTTATTCGGTTCTACGAGCTCCCCAAGATGTTGCCTGACGGCAAGATGGTGGTCCGCGGTCGCGAGACACGCGTGCAGACCTTTACGCGTCCCGACCGCGTCCTTACCGAGCACTGGAAGATTATGTCCCGAGGTCAACAGAAGAGGGAGATCGCCTACGCAGAGGACATCAAGCGAGCCCGCGAAGTGCGCGATCAGGCTGCCCTTCGCGCGTGGACACGACAGGACCCGCAAGCCAAAATCTTTCGTACTACAATGGCCGGTGGACCCGCGTGGAACACCGTGGAACGACGCATTACTTATGACATGGACAGCGGAGCTGTTATTCGAGACGAGGGTGGCAAAGGCGTGACGAACAAGGAGATCCTGTGCGCCGGAAACCCTGGTGGGCCACGCGACGTTACCACCGTATTGTACTACCGCCAACCCTCAGCATCGCCTGCCGGAGTCGCTCGGTCTCTGGTATTGCTGGACAGCGAGGGCTACGTTTTTGGGCACGTGAACCCGCCCAGCCGTGAGTTCACCCCGTCGGTGGCAATGCCATTATGCCGCGTGGAACATCTTACACACAGGCGCACAGAGAAAGACTCCCTGCCTCACCATGGGCACGCTCGGCCCTCGCCACACGAAGCCTGAACAAACGAGAAGTTGCTGCTGAGCCACGAGCACAAGAGGCCCTGCGAAAGGAATACGAACGCCTTGAAAAGAAACGAACTTGGATGATAGAAACCGTCGCCGAAAAAGAAGACGTCGAAGCCGAGGCGATTCGTACCAGGATGAAAGTTTACTTCGTCAACCTCTTGGAGCTTTCATCAGTGAAGCACGAGGAACTTCCCCCGGAATTACGCAAGTTCAAGGGCAGCGTGGTGGTTCAGGGCAAAACCGGCAACGACGAAACTGGCTTAGCTGCCATTTTCGCTGACGCGGCGTCCAGTGCGTCACATATAGAGGCTTCGAAGCTTTGTGACGCCACCGCATTATTGCCAGATTACGGAGGCGAACAGAGTGACGCGCCAGGCGCATACACTCAAGCCTGACTGTACGGAGACGGCTGGATTGACCCTGTCGACACGTGGATCACGCCCCCCAGGTGGCGCCAGCCCGAATCCTGGGCTAAGCACAGGAACCCAGTGTGCCGATTCCGCTTGGCACTATACGGACACCCCTTAGCAGGCGTGTTCTGGGAGCGCAAATGTCGCGCATGCCTGGAGAGCGTTGGCTTCGAGCCCATTCCCTGTTGGGAGTGCGTGTGGAAGCGCAAGAAACTGGGCCTAATTCTCTCCGTCTACGCGGACGACTTCAAGCTCGCGGGCCCCGCCGCCAACCTCGAGACCGGCTGGGGCCTGATCCGCCGGAGCGGCACCGAGCTCGACCCGCCTACTCCGCTTTCTCAATATCTCGCGTCTTTGACAAGCGAATGGCTACCATTCGACCAATGCTGCCCAAACACAGCGAGAAAGATTATACATCGGCTAAAGATGTTCGCGGTATAAGACAATAGATGCTTGGCTTTGTTGATCAGTGCATAGAGCGCTACCTCGAGTGTGCCTCCAAGACTGCCAAAAAGCCAGGCTCACGCCGAAAACGCTGCGACTCCCCGAGGGCTTCGCGGTCTCGATCGCCTAGTCCCTTTGGGTCGGTAGCGAGACCCACTGGCGTGCTCAACGATCGGTCCCGATCGTCCAGCTCAGCTGGGTCGGTCGCGAGACCTACTGATGTGTCGAGTGCTACGACAGTAACTTACGACGACCTTCCCGCCGCGGAGACACCCGGCATGGATGACACTTCCTTCACCGAGTCCGATTACTTTGGCGAGGGAGTCCTCGGCCAGGACGCGGCGAGCGTGTTGATGAAGATTCTCTACCTGGCACGATGTTGTCGGTTTGACCTACTGCGCCCCGTGTGCATGTTAGCCAGAGAGATCACTAAGTGGAACACTGCGCGTGGCAAACGCCTTCATCGGCTCATCTGCTACCTCAAGACGACTCGTACACATTGTCTCCATGGATGGATCGGTGATGCCCCAGACCAGTTGTCCATCATGCCCTTCACTGATGCCTCCTTCGCCGACTGCGTATCTACTTCGATGTCCACTACGGGCGTCTTCGCGGCGCTCGTTGGACCAAACACATTCTTCCCTATCAATGCCGTGTGCAAGAAACAGACGGTCGTCTCACACTCCTCCACGGAGTCCGAGATCGTCGCTCTTGACTCTGCACTACGACTTGAGGGGCTACCGCTGCTTTCCTTCTGGGAGGCCGCGGTGGAGATTGCTAGAACTTGCAAGGAGAAGCATAGTTGCCTAGGTTGTTTGGGACGGGGCGCTACGGCGGTCTGTTCCTCCCTGGCCGCCAAAAAGAAGCGGCGTAAAACACCGCCTCGCAAGTCGCAAGGCGCCCCCTGCAAGGGGATCTTCTCCGAGCCGGAGGCAACTCCCGCTGCAGTCGGAGACACTTGCGACTCCTCAGAGGCGCACGAGTTCCCATGGAGGTACACTGCTACACGTGGACCCAGAGCCCGCTCCTACGAGCAGCTCACCGCAAGTGCACCTCATTGTAGGACAACCAGGCCGTGATCAGGATTGTCCAAAAGGGACGTACACCAGCACTTCGTCATCTTCATCGCACACATCGTATCAACTTGGAATGGAAATGTGACGCATGCCAATTTGAACATGTCGAGCTCAAATATGTAGGTACTAATGAACATATAGCAGACATGATGACCAAACATTTTGAGCCTAAGAAAGCAGATCTTTGGAGAGATTTGTTGAGCTGTCGCTCATCTTCCACGTCGCTCCCGTGCAGTGCCCACCTAAGAATCCTTGGAGACCGTTGAAAGGGCCCAGGAGGCCAGACGGTCCACCACACGTTGCCGAGCCTCCGAAGCTCGATGGATGTGAGGATGGGTGTGAGGTGCTGCTCACCGATCGTGAGAATTGGGCGCGCCGGGTACTAGGTGCGGCAAACAGTGTGTAGGACCGAAGAAGCACGAGGGACTGCATGCGTGCATGTACCACTACGGTGTCCCTGCCGCGGTTGGCCCCTCTCGCCAACCTCGGTCACGGGCCCGTTCCCCGCATGGCAGACGCTCGAGTCAGTCCTCCTCGTCTCCTCATCGTCCCACACGCGCCAGGGCGCAGGTGATCCGATCACGTTATACTCGCAGCTGTTTTGCGACTCGAGCGAGTAAGCTTACAAGCCTTCTGCTCACCCCGCAAGTAACTACTACTAAGAGGATCGGTTCCGCCCCCGACTTCCCTCCCGACGAGATGCCTAAGGTTCCACCCCTTCACATCGTTGGATGGTCTGTCGGCGGCGACGCCCACTGGGGTCCCAGGGTCACTGATGACCATCGTGTAGGCCCCACCTTTATGCTTCAGACCGCCCGTCATCGTCAGGGCGATCAGGGTCACCACTTCCTGCAGCACTACCGCCTGGACAACAGCGCCGAGTTCCACTTGCGCGCGCCGGGCGACTCCACGCTCGTCGAGACTACCCGCACTGCCACGCTCGACGTGACTGGGGTGGTCGGCAACAGCATGGAGCAACCCGTCGGCGGCGACGCCCACTGCGAGTACAACTCGATTACAGCGACCCCGTGGCTTTCGATGCTGAAGGCCATGCGCACGCTGTCGGGCTTGTTCACGCGGAACACGGTTGCGCAGGAGGCGACCCGCAATCTCCCTGACCACCTGAACGCCACGATCCCTGGTCAGGGCGTTTCTCGTCTGCGCCCTCCGATGGACCTCACCACGAACATGCTCGAGGCCGAGTGGGGGTTGATGCGCGCGCACTGGTCCAAGGTCGGGCGTGCTAGGCTCGGCCAATGGTCGGAGGACACAATCCAGAGCACGAAGGCCATCTACAGCGGCGATCACTACATGCCGCCAGGCCTCTATGCGGAGGTGTTAAAGACCCCGAATCACGCACATCCACTTGATCGCGAGGCAGATGTGAAGCTGCCTGCGCAGCCACCCGCCATGGCCAGGACGTCCGATGTGGCAGGACACATCGGCCACATCGTAGAGGACCAGCTTGTCACCGACATGCGAGCCTTTCACGACCTTCAGAACAACAAGCGCTACGCCCGGAAGCTCACTACGTGGCCTGCGAATCGCGGCGGCTTCGGGGGGGCAGGTTTGAAACCCATGACGGTGGCAACACCCTCTGATGACCCCAATGGATGGACTGTTCTCCCGAAATTCGGCGTCCAGCAGTGGCAGCCCTACGAAGAGGGCACCGTTCGTCCGTCCGAGATTCCAACAGGAGACGAGCCTGGCGCTACCCCCGGTTCTTCGCTGGACCCGCTCGAACTGCCCCAGGCGAAATACAGTGCATTCTGTGTGGCCGATTGGTCAAAGCTCTTCTCTCATGGAGGGGCTGGGTGGGCATGGTGCAGGAGGACTTGGGCATGCTTATCGTTCACGCCTTCGGACCTACTTGCCATGCGTACAAGTGGACCAACCTCTACACTGACTCCACGTGGGTCATGCAGAAGCAGGGCCGAGACAAGTCCAATAACACCAAGAGCTACCCGGGGCACGGCATTGACGAGCACAATAGCCCGACTCGACGTGGTCAGCTCGCGGAGACTTCCAACGTTGGCCTTGTCCCGCTCTTCATCCCGTGCCTTAACAGGTCGGAGCGCATGATGGGCGCCACGCTCGAGCATCTGGCAACTATGGTCCGCGACGACATTATGATGTGGGCGTTCTCGCACGTAGACTACAAGGAATTCTTCAAGCAGAACGACACACCCGTCGGCCAGGACTTGATTCAGTTGCCAGAAGCCGGTGGCGACACCCGCAGCGATATGCAAACCCTACGTTCACGTGCCGCCGCCGTGCAGGAAGAGCGTATCGCACAGATGCTCCTGATGCAGACCTCCGCCACGCTTGAACAGCGCTTGATGATCGCCACGATACGTCAGGCGCGAGCCTTACTGTACTGCAACAGAAAGGAGTCCGTGGCACAGTGGTTTCAAGTTTCAAGCTCAACGAGGAGATTTGGAAATTCTAGGGCAAGGCTTTCCCGGCGTACGCGAAGCAGAGGCACTACTGCAGGGGCCTCAACGCTTTCGTCGTCTGGAGCGCCAGCGACATCGGCTGCGTCGACAATCATGCACAGTGGCTGGACATTCGACCTCATGCTGATCGGGCTCCAAACAAATCTGGACGCAACAATGACAACTACATCAGGTGCGAGTCCGGCATCCTGGAGTACATGCCTGCGCACGTGAAAGTCGACCTCTCACGGCTCATTGACGTGATGCAGTATTTTCGATGCCCTACGGTCATGGGTCCAGGTCTGTCAACACAGTGGGGCTTAAGTCCCAACTTCGATTACTTGACCTCTGACCTTGCACGTTCCATGAAAGCCGGGGGTATCGTCGTGCTTCCCGCAGAACAGTGGACCGACTCCTACGACAGGACATCTCCGACAGCTCGGCACGCCAAACAGAACAACCACAACATGGCGATGATGACTACGCAGTTCAACGACTCGGTTTCCTACCGCAACTTCTGCGCCGTCATCCAATCATTGCTTTCTCAGCCGTATCCGTTTCGGCCGCCTCTTCTGAGGTCCGTGACGGACTTCCAGGCGCACACTCAGGCCAGGGAGATATCGGCGGCCCTCGACTTCCGTAGCAAGATTACCGACGAATGGAAGCGTTGGTACTGTCTTACTACGCTGAAGAATCAGGCCGCTGGAGAACTGGCCCACGCTTGGATGGCTTCATGTGCGAACGGCGATTTACCACAATCCATGCCGGTGGCAACACCCGCTGATGAGCAGGCTCAGCAGCCTCGTCCCATCCCTGGCACGACAGGCGACCACCAGCACCACTGGCACCATAATACCCAGACAACGACCCGTTCCGCCCAGCTTATGAGGAGCTGTACAACAGTCTGATCCCTTTGATCGACAAGTACCCGGGCATTTGGAACAGCTACGATTCCGATGGGCAACGCTCAAGTCAGACCCCAATTTCCATCCCGTGGAGATGCGCGCTCTGACCTGGGTGGTCTACGAGCAGTTCGTGGACAAGATCGACGCGAAAGCGGAGCGGATCACGGCCAACAGTGACCGCATCACCCAAGAGCTTGCGTTGCTCGCCTTTCACCGCGATGGGCCTCGGATCGTCACCGCAGAGATAATCCAGAAGTGCAAGGCCTTTCGCACACTGACCGCACTTGACCGCATCGCGGTCCCGCCACCTCCACCCAGGGCGACTCTCCGAGAGCCCCGCCGGCTCCGCCCCTCGAGGCGCCGACCTCCGAGACTGCCGAGTCTATGTCGGCCGCGAGGCCCGCTGCAGCGCCACCTGCAGCGCAGCCCGCGCGCAAAGCGGCGCCCTTACCCAAGCCCAAACCTACGCCCGTCAAGCCCGCGCCGCCTCCGGGTCCGCCACCGAAGGCCATGCCGGTCACGCGCTCTGTCGCAAGGCAGCCTGCCCATCCTCCCCCGGATGTGGTCATGGCCACGGTGCCGGAGGCAACTCCTGCTGACGACGTCCCTGCGTATGTTCAGCGCGTGGATAAAGTGCGCGTGCTTGCCTGGAACGAGTGCTGCGAGCGCTCTTGCCACGAGGAGCCGGGTCGCTTCCCCATGTTCGACAATGCGTGCACTCCTCGTGAGTACAAGCTCCGTGCCCAGCAGCCGGACGAGCATTTCCATGTGCCCCCTCCTCTTCGGGGCACACGTACCAGGAGGCATCGAGAGCACGACTGACCGGATTTGGGAAGCTCAGATGAACTCCGACGACCACGTGCTCGCCCACGCACCCGGTCTTGATCATTCTGGCTGCTACCCTGAGTGCAAGTGGATCTCCCCTCCGGCCTACAACGACGCGGCGCGCGGCCCCGAGCTCATTTTAGATCAGTATCTTGGCGACGACAAGCTCATGAGCAAGGAAATCTCGACCATGCTACGTCACGCCATGCGCAGACGAGATTTCGGCATCAAGCAGTTCGCTGATCGGCGCATCAATCTTTGGCGCAAGCGTCGAGGGATTGCTCGGTGGAAATACTCCAGCAATTGGTCATCTTTCGAAGAGATGGTGGAATGGAAGTTCCGTGTCCGTGGCGACCGCAACAATGGCCCGTCCAACGACGCTGCCAAGGCGCTTTTCGAGAAGGACGGGGGGGGCTGGAATTCTTGGACCGATTACTACCCGATCTTCATTCTGCGCGCTTTGCAGAAGAACATCGACCCGCAGAAGAACAGGATCGAGGTCTTCGTGGAGCCCTTACCCGCCGGGAGCGATCCCAGCTGCTTCGATTGGAGCAGCGCCCTCGCCATCCGTTGTGTGGGAGGTCACAGTTGCGTCAACGCGCGCTCACGGCCGTGGAACATGGGCTGGGAGAGCTTGCAATGGACCCACGGGGCGACTTTTCGGGCCTGGAACAATATCCTGGCCAAGGGGATAATTCCCGGGTGCAAGGGCCACCACCAGCGGGACAAGAAACAGTACGAGGAGCCGCGCACCAAGGCCTTTACAGCTCGAACAACTACATCAAAGGTGCACGGCCCAACCCTCATACGAGCGTCCTGCCTTGCAAGTTCAAGCACTGGAAGAACGAGGTGGACATCGTGATAGACATGTACATCGCCACGCAGGCTGGTTGCAGGTTCTGGCTGGGCGCTCAAGGCGGCATCATGACGGAGGACAAGGTTCTGCCCGCAGCGATCGTGGCCGTTCGTCGCTCCGAAGACGACCCCGACTGCGGCAAGCAGCTGTGGCCCTTGAACTCTCCACGCTGGGAGTGACCGCCGATGGAAAGCCGCCGTGCACCTGTCAGCAAATGCGAGATTTGCGCGCCGCCTCGCCACCAATCACGTCAGGAGCGAGTCACCCGGGGCGTAGAGGCCGATGTCATGCCTGCCCCTGCGGACACACCCGCTCCGGCGCCCTCCTCTACCACGCACCAACCAGCGCCGGCGGCAACGCCTGCTGCGAAGGCCTCCTCAATGGCGTACTCGCCAAGGCCAGAGCAGCTGCCACCGCTTGCTCAGCTCAGTGGTTCCGAGCAGCCTCTTGCTCGTGAGCCTGCCTCTGCATCTTCGGCACAGTGGCCCCACGCACCTTTGCCGGGGGCAACTCCAGCTGGCCGCTCTGCAGAGCCAACAGCATCCGCTTCTTCGGCGGGCCCCTCTCCTGCACCCAATACGTCCAACGACGAGGCCATCGTCCGTGCCCTGGTCGACACATATGACAGCGTCAAAGGCAACCAGCAGGACAAGGATTGGCTTATCGCGATGGCGTGTTGCAGAGAGAAGCTAATGCCCGTCACGGCAGAGCTGAAGCAGAAGGACTGGGACCGTCGTCCTATCTTCACGGACGCGCGCATCGGCGATTTCATTTTCGCGCAGGATTGGGGCAAGGTCATGCTACCACTACGACAACCACTACCCGAACGGCGATCATCAGCGGAAAGCTCGCATGAACAAGGGGCACATTTACGGACCTGTCATCAACTATGGCGTCTTCGAGAGTTCTTCGCCGTACAGGTACCCATACTGCACTACGGTCTGCGCTGGGTATACATCTGGTACTGCGACAAGAACTTGCCACTCAGAGGCGTCATCTACGGCTTGCCAATTCGCACAGACACGATTCATCGTGACTTTATGGATTTGACCATGAAAGGTCCGTCGTCCTGCAGCTCCCTGATCGCCGATTCCGCCCAGTATCGTGCGCTTCTTTACTTCGGTACCCCTTCTCTTCAGCGGGTGCGTGTTCCGGCATCGCCTCGAGTCACCGCTCCTCGGACTGCGCAGTCCACTAGGAGCCAATGGCAGCACCCGCTGACGACAACATGCAGGTCG
This sequence comes from Prorocentrum cordatum, assembly GCA_963575745.1. Taxonomy (NCBI): domain Eukaryota; class Dinophyceae; order Prorocentrales; family Prorocentraceae; genus Prorocentrum; species Prorocentrum cordatum. The sequence continues at coordinate 160,693 of CAUYUJ010020459.1, forward strand.
ACGAGGACACCCAGCAGCGCGCGACGGTTAATTTCAGCGCCTCCGCCGAGAGTTCGACCATCATCGTCGACCTTTCCGAGGTTACGGTCAGCGACGAACAGAAGGCCGCAAACGAAGCTATGGAGGCTGAGATGGCGGCCGAGATCCAAGCGGACCAAGACTCCGGCACCTCGCTCGCTGAGTGCATCATCGACCCTCCCTCCAGAACGGGTCGCTGACCAGCCGGACTACCGCCCGGACGAGAGCAACAGCTGGACGGCCCGCTCAGATACGCATGTCGTGTTCTATTGGACTTCGGCACCATTGATGGAGTCGCCGTTGCTCAAGCTCGAACAAGTGGTCGGAATTCACGGCGGCCCCAATCGCGCCGTGCAGGACAAATTCGAGTCATACTTGATATTTCAGTTCCGTTTCGGGGCTGAGACCGACATGTACAATATTCGTTGCGACCGCACTACCACGTGGGCGCGCGATCTCCCCGTGTGTACCGCCGAGCATTTTTTTCAAGATGCTGCTTCAGTTCCTCGACTCCGAGTCCCCGCAGGGCACCGCGACGGGGATTTTCCAGTGGACCGCCGAGGTTTACCAGCACCTCTTGCTGGGGGGCATCCAAGAGCTGACCGACTTTAACAAAGTCTCCATCAATGCTCATCATCCTGCCCTTACTGCACTTCGCTCGTTTTATAAAACCTGCGACACGGATCCTTAGGATTCCCTCCATGGGAAGAGCCGGTGGCAACACCTGCTGCGCCTGGCCAGGACGAGTCAGGCGCCACCGAGCCCGAAGCTCCCGCCGAGGTACCCCAGGACCCAGGCAGTGTTGCTCTGGCAGCACTAGATCAGGAGACGATGGTTCAGGTCCTGGCACAGCAGCAGAAGCTGAACCGCAACGAGGGTGACAACGAGAATGCCCTCCAGGCCGAGACTACGCGCATTCGCGCGGGGAATTTAGATGTTTCAGATGACGGACCGACCGGATACGCCAGAGTGCCCGGTGATCGACTGTCGCTCGCTCAGATCGAGGGGATCGGTCGATCGGTCGCTTCTCGTGCCGCCGCTGAGCTCAATCGAGATGCAATGAACATTCTTGGTCGTTCTCTCGCTTCTGAAGCCGGTGGCAACACCCGCTGGGGAATTCTTGGGGAACTCGTTCCAGGCGCAGCCCCTGAGTCGCTCCAGCATGAGATCCTTCGCTGCAGCAATTGCAGTCGCTTCCTTCCCCTGGACACCGTCGTCACAAACGGAACCCTGTGTGGCGCACGCTTGCACTATAGCTCGTCTGTAGGTGCCGCCGGGGCAGGCGGCGCAGAGGCCTCGGACCTCGCGTATCTGCAGGAGCTAAACGAGTGGATCACGACCAACCTGTCTCAGACCGAGGTGGACCGCTTTCTCGTGGAGGGCGCGAAGATCTACTTCGGGGGACAACGTTCGGCAGAAACGGATCAGCGCAACAAGTTGAGGAGAATGGCGAAGAAGGCCGAGGAGAGGTACACATTGTGGTGCGAAGCGGGTTGCCCACCTGCCAGCGACTGCCGGCTTCTGGCCGAGCCCGACGACCATCTCACGTTGTACCACTCTTACCAGAACGTCCTTCAGCGCTTCCTCAATGAGTCTCGCTTTCACCACCAGATGACCGAAGCCCGAGAGGCTAGCGCCAAGATGCCCTGGACCGAGGAGGACATGGGTTGGGCGTGCGATATCCATTATCGTAGCCAGGCCTCTGGCCTCGCCGGTCGCAGGAACTGGTGGTTGAACCAAAGCAGAATAGACAGGCGCACCCGGCAAGAGCGCGGTCTGGTCACGGTTGCGGTACCCCGCGGGGACGGCACGTTCGACCGGACTACGCGTCGTGATCTTGCTACGGCCGCTTCCGCCCCGCCTGCCCGTGGACATGACATCCCACGCACCAAGTGGGGAGGTAAAGGCGATGGGGGAAGAGTTCAGGGGTTGGAACCGATCCTAACTCTAACCCTCCACCTACGACCTCTCCTTTCGATGCCATGGCGCAGCCGCCTCGCGATGGCCGCGGCGCCGCCGCTGCTCCGCGCGCCCCGGGCGCGCCGTCAGCGATGCCCTGGGCAGGCGACGCCTCCGCGCGCTAAGCCGCCGGGGGCGGCACCCGCCCAGGCGAAGCGCCCCGGCCCAGAGATCTGGGAAGCGCCGCGCGGCTACCGGAGCGGCGCTTATGAACAGCAAGCAGCAACGAGGGCGCGCATTGCTCAGGAGTACGCCGCCTACTGGCGCAATGACCTCGAGGGCAGCGAGTGGGGCCCCAGGTACTGGAGCTACTTCAACAAGTGCTGGATCTACATTGCGGAGAACAGCGACGAGTTCGCGCACCTGCGCGACATCCAGCGCAACCCTCGCTTCTCCGACTGGTACGGGCGGACCGCGTGGGCGACGTGCAGGATCAGCTGCGTTGGTCCTGATGGCCGCCGCGTCTGGGCCAGCGAGTTGCACCCGCGCGGCAGCGCCTACAGGTGTCGGCCGCGAGGCCCGCTGCTCGAGATCGCCTGAACTTAGCCGTTGCGGAGTTCGCCTCGAGCAGTACCAGATACAATAGTTTCGGCCACTTCACTACTATCGATAAGTGGCCTCACAAACATTTTGGTGACGTCTACGGCGCGCTCCTCAGGAGATAACCGCCACAGAGACTCACCCGTCATGACAACGTTTGTTTATGTACTTCTTCGTGTTCATCAGCACGACATTGGCTTTGATTTATTTTTACAACGCCATAAACATGCATGAAAACAAATTTGCATATCCTCTGTGCGACAGCTCACGGCGCACTGACTGAGTTGATTCGGCTTACTCTTATTTTGACGCTGGTGGCAACACCCGCTGTGTCCTATCCTCGTCGATGAGGCTGGGCGCAGCGGCTTCTGATGTTGCTTTCATTTCCTCAGCTCCTCTTGCTTCTCTCATCCGTGTCCCATTCCTTTCATGCCTCGAGTGCCGAAGCCTTTTTGGGGGGCGCGCCGAGGGGCACCTGAAGGGTGTTCGGAAAAGATTATGGACACTTGGATGCTCCTTCGTTCCTTACCGTGCCCGTTCACACTTTGCAGTGGCGCTGGATAATAGTAGGAGCGGACCCTGCTGGTGTGTTCGGGACATGTGCGTTTTTGAGGAGTAAGAGGGTGACAGGCTCTCTCATCCTTTTCCCGGTTCCTGCCCGTGCGGGCGGGATTCGGGGCGGGGGGTGAAAGGAACCCGTCTCATGCCCTCATCTCTACCCCTCGCTCGCCATCTTGCCTGCCTTGTCGGCTCAGGTACTGGAAGAGACCAGGACGCTGGTCGCACAGGAGGAAAAGATCCTTATCTTTCCCTCCTTACTCTACCTACGGATCAGGGGGTGATGCACCTTTGTACTCTAACCCCATACACAGAATCGATCGATGATGATCCATTGCGGGGTAACCCGCGTGACGCTGGTGACCTATCTGAACGTATTCAATATGAGCTTGGGCATATTAAAAATTCCCGTATATTTCTGTTGCGTCAGATCGGTGCGCTAGCAGTCCGAGGCAATCGCCAAGCCGCCTACCCCGCATAAGGAAGAAGAACTATCACGACGATCCATGTCTGTCGCCAATGGACGACGAAGGAACAGGGATATGATGACCGTATGGTACGTCGCGGTCGAGCTCCTAGTTTCTCGCCAGATCGGGTGCGAGCCCGCTCCAGCGGTGCTCGTTCGAGCGGTGTTCAGCGCCCTCATCCTCCTGAGGCGGGAACTTCAAGTGGCCCGCCAGGGAGGGCGCCAAGAGCGCATACTCCCCCGAGGAGGGGGCGTCTGCGGGGAAACCCGCCTCAAGACGATCAACATCGAGGAAGAATATCCATAATGCCAACTACAGCGTTTAAAAGGTTGGAACAAACCTGGATTGGCTCGCCATTATATACCTGCAGAGACGATGGAACACTGGTTGAACGAAGGTTGGACCGAACATCAAATTCGACACTGGTATTCTCTTTGCCAAGCTAAACGAAACGATGCTGGCACTATCACCCGCTCGACGAAGGGACCGACTAAAACGCAGGAAAAGATGATCGTGCGTGATCACAAAAGGGCCATCATCGAGGATCGAAAGCGCGACCGAGGCGTTTGCTGGACATGCCCTAGCTATGCCGATCACAGGCTTGGCTGTCCCAGGAGACGCCCATCAAGAAGCCCGAATTTAAAGAACACCGTGGGTTCGGTCTCATGGAGATGGTCGGGGATACTGTGCTGACCCCAATAGAACGCCATACGACAAGCAGCTGACGGAGAAGGATTACCTCCCTGCTATTGTTACAGAAATTGGACAAACAAAAGATACTTGGAATCATTTGACACCTACTCACTATCTGGCGCAGTTCAATCTTGATTGGCACGCAGGGAAACCTGCCGAGTATAAATCGGAAGAAGAGAGCCAACCATACGTCTGTGAAGTTGATGATGAAGATGCTGAAAGGGCTGAAGAAGTTGATCCTACGGAAGCCGCCCTTGGCGACGGTGAATCAAGTGATTCGGGTATCACTGATTTTACATGTGACGCCGATACTCCGATCAACCCTGATTACGTTGCCACCAGAGACATCATCGCCCGAGCCGAAGCCAGAAACGATCGAACTTTCTTCGTCTTCTGATTCTGAGTCTGGCTCAATAAGCCCATCTCTTGGTCCTGATCATCCTAAGCCCAAGAAGATGAAGCGCAAGAGCCCAGATGATCCTAACCCTGGGGACAGCAAGAGATATGCGGGGCAACCTGCTGAGCAACACGCTGATCGACAACGATCTAGAGGGCCAGCAGTGGCCTCCGCAGCAGCCAGATTCCAGGGCACCACTCGAGTACTTCAAAGACATGACGTGGAGACATTTCGAGGACAACGGAGGACCACCTGAGCCGATTGAACAAGACGATGCCGTAGAACAAGAAGAAGAAGGATCTGATCGCGCTGCTGGGCCTGCCGAAGGCGCTTCGTCCTCGCCTCATGGAGATAAGCGTCCAGCGAAAAACTTCACCGCCCGGGCGGGGGCACAGGCGCGCGGGCCAGGACCGCCGCGCGCGGTGGAGAGGCATCTCGCGCCCAGAAGCGCAGCGGCAGTTTTGACCCCCCCGGCCTGGCCCCAGCGTCTGCCTTCGGGCGTGGGAGCTTACAAAGCGGCAGCTGGAACAGAGCGCGCCGCTGCGGGCATTCCGGCAGCGCGGCCCTCTCACCAGCGATAGATCTTCCGTGAATGACCGGCGCACGCCGCTTAACGCGCCCCCGTGGCAGCGGGTCGAGCCGCGGACGACTAAGAATTGGAATCCGACTGGCCAGCCCGCCGCCAGGCCGCCGCCCGCGCAGCTGCGCGAGAGCCCGCTGCGGCAGCGGCAGCTGCGCGAGAGCCCGCTGCGCCGCGGCATCGCGACCACGGCCAGCGCTTGCAGGGCGTGGCGGCGCCTTCGCGAGCCCCGCGGAATGCCGAGACGGCTGATCGCTGGGGGCCCCGGTCGCCACCCTCGAGTTGGATTGGCTGGCAGGCCCAGCGTGACGACCGGAGTCGCGACGGCCGCCATGGTAATCAGCGGTGGAAGAGCGACCGCTCTTGCAGTGGGCATGGGCGAAAGGTCGCGACGATGTCGCAGCCTGACCCGGCCCCCGCGGAGCGCAGACATGAACCGCGGGCTCGCCGAGGTCATCGACGGGCCAGTCGGATTTTTAGTTGGGGGCTGGGCGGCGCGCGCCTCTATTGCTGTTCTGGGGCGGGACGCGTCGGGGAGCCCTCGACTTGTCACGTTGAGCGGTGACAGGAGTGCTCCCTTCCCTGCCGCCTGCGCCGTCAAATTATTTGGGGGTTGGCGCGGTGGGGGGCCCATGGTGGCCCTTGGGGAAGGGCTGGGGGCTGTCCGGCGCTCTCGGGACTTGCTGAAAGCTGTTTGGCATGTCCCGCCTCTTCTGCTCGGGGCGTTAGCCAATGTGCCGACGTCTACCTTGGCGTGACGACGTCGCGCAAGGTGCCCGCGGGGGGAGTCATTGCTACCGCTCCCTTAGCCTACTTATACATCCATCCACTCTTTCCCCTTGCAGACTGCAGGTAGGGCATGGATCATGCGGAGGGTCTGCGCCCGCAGCTGCGATAGCTACTAAAGCAGAAGCGCGCGCCGGCCGGCCAAGCGGGCCCGCCATGCGCGCGCGCACGCTTATATTACATTTTGCTTAGAGTAGTTTTGTTTCTTGGATTGACTTAGCCATGTACTCACCTGTTAGTCATGGGAGGCTAGCTGTCGTGGGCTACTACGAGCAGGGCAACCCATCAGCAACAATGCGCTTTTGCCGAACATGGTGGTAGACAGGCAGAGCAACTTGATTTTGGTTGGGCTCCACACGCGTTAGCATCACTATGCTCACGCTTCCTCTAGGTAGTCCTACCTAAGAGCTGCCGAACAACCGGCATCCTGCACATTTTGAAACATATAATGCAGCCGGCATAACACGGCTATGATTTAGTTCATCATTTGTTTTTCTCCTGCGGGGCCTGAAGGCAATTCGAACGACATCCTGGAAGGACTTACGTACAGGATTGCTTGCATCGTACAGAATCGCCAAAAACTTGCGTCTAGCGTGACGTGTCACTGGAGCGTTGGATGGAGAAGTCCATCACGCTGCTCGTTTTGGAAACATTACGCGGGATATGCCCGACATGCGACATGTCGTCGCCCTACCAAGCAGGTTTGTGGTCCCCTTCCACGACGTCGTCGCCTTCCTCGTCCTCGACGTCGTCGTCGTCGTCGTCGTTTTTGGGGTCGTCCTCGTCCCCCTCTCTGCGCAATTCTGCGTCTTCGGACCAGCCACCCAGCCAACCAGCAATTCCACAGCGTGTCTCCACGCCCATCCCGCCCCCAGGAGTCACCCGAGGCGGACGCTTGGAGGGACTTCTGGCAGCGGACCCAGATCCTGTGCCGCAGCGTGCCCCCTCAGGAGTGCAGTCTGGATTCGCCGAGCGCGTTCCATTATTCGCAAAGTGCCTGCTCGCAAGCGTTTGAATAAAAAACACATGCTTGCTTCGATGTCATTTATCGTGGGTCCCCTTGGTGAATCCAGGCCATTTGCGAATAGTTACTTTGCGAGTAGTGGAGCGCGCTCGTCTATGGATCTTTTCTTCTTCCTGCTCTTCCTCCCTTTTCCCCATTCTTGTCGCCTCCGTAGCCATGATGGCTGAAGCCGCCCGTCTGGGCTTGAGTGGCGTGGTCAGTCTTGCGAGGTATCTTGCGGGTTCCATCCGGTCCCACGCGCGCAACCTTGTCGGGGTCTCCCCGCGACAGCCCTGCCGCACACTTCGCGCTCGAGCTGGGAGTGATGGCGCAGGTGGCGGCCGCTGGCGCGGTCGAACTATTCGGCTCTTTGCGGGTTTGCCTAGTTTTCGGGCACTTTGCCGCAGATGGTATCTATTGAGTCGGAAGCCAGCGTTCCAGCCCCGTTGTGCACCAGCACACGTTAAATTCTCGAGGAATTGGGTGGCCGTGAACGGAAAGCCCTTTAGTCAGTTGTGTTTGTTGTTCGGTCAGGTTTCCACGGAACCGCATTGGGGAACTTTTCGTCCGCATCCCGATAACAATCGTGATAACCATTGTTGTCGTCGTCATAGTCGTCATCGTCGCCATCATAATCATCGTCCTCATCATCATCTTCATGATCTTGGTCATCTTTTCCGTTCTCATACGCTTCCTCTTGTTTGTATCTGCGCTCAGTCTCCTGTGTCCTGCTGCTGAGCTCCAACTTTCCAGGGAGGTTTATCAACTGTGGTGTCAATCCAGTGCTTCAGCGATTCAGCTCGAGCGTCCTCGTTTTGAAGAGACAGCGCCCCGCGTCACCTCCTCCCGCTGCCCCCTCCCCCCTCCTCTCATCAGCGGCCTCGGGCCATTTCGGCGCACCCCTCACGAGGATCGTGGCCCCATAGGGAGCTCCACCGAAGGCCCCAGTGGCAGGGTTCGCATGGCGGCCCCGCGCCATTTTGGCGCACCCCTCACACGGTTCGTGGCCCCATAGGGAGCTCCACCGAAGGCCCCAGTGGCAGGTTTCGCATGGCGGCCCCGCGCCATTTTGGCCCACCCCTCACACGGTTCGTGGCCCCATAGGGAGCTCCACCGAAGGCCCCAGTGGCAGGGTTCGCATGGCGGCCCCGCGCCATTT
>CAUYUJ010020459.1:168952-418814 GCA_963575745.1 Prorocentrum cordatum
CGCCGTGACGCCGCCGCCCAAGGCTGAGAAGGTCGGCATCGCCGCAGGCTCTCTGAAGAAGACCCCGACGGAGGCGGCTCTGGCCATGGTCGCGGCCATGGATAAGAGGACGAAGGCGGTCAAGACGAAAAAGAACGCCGAGGCGGTGAAGGCCCCCACGCTTGCCACGGGAAATGCTGCTAAGAAGACGACGCCGCCTGGCAATGACAACGCGGCAAAGAAGACGACGCCGCCTGCCACGGGCAACGTGGCTAAGAAGACGCCGCTCCCCACGGGCAAGAAGACGGACGGCGCGGCTGGGAAGGACAAGCAGCGCAAGTGGCGAAGCCGAGGTGGGAGATGCAGACCACACGCAACTTGGCGAGCGGGGTTGAACCTCCCACCGATGAGGCGTCGGGCGCGCGCGGCGATTCCCAGCAGCCCCGCTGGGGTCGCAGTTTGCGCGCCCGCCGCCTTTCAGGCGACTGTTCAGCGTTGCTCCGCCCCCCAGGTGCAGTTCCGCAGCGGCAGGGTCGGCGTCCCTGGCAGCAACGTCAGCCTGGAGTACATCGCGGGCGATGAGGCCGACAAGGCCAGATTCTCACCGACGCCCTTCTCGACGCCCTCCTCCGCGCTCTCTTCATTTTCGCCCCTGCCTCGACGCCCCCTCCGCCCCCTGCTGCCTCGTTGCGCCCGATCGCTCCGAGGCCAGGGCCATCGCGGAGGCGGAGGAGCTGGTCAAGAAGGAGCTCGCCGCCAGGGCGCGCGGCGAGTATTTCGCGCTACGACTCTTCAACTCTCCAGGCCAACGGGGCGGCCTCGGGATAACAAAAAGGTCGTGGCGGATATGCCGCCTCGTGGCGGATATGCCGCCTTGTAGCGCAGCCTTCTCGCCTTCCAACTCGTGGCGGACATGCCGCCCCCGCCCCACCCCTGTGCGCTCCTCCGCCCTTCAGGCGGACATGCCGCCGCCCCCCTCCCCTACTCGGCCCACTCCGCGCCCCCGCGCCACGTCCCTGCGCCCCCCTCTCCGCTGTCAGGCACTGGATCCCACGCCAACTAACGTCGGGGAGACGCCCACTGCTCGAACGGCGAAGGCGTTCACCCAGAATGGCATGGGCGCGCGCGAAGGCACCGACGTTGCCACCGCCCGTTCAACGACGAAAACAAGTGAGCCAAGACCTGCACATTCAAAGGGACGCCAGTTCACTTATATTTCTGGTTCCCAATGCCACCCTCACTCTGCCCCCTCCCCCGAGACCCCGTCGCAAGAACCAGCGGGGCCCTTCTGAGAGGCCCCCGAGGGCTCGAGGAGCTCCAAGACTTCAATGGGTCCATGGGCCACCCCCTCCCCCTCCTCCCGAAGTCTCGCTTCCGCGTCCGATTCCATTTCGGTTCAAGCCCGCGGCCCGCGGGTGCCCGCGTGCCCGCGCGGGGTTGGCCCCCCCCTTTCGCGCCGACGCGTGGGCTGGGGCCCGCGCGCCGAGGCTGCGCCGCAGCCACCGCGTCGCGCGCGGCGCCTCGCACTGCGGCCGCGGCCATGGCAGACAGCGGCAGCGCGTTCGACGCGTTGGAGGCAGCTGCATCGCCAAAACAAGTGGCCCCGCGTGCGGTCGCCAGGGACGCGCGCATCGCGCGCGAAACTGGCTGGCCGCTCTCGGTCGAACTGTTTTGGCGATTCGGCGCAGGAGATGTTCGGGCCAGCGATGCAATTGCTCTCCGACCTTGCGGGCGTGGACAACAACGCAGGGGATCGGTCTTCCTCCGCCAGCGGCAGTCGGCAGCCAGCGCGCCCACGTTGGCGGCGCAGCCAGCGCGATCGCGCAGCCCGCGCCACCCGCGGGCACCGTCGACGCCGCCGCGCAGGCGGGGGCCGACGTCACCGCCGCGGGACCCGCGGCAGCGGCCTTTCCCGCCCTCGGCTCTCGTGCAGGAGCTCGCGTCGCACATGCGGGGCGCGACGCCTGTGGTGGAAGAGCCCCCCGAGGCGGTGGAGGCGCATCCCAGCGCGGTGGAGGCGTTCAGGGCGCAGCTGCGAGCCTGGCTGTGCGACCCCGTTGGGAATCCCATCGACTGGCGGTCGGAGACCGTGCTCGCCGTGCTCAAGGAGTACCAGATGAAGTACGACTACAAGAAGTTCCGCGACCGCGGCCCGCCTGGCCCCGCCATGGGCGGGCCGCAGACGCGGCAGGGCCAGGCGTGGCGCGCCAATGCGAAGCGCTGGGGGAACCGAGGTGGCGCAAAGCGCGAGATGTACGCGAAGCTGCACGGCAACAAGGCAGCGCCGCGGGTGCGCGAGGCGCACGTCCCCAAGCCTCAGCTGATGCATCGGGAGCCCAAGGCGCCGAACTTGCCCAAGACGATGCCTCAGCAGGCGCCGTGGAGGACTGGCAATATGAACCCTCAGTTCCGCCTCCGCCGCCGAAGACCATGGGGCCGCCGCCGCCGAAGACCAGGCAGCCGCCAGCAGGGAAGCCCAGCATGGTGCAGCCGAGGGCAGGGCGTCGGCTGCAGCCGACAAGCAAGATGGCACCACCGCCAGCGAAGCCGCGCCCGCCCGCCCGCCGAGATGTCTTCTTGTAGGTGGTCGCGTGGACCTGCAAGCGGGCTGGGGTGCATAGCTTCCGTAATTCGAGCGCGGATAGTTGCAGCTATCCGCGCTGACGCGTCATGACGCGCCGCCTCTCCCCGCCTCGTCTCATCTCATCTCTCCTCCCCTCTCTTCGTTGCCGATCTATCTCATTGGCGGACGCGCCGCCTTCCCCCGCCTGGCGGACAACCGCCGTTCAGATACGAGCATCGGCGCATCGGGTTTGTTCTATGCGGTTGGAAAAAAACACCAGTCCTTCCCTGAGCCACCCATTGGCGGCTAAACCGCCCTGAAGCCTCCATTGGCGGCCACGCCGCCCATTGGCGGCTACACCGCCCATTGGCGGCCACGCCGCCCTGAGCCCTCCATTGGCGGCTAAACCGCCGCCGCCGCCTGCTGGCATCCCGAAATGTGCGATGCCACCGCGCCTCTTACACATGTATGTTTTTGTTGTTGGGACGCTGTATCGGCTCGAATCTAGGCGCGCACAGGCTCGCGCCCCACGCCGCCCCTGCGCTAGCCGTGCACTTCTCGCCCTGCCGCCATGGCGGGCCAGCAGGGCGAGAAGACCGTCATGTTCGGCTTCAAGTGCCCACAGAGCAGCAGCTGCAAAAGGGGCGGCAAGTGGTTCCGGGGAGAGACAGTGGAGGCGGCCAGGAACAAGCTGGTGAACCACCTTCGCGTGTCGCCGTACCACGACTTGAGCGAGGACGAAGCGGAGGTAGCTGCTGTCGCACTCGAGCCCGACTCGTGGGAAGTCGACCTCGCGGAGTGGCGCCAATGGGAGGAGGAGAAGGCCAACTGGGGCTCCGCCAAAAGGCGCAAGGGGGCGCCGAAGGTCGAGCTGGCGCCAATCCCTCCACAATCCCGCGCGGAGCGCTCGCACCAGCTGAAGGACGCGTTCTCGGAGGGCAGCGGATCGTCAGGCGCAGCTTCGTCAGCCACGGCGGGCATGAGGATGTCCACGGCGTGGCCAGCCACATGTCGCCCGATAGCATCGTGGTGCTCAACGACACCCAGTGCCAGGCTGTGCTCGACTCGTTGCGCCGCGCGCGTACTGCGACGCAGATGCGCGCCCGGATAGCGGAGCGCGCGGTGAACGCTTTCCGCCAAGAGGAGGCTTGCATCGCCGAGTGCGAGGACGTGCTCGCGAGCTGGCTGGTGCGCAACGCGACCTCGTAGTGACCTCCTCGCGCGGCGCAGGTGCACGGCTGGCAGCACTGATGTCGCCTCAGCATCAGTAGCCTCATTCGCGCAGGCGGCGCGACGCGTCGGCCCTACACGCCCCCCTCCCACTCCTCCAACGTAATTTCAATCCACGCCCCTGTGCCGGAACAAATTAGGACATCCCCAAACACTCCATCCGCACTCAATTCGTGAAGGCCGCCACGCCGAGGTCAGTTTTGGCCATGCAGGCGGCCGAGTAGCCGCCCCCCAACGCAAGGCGATACGGGGGCGAGTGGACGAACGGAGCGGGAGGAAGGTGAGGGAACTTCGGCGGATAAGACAGGTGGGCGGTTGGATGGGATTTGGCAAAAGGGCTGGGTGGAGAAAACTGCATCCGCATAAGAATGAGTGCGGCTATTTTCTGGATGTGCTGCATCGCCCCCCCCCCCCACCCCCCCCATCGCCTTGCATATGATGACGCTCAGGCAGCGCGCCCCGATTGCGCGCGCTCGCCCGTCTCTTCGCTGCCGCTCAGGCAGCGCGCCTCGCTTCCGCGCTCGCCCGTCTTTTCGCTGCCGCTCAGGCAGCGGTTTGAAGCACGCGGCGCCGTCCGCGGTCGGTAGCGCAGGGCGCCGCTCCGCCCCTGCTGCTCCGCTTAACTAACTCGGCGGACGTGCCGCTACGCCGCCGCCATGCACTGGCAAAAAAAAGTTGGCTGTTATCATATGTTAGCAGATGTTATCACGCGCCTGATAACACCTGATAACACCTGATAACACCTGATAACATGTTATCAGGTGTTATCATGTGTTAGCATGGTGTTATCACACGCCTGATAACATATGATAACATATGATAACATGATGTCAATTTTGTGTGGTTGTCATGTTGCGCGCAATTCATTTCAGTATCCGTATCACCTCGTGCGTCCGCCACGCTTCGAGCGGCTAGTCCGCTGGCGGCCAATCCGCCTCCCTCGCCGCGCCCCTGCGCCCTCTCAAGCGGCGAGTCCGCTGGCGGATATGCCGCCCCCTTCATACCTCACTCCGCCCCTCCCTCCACCTTTGAAGCGGCTATTCCGCTGGCGGCTATCCCGCCTCACTTACCGCGCGTTTTCTTCGTCATCGCTTCGCGTCCAGCTCATCTTGGCATCAGGGCCGCGCGCGACGCGCGGCTTCTCGCGTGCCAAGGCGGTCGCGCCGCCATGGCGGGGACGCCGCCCGCTGAAGATCACCAGCAGCATTCTCTGGCAGTGATGTTCGGAGCAGCCAGGCCGAAAAACAAGGGAGTGATGACCAAGGCGCCCGCAGCGAAGCCCCGTGGGAAAGCTAAGCTATCGGGGACGCAGATGACACTGACTGGACAGCTTGTGCCGCCGCTCGCATTGACCGACGCAGGGCCGCCGAAGGCACGCGGGAAAAGCAAAGGCAAGGGCAAAGGTAAGCACCCCGCAGCGTTGAGGACGGCTCGCAAAGCTGCGTCAGCCGCAGCTCCCGCCGAAGAACTGCCTCCTCAGGGCGCAGCGGCTTTGCCACCAGAGCCGGACGACGCAGCGTCAGAGGCGGCATCGGGCTCCGAGGAGCGCGGCGACGAGATTGGTTCCGAGCTCGGCGTCAAACAGGATGAGCTTGAGAGTGCCAAGCGTGAGCTTGAGGAGGAAGAGGCTCCACCGCAGGGCGCGGTAGCCAAGGTTGAGAATGAGGAGCGCTCGCCCGAGGCGGCAGCGCCGCAGGCGGAGGAGGAGGAGGCAGCTCAGGACGATCCGCCAGCAGGCGCTCCCCAGGTAGGGGAGTTCGTGGATGTGCATGGCATCGAGGATAGCATCGCGCGTTGCAACCGCTGCTGTCGCACGGCAAAGGAGTGCAACTACAGGATCAGGGCGAAGGGCCAGTCGACTTACCAGTGCGACGCGTGCAACACGAACGGGGTGCGCCTTTCTCGGAGGTTCGGACAGTGGCCGCCAAAGTGTTTCGCCAAAATGAAGAGTGAGTTCAAGCAGCAGTTCTACAAGGATCTGGCAGAAGATCCTGGGCTGTCGAACCTCGATCGCATTGAAGCCTTCGTGGTCAGCTCAATCACTGTCCAACGGATGGAGGAGGAGCGCGTCCGCAAGGGTGGCAAGTACCTTCCGCTGAGGAAGTGGGCGCACGACGGCTTCGACGCGAAAAAGATTGAAGATAATGTGCAGGATAAGAGGTGGAACCCTGATCTCGGGGAGTGGACGTACAGGCCGCAATTGGAGGCGGCCTGGAGCGAGACAGTGGAGGCCGCAGTGCGCAACGAGCTGTACACCGATAAGAGGACGCAGGCGAAGCAGAGCGGCCCGCGGGCAGCGGCCTCGACGGGCGTCGCAGAGCACGGCGGCGACAAGGGCGACAGAAGCGACGAGAGCGACATGTCCAGATCCAGGCGGCGCCGCAGGCGCAGGTCTGACAGCCGCAGGAGGAGGAGGCGCAGCATGAGCAGGCGCGACAGCAGGGGCAGGCGCGACAGCAGGAGCAGACGCCGCGACAGACGTCGCGACACCAACCGCAGCAGGAGCCGCTCGCGCGGCGACCGCGACAGGAGCAAGAGCCGCCGCAAGGGCAGGAGCAAGAGCCGCGGCAAGAGCAAGGACAGGAGCAAGAGCAGGCCGTTTGGGGGTTCAACGCAGGGGTGTCGCCTGGGCTTCGCATTCGTTTTCGGTTTCCGTTCAACTCTTCAGGTTCGGATCGGGTTATTGATTTCGCTCGGCTCGAAGTGTTGTCATTTTCGGACAACCCCGAAGGCTCCGCAGGGATAAGGACGCTGAGAAGGAGCGGAGGCGACAGGAAGCGAGGGAGAAGGCCGAGCAGGCCAAGAAGGAGACGCAGGAGAAAAACCTGGCGCTGAAGTGGATCGGCACCGCAACGAGGCTCGAGACAGAGCTGGACGGGTACCTCGAGCATGAGAAGGCGGACAAGGTGCCGTCATGGGCTGTGAAGAACGCGAAGGCGGCGAGGAAGTCTGTGGCAGTCATGAAGGCGGTGGCGCAGAAGCGCGTGCACAGCGGCGTGGCGTTGACGATCACGCAGGACGAGGCCATCAGCATCCAGAAGGATGCGAGCTCGGCGGCGAGGGCCATCGCGGGGATGCTCAAGGAGGCGCAGAAGCACAGCACCTGAGCGCCCCATGGTGGCCCAGTACATCATGAAGTACGGCCTGAAAAAGGTGGAGAAGGACCCGAATAAGCCGCGGCCGCTGGGCCGCTCGTGAGCAGGGGCGGCAGTTGGGCCGCTCCTGACGAGGTGTGTGATTTCGTACAATTGTTATTGTTGGTGAAACAACATTTCCACCGCCACCCCACTCGTTACCACCGCAGCCCTTCGTTTGGCGGGGATGCCGCCTTTCCACTCTCGCAAGCCCTTGGCGGACATGCCGCCTTGCCTTCATTTGGCGGAGATGCCGCCTTTGCTGCTCATCGCGCTCCGATGCCTCACTTGGCGAGGCGAAGCGCTTGCATAACTCCCTCCTGCTCGAGCGCGTCCTGCCCGAGACCCTACCGCGCGAGCTGTGGCTCGCGAAGGCCAGCGACACCGTTGGGAATCCCATCGATTGGCGGTCGGAGACGAAGCAGAGGCGAAGCAGCTCCTTGGCAGGGGCGGCAGTTGGGCCGCTCATGACGAGGTGTGTGATTTCGTACAATTGTTATTGTTGTTGAAAAAAACATTTCTTCGTTGCCATCGCCACCCCACTCGTTACCACCGCAGCCCTTCGTTTGGCGGGGATGCCGCCTTTCCACTCTCGCAAGCCCTTGGCGGACATGCCGCCTTGCCTTCATTTGGCGGAGATGCCGCCTTTGCTGCCCACCGCGCTCGCACCGTTCTCTCGCGTTTCCCAATGACATGATCTGCCACCGTCCCACCCCTCATCCGTAGTCTTTGTGGCTCAAGTGGAGCCGCTCGAGGTCGTGCCCCTTCGCGGTCTTGCGCCGCCATGGCGAGCATCGCGGACAAGTACGACGTCGATGACTTCGAGCTCATCACGGGTGGCAGTGCGTGGAGCTGGGCGACCATCGTGGTGCGCTTCATCGAGTGGCGCAATCGTTGCCGCCATGCACGCGCCGTTGGCATCAAGGGCCAGATGCTCATCGACAAGGCGCGGCGCATGATGGAGGAGGCGCGCCGCACCGAGGAGCGCGGCAAGATGCTGTGCCAGATGTCGAAGCAGACGGTGCAGGACATCCCAGGCGGCATTCGGTTCTTCTGCCGCCAGCCGCACCAGGAGAGCTGAGCGGCGATCGGCTGGGCCGATAGAGGAGGATAAGGAGGAAGAGGAGGCAGGATGAGGAGAGGAGGAGGAGGTGGATGAGGAGTTGGAGGCAGCACGCGCACCCGCACTAAGAGCCGCCAGCCGCCGCCGCGCCCGTCCCGCGCTGCGCCCGCCCCGAGCTCGAGCCGCCAGCCGCGCCCGTCTCCGAGCGCTGGCGGCTTGGAACCCGAGCTTGAAACTCAAGCTCGAAATTGCGTGCGAGAAAAAGAAATCTCCCTTGCAAGTTCCGTTGCTACGCTCACTTCGCGCCTCCGCAATCTCCCCCACCCACCCCCTTCCCCCCTCCCCCCTCCCCCCATGCCCCCTCGCCCCCACGCTCTTCGGCGGCTACGCCGCCCCTCCCGACCCTTCAGGCGGCTACACCGCCATGCCCTTCGGCGGCTACTCCGCCCCGCGATCCATTCCCGCCTCCACTTCCGTCTCTCTGGCTGCAATTCGTTTTTCTCAACCGCGCTGGGCCTCGCGCTGCCCCCCGCCCCCGCCCCTCCCGCGCGCGGGCGTCGGCGCAATGGGGAAACGCGCCCTGCAGGTGGACAAGCAGGTGGAGCAGCGGGCTCGACTGCAACAGTGTCTGGCCCTGCGCGGCGTGTCCGCGGCTTTGCTCGAGCGAATCGCGACTGCGCTTGGCCATGGCGACGACGCGGGCGATGCTATAGACGTGAGCGCTCGGGCCATGCAGCGATCGCAGACGGCATCCGTGGCCGATCTCATCAGCGCAGTGCGGCTGCAGCCCAAGATCGGCACGCCTTTCCGATGGAGCGTGGCGCTGCCGCATCGGCTGATGCCGAGGCTCCTGTCGGACTGCCCTCTCTGGAGTTCAATGTTTTGGGAAGCGATGCGCCGTTTCCCTGTGTCGCGCGATCGGCCGTGGAGGCTTTTGCTGTACTACGACGACATTGGCGTGGGCAACGCCTTGAAGATAGATAATCGTCGGAATCAGCTCGCGGTGTATGCGAGTTTCCTCGAGTTCGGATCCTTCTTGCAGAAGGAGGTTGCGTGGCTGCCGATCGGCACCTTGCGCGTCGTCGTGAAGAAGAGCATCGGCGGCTCGGCCGTGGCGCGGGCATTGCTTCGCGCGCTGTTCCTGGGCCCAGAGAGTCTGTCGGAGCACGGTGCGCCAATCGGCGGCGTGCACTTTTTCGCCAAGTTCCACCGCTTGATTGCAGACGAGGCGGCTGGAAAAGAGACATTCTGCACCAAGGGCGCTGCAGGTCTGAGACCGTGCTTGCAATGCAAGAACGTTGTGCTGGATCAGGCGGAATGTCTTGCAGACTACGACGACGATGATTACCTCGTGCCTCTCTGGTGCGCTGACTCGTCGCGCTTTGACCCGCTGTCGTCAGACGAGTTTTTGCAGCAATATGATGATTTGGCGTCGCTGCGGGACACGACAACCAGAGCGAACATCGAGAGACTGGAGCCAGGGAGGAAAACATTTCCATCGATCCCCTTCTGATGTCCCCCCCTTCCTTCCCTTCTGATGTTCCGGCCCCCGAAGGAGACGGCAATGGGCATCACTCTGGATGACCGTTCTCTGGTGGCGTGCCAGGCGTTGCGGACGGTGGCGCCGCCGAGCACATACGTGAGGGACCCCATGCATACCATGCTGGCCAGCGGCGGGACCTTGCAGGTCGAAATCTTTGCGCTCCTCAAGGCGGTGAGGGATGTCATCCCCGACGCGTGGGGAACGTGGCGGGATCGCTGCTCGGCGTGGCGGACTGGCAGACGCGGCAGGAAACCGCCAGCGTTTCTGTTCAGCGTGGCTCGGAAGAAAGCGACCTGCAAGGCGTCGCACTTCGTGGGCAAGGCGTCGGATTGCTTGGCCGTGTTCCCTTTGATTCGTCATTGGGTGCACACAGAGCTGCGTCCCAGCGGCATGGCGAACGCTGCGGCGCGGTCGTTCGAGGCGATGGCGAAGATGCTCGAATTGTACATGCAGGGCAAAAGGACATGCGGCCGCAGCTGAAACGCAAACGCTGGCCTGCGCGTTCGAGGATGCACCGCGTCGGCCCGCGCGCATCCTCGAGCGCTTAGGTGGCAGGCGGTTCGGCTACGTCCTGAGGATCGGCGCCGTGCCGAATTTGATAGCTGTCTGGACCAAGGCCGTTTCGATTTCCTTGGCGCTGCACAAAGCCGCGCACGGGCCAGCCCTGATCAAGCCGAAGCATCATTATTTGTGGCACGTCCCCGACCAGCCTGCGGAGGACGGCATCTGGTTGGACGCCTTCGTACTCGAGCGGAAGCACAACCTGCTTCGGTCCAGGTCGCAGGAGATCGACAACCCTGAGAATTTCGAGCGGTCGGCCTTGACGGCGATGCTCGCCTGCTTCCTGGAGGAAGCGAAGGAGGCGCCGCGCTCCCGCGCCAAAGCGTGGCGCACGCCAGAGCTGGACAGTACGTTCGGGCACTCGGGGCGCAACCTTGCATGCCCTTTGTGGAGGAAGATGGGCTGGGAGAGGGGAAGGCGGTTTGCCGCCGAGGCGGCTCGCCGCCAGGAGGAGGAGGAGGAGGAGGAGGAGGAGGAGGAGGAGGAGGAGGAGGACCCCTCCGCAGGGCTGAAACGTGGACCAGCAGAGAGGCGTCGATCGACGGCCAGATGTACGGCAGCCAGGACAGACGGCGCAACCAACCTTGGTATTTAGGGGTGCACATGCGTGTGCCCCCCCAAAAATCGAGGCGTTGCTGCCCTCAGGATTTCCTCCTGGGCGACGGCGAGGCGTACATCGTGCATTGCTGCGCGCAGGCTGGCGCCGCCAGCTACCTGCTGGTGGAGACCCTGGAATGGGTGCGCGCGCCATGCCCAGGCGCGTCCCTGTGGCGGCCGCGCGGCGACGTCGCCGTGATGCCCGCCGAGCTGATCCCGCCAGCCTGGGCGGCTTATCGGCGACTACAGGACGATGGCTATGTGCTCGCCATCACGTGAAAAAGGAAAAAACGAGCGCATGCGAGAGCGGATATGCCGCTGGCGGATGCGCCGCCCTTCGATAGAGAGGTGCAGGAGGGAGGGGCGGATATGCCGCCGAAGAAGGAAGGCGGGCTCGGGGAGGGAAGGCGGCAGGAGGGAGCGGGGGCGGGCTGGCCGCCGACAACGAGGAGAGGAGAGGGGAGGCGGTGATGGCCGCCGAGGGGAGGCAGTTTGAAGAATAGTTGATCCCCCCCCCTCTCCCTCTCCCCCCTTCCCCTCCGCGCCCCGCAGGCGTCCTGAGGGCGGCTCGGCGCGTCGACCTGCGGCGCCCTGTCCTGAAAAACTGTTGTGTTGTAGTTGTTAAAACGTTTTTTGTGGTTTTTTCCCGAAACATAGCAATATCAAGAACAAACATGCAAAACATAGAAAGTTATGCAAATTTCGGGTTAACCGAATCGGACAGCCCACATCGACTTAGCTGACTTAGCTACTAAGTTGGGTATGTTGAGGTGTATGTATCGATATATCTTGGCAGTGGTACCCGATAGCTCAGTTGATAAGATGGATGGTTCTGTGAGTAGTATGTATGGTATGTTGTTGAATATACTTATCTAACAAAACGTTAAGTAGATGAATGCGAAGTTCGATATTTTATATATGTTGAATATGTGAGGTCAACTAGCATGAACCTACATACATCTTCGTTGAAACGATTTCATCGGATATACAACGCTCTTACCGCACTTACACCCACCCGACGATCAAAGTGGCCGATTTCGGTGGCCGGGCCCGGGTGCCCGGGGGTGCCCAATAGCCCCATAGCCCTACAGCCCTACAGCCGTATAGCACCATGGCCCTAGAGCCCTATAGCTCTAGAGCCCTATAGCCTTATAGCTCTATAGCCCTATAGCCCTATAGCCCTAAGGTTCTATAGCCCCTACAGCCCAATAGCCCAATAGTCTTATATCACTATACCCCTATAGCCATATAACCCATATAGCCCCATTGGCCCAACAAAAATCTGATTTGGTTTTTTCTCCGGTATCATTTTACTTATGTTCCTATATGTTGGGCCTCTCCTGGGGCACGAGTCTTTGGTGCTTTATGTGTGTTCTATATATTGCCCTTCTCCTGTGGCTCCAATCCGCAATGTTTTATGTACGTCGGTTGCTATAGATTGGGCCTCTCCTGGGGCACGAAGCCTCCCTGGGAGGTCCCAGGAGGCCCCAGGAGGCCCCAAGAGGCTCCTGGAGGCCCCAGGAAGCCCCAGTAGGTTTCAGGAGGCCCCAGGAGGCCCCAGTCTCATGCGCAGAGACGCGCTCGTACTACTGAGGCTCATTCACATTCCAATTCATTCGCAGTTCAATTCATGACCAGACCATCACAACTGAAGCCCGCTTATGTTCGAAAGCTCTTGCGCCTAGACATTCACGGCGGACAGGTCCACGCGAATAGATGCACATATGGGGAGCTCCGCGCAGTGAATAATTTTCTGTTCCGTGGGATGGCGGTCCAGAGTGTTCCTTATTCTGCATGGTTCGCGGTTGCAGTCATCCTCAGCCTCAGCGTGCCCACGGCGACCTCGATCGGTGTGAGCTCCAAGCTGAAGAAGTGTGCAGATGACGACGCCCACATTGTTGCGCTGGCAAGCGGCATCGGCGTCACGATCAGTGGTTGTGCTGAGATGCAGCCTTATTGCGAAGATGCTGCGTATGGCAGCACTGGGCAGGCGACCTGCCCCCTGCCCTGAAACGTGTGGCCTCTGCAGGGTGGCCAGCCCCAGCAGCTCCCAGGCGTCGAAAGTGCTTATGGACAGGAGCTTCATGGGTTCCCGGGGCGCGGATGATCAGCAGTTCTTAGATAGGTCTCTGGCGGCGAAGGGGCCCGACTTGGCGCCGAAACCGACGCCATACCCGACGTCGAACCCGACGCCGAGACCGACGACGTACCCAAAGTCGTATCTGGCGCCGTGCCCGACACCCAACGGACGCCGAACCCGACCCCGTATCCGACGCCCTACCCGACGCCCTACCCGACGCCGAACCCGACGCCGTACCCGACGCCGTACCCGACGCCAAACCCGATGCCGAACCCGACGCCGTACCCGATGCCGAACCAGACGGCCTTCCCGACGGCGTACCCGACTGCTTTCCCGACGGCCTTCCCGACCCCCTACCCGACGGCTTTCCCGACGCCCTGCCCGATTGCCTTCCCGATGCCCTTCCCGACGCCCAGCCCGACGCATCCTCTGGGTTGGCCGCCGCCACAGCCAACGTTTCCGCCCCCAGCTCCTATGGCGGGCGGAGCTGCTGGAGGCGTGGCCGCCACCAGCGATCCCCACCCTCAAACATGTTCACGGTGAGTGGTTCGATTTAATGCAGGCGGGCAAATTTGTTTTTATAAACATCGTTCGTGGAGTGAGCGTTGAAGACGCATTGCTTTGTGTGCAGGCCGATGCGCGCCGCTTGGGTGGAAGTTACTCGGATGTGTACTTCAAGATCTGAACATTACCGGCTCGTGGGCAGAGGCTAAGCAAGTTGGAGGGTACCATTACAGCGTATGGCAAAGCGTTACGAATATTCCGCATTGGGTTGTTCTTGGTCAGGTTTAGCTGAAAATCGTCCATGGACGCACAGAGAGTGGCATCCTGTACTTGAATGTGTATGTGGAGCATTTAAGGCGATCAGGGTTTGCCGTCGGAGGCTTGCTGGGGGGCGACGACCACAAGGACGTGATGATTCTCCCAACGTCTTGTACCAAATATACACTTGGTCGAAATAGTGACGAGTGGTCAGGTTCATTCCTCCTAGTCGTCCGTTGCAGCGGCAACCTTCGCGGGACCATGCGGGCTATTTTCAAGCTTGGGGAATAGGCCTCTAAAAGAGTTCGCGGATGCAGGACATGACTGGCCCTTGGTGCCACCCAAGAGCGTGATGAAAGTGTGGCTTCAGACCGACGCCCCCTAGGCCTTTGGAAAAGTCACGTGGCGTCCTACTTCGCCAAATATCAGTCCTCTCTGCCCTTCCTTCGCCCCCCCTCTCCTTTCAGCAGGGACATTACCCCCACTGCCCAGAGAGGACGCCCCATGTGTCCTCATTGATTTTGCGGTCCGCATGCGTCCGCACTTGTGCACATGCCACACGTGAGGGCCCTTCCCGTTTTTGCCTGGCGAGGTTGATCTTCCGCCTTCGATGGGGCTGCCGCAAGGCCAGCGCTGGAACAGAAGGTGCAGGCAAGAATCTTGAATTGCATACGTAGCGTTGTTAAGGCGGTACAGTCAACCCGCAGAGTAAGGACGAGCAACTTGTCCTAGGTTGCCCTTGCATCCTTGCCCCTTCGGTCCATCCCTGGCAACCGTTCGAAGGCACGGCACCAAGGCAATACCCCCCTTTCGGCAGTCGCGCACCCCCCAAGGATGCCTTGGCCCTGGCCTTGCTGCTCCAGCCCCGTGCCGTCGGGCGTTGGGGGGGCGAGACCGAAGCGGCACGTGAGATGCACCACGGGGGAAATCGTTTCGTTTCGTGCGTGACGTTCGCGCGGGCGAGGCGAGGCGAGGCTGGGGGCTACCCATCGGTCGTTGAAAGTAGGTATTTCTGGATTCCCAGATTCCAATCTAATTTCAGCGCCTTCCTACTTCAAGAGTCGAGTGGTTTTCCCTCTTCCTTCCTCTTCAGGGGGCGTGCGGAAACCCAATCTATTTCCAACGCCTTCCTACTTCATGTTTCTACCTACTTCTTCCGACCGATGGCTACTTCGAGCCAAGTCAGACAAAAAACGGGTCGCCCCCCACGCGCCGGCCGTGGTGTGAGAGTTGTCCCGCTGCTTGTCTGGCGGGTTGTCCCGACAGTAGTCTGGACGGTTGTCCTGATTGTTGACCCGATGGTTTTGTCCGATGATTGTCCCGATGGTTGTCCCGACGTTTGTCTCGATGATTGTTGCGATGGTTATTTCGATGGGTGTCGCAATGGTTGTCCCGATGGTCGCCTCGATGCATGTCTCGATGGTTGCCCCAGTGGCTGTCCCGCTGATTTTCCTGATGGACGTCCCGATGGTCCGACGGTTGTCCCCGATGCTCGTTGTTGTCGCTGGGGGAGGGGGGGGGGAGGAAGTGAGGGGGAGTCTGGACCCCCTGAATCATTTTCCGGAGGGAGGGGTCTAAACTCCACGAATATGTTTCCCGAGCGAGGAGGGGGAGGGAAGAGGGGGGAGGTGATGAGGGAGGGTGAGGGAGAGGGGGAGGGGGAAGGGGGAAGGGGGAAGGGGGAAGGGGAATGGGGGAAGGGGAATGGGATGGGAGGGGGATGGGGAAGGGCGAGCGAGGGGGAGGGGGAGAGCAGGGGGAGGGGGATGGGGAGGGGGAGGGGGAGGAGGAAGAGGACAAGCTAGGTGCGCTCGCGGCATATCTGAAATCCTACCCATCCCTCCCACTTACCATGGCGTAGATATCCTCTCTGTTCGCACAGTCGGATGTCGGGCAGGGCAATGATCGCGAGAGGGCACGCGATGCATGGTAGAGCACGGAATAGCACGGCGTAGAAACGCACTACAGAGCGTAGCATGCCATAGTATGGCGTAGCATTGCGCAGTGAAGCACTGCATCACAAAGCATTGCAAAGCAAAGCATGGCATCGCACAGCGGCGCAGAACATAACACCGCACAGCATGTCATGGCATGGCGCCTGAATTCTTGGAGGGTGAGTGTGGATCGTCTTCGAGAGGTCTGGGCTGGTCTGAAGTCGTGGCATGTCTAGCTCCTTGGGCTCCCCGGAAAGCTCCACACAAGGCGGGGCTGATGGAGAGCACCTGCTGGCTCTGCTTCCAACATCACCTTCTCAAAGCAGAAGCGGGCCTCCCGCTCGATACTTCATGAAAACGACGACGCCCAAAAGTAAGGGGGGCTTCTGCGGCCCGAATAATCAACGAATCGACACCGAATGTGCGATCACTTCCGATGGTTTTTTCGGGGGGCATGTCCCAGATGTTCGTGCCTGTTTGGAAGGACCGAAAACGCCTGCGCTGCAGCGGGAGCATGATTTGGAATAACCAAAGGCGCAGAAATGGGGCCAGCGCCTCAGCGGGAGCAACATTTTGATAAACCCCAAGCGAAAACCCATCTCCCAGGAATCTGGTGTGTAAAAAGAGTACGCGGAGGGGGGCCGGATATTTTCCGGACGTCGTCAGGGGAGAGGAGAGCAGTATTCATATTGTGTAATTGTGGAGGAGGAGGAGGAGGAGGAAGACCAGTGTAAACCCAAGAATCATCAGCGATGTTGGAATAAGCCCTCCCTCCAAGCTCCCTCTTCATAGGCCGCTACGACGGTTCATTTCCACTGAAGAAACTGCCTCGTTGGAAGACACCCGTTTGAATACGCATCCTGAGATCCGTCAGTTCAGCGATCTGGCTCTTGAGCGTCTCCATGGCGACTGAGGGGGCGAGGTTTTTTCTGAATTGAATGGTCTCGGTGTCCTGGCGCACCGAAATCCATCAGTTCAGTAATCGTTGCCTCCCCTGTCGCCATGGGGAAGCTCAGGGGCCAGATCGCTCAGCTGAAGGATCTCAGGGGGCGTATTGAAGACCCTGAAGCATGCCAAACATTGTTTTCGGGACTCCAACGCCACGGATCAACCTAATTGATGCGTCTTGACGATTCTAAATCACCGCGAATCAACGTAACTGTGGCGCCCTCTCAATCCTGAATCTCTCCCAAACACTATTTCTGGGACGTGGATCGTGGGAATGTGTGGACAAACAACGAATGCGCGCGGCGCTAAGGCGAAAGTTACAGTTTGAAAACGCCCCGCCCTCAACCCGCGAAGCTCTCGCAAATGTTCAAACTAATGTGCGCGGCACCCAGGCGAGAACCACATTTAGAGAACCACCCGCCCTCAATCCGTGAATCCCCTACAAAGTTTTAAAGGAATGTGCGCGGCGCTAACGCGAGAGCCATGTTTTGAAAAGGGACCGGTGTCAATATGTGAAGCTCTTGCAAGTAAACGAATGTGCGCGGCGCTAAGACGAGAGTTACATTTTGAAAATTGCCCGCCCTCAACCCGCGAAACTCCTTGCGAATGTTGAAACGAATGTGCGCGGCGCTATGGCGAGAGCCACATTTTGGAAAGCACCCGCCCTGAATCCGTGAAGTTGCTGCCACGTTTTAGGCCGCAGGGTCATAGGTGGTGAGGAAGTCTCAGGCGACACGCCCGGCCCGTCCTGAGAAAAGGCCTCGGGGTGCGACAGAGAGAAGTTGCTTCTTAGGAAGAGGAGTGGAGGAAAAGGAGGAGCAGGAAGAGGAGGAGGATTCGGCGGATGATGAGGAGGAGGAGGAGGAGGGGGAGGAGAGGGGGGGGCGGCTGCGGAGGCGGAGGAGGAGGCGGAGGAGGAGGAGGAGGGAGGAGGAGGGAGGAGGAGGATGAGGAGGAGGAGGAGGCCGCCCCGAGGCCCCCCCCCCCGCCCGAGGCGGGCCCCGCCGACCACCGCGCCGAGCTCGAGAGAGCCGCGCTGCTCCTCGGGGGGGCCCGCCCGCGGGCCAGCGGCGGAGACCCCGACGCGCCCCGGCGGCCGCCGCAGAGGACGGCCGCGGCCGCGCGCGGAGGCTCGGCGGCCTGTCGTGCCTCCCCTGCTGCCGGGAGCACATCGGGGGCGGAAGAGAAGGGGGTGGTGACTAATGGGGGGGGTGGATATCATGGCGCGGGCCATGATATCTCCCCAGATTTCGTGGCGCCCCTTCTCATTTCACTACGTCCCTGGCCCCCCCGCCGGGCCGCGCACATGCCGCCGGCCATGAGTTGCACCCCCCCCTTTGGACGCCCCCCTCTTGGCCGTCCCCGATGCTACCGGGAGGGAGTGCAGTCAACCCGCAGAAGCAAGGGCGCCCTCGAGGGCGCGAAGTTATTCGCGCTTCGGCTCCGATGCCTCCTCGGCCTCCTCTTCTCCCTTTGCGGGGGGGGCGGCGCGAGAGCGCGAAGCTGTTCGCACTTCGCGCTGTCGCGCAGCGCGAAGCGCGAAGTCGGGAGCCCTTGGTAGATCGGCGTCACCCCAACATATTTATACTACATGTTCGTCGCCCCCCCAGGGGCGCCGCGCGCACCGAGAAGACTTACAGCATATGCGTCGTGGCGGGCGCTTTCTGGCCACGTCGCTCGGGAGACGATCTACTACAAGATGGGTATACTATGTGTTCGGGTCGGACGCGCGCCTCCGAGGAGGACATATAGTATTAGTATGTCTCGGTGCGTCCCAGTACAGGAGGAGAACTCCGACCCCTTTCGGGACAGAAGTCCGAGTAGGGACAAAACGTAAGGCCCGAGCGCGCCCCGACTCGGGTTAGCCGACGCTTCTTGGCGGGCCCATCCTGAATTTTGACGGTCCAATTGTCGTGGGATACTTGCAGCGGGAACCCACGACAGATTCCAGATTGGGTCTCGTCATTTTCTTGACGGCCTCGCCAGGCCAACCGAACCCGAGTCTCAGGTCTCCCCGGCAGAGAAGCAAAAGTTTTAAGAATACGATTTCCAATGCTTCCAGGATGTCCAAGATCCCCAAGTGTTCTACACACGGGCTCCAGGAGCGAGGGACGCTCGACAACTTGGGAATCCTGAGACGCATCCTGAGCGAATCTTATCATGACATCACTCTCTTCCTATGAAAGCATATCAACGGAAGGTTTTTGCTACCTTCTGCCTCCAGCGGCCCTCGCCGAGCCTGGGGACAGAACAATCTGCCCAGGATGAAAGACCAGTCCCGGGGAAGGGGTCCAGACAGGGGACCCACGCCATAAAACAGTGAAAACGTCGGGGGTCTGGGAGGGCAAAGATACCGCTACCATTCCCTCGTTTTTGGATTGGTTTGCGCGTCCTGGGAGGCCCTCGTCGCCACGGTTGGATTCGCCTCGAGGTCTTGGTCAGAACGCGCCCCGGAAGAAGTCCAGGGTGTAGCGGGATTTGTGCTTCTGTGCCCCCCCGAGGGCGCAGGGAGGGCCGAGCTGGGAACGGGGGTGCATTTTGTTGTCCCCTGGCGGTGACGGGCGTGACCGGGAGCTGTGTTGGTTAGGTGTCACGATTCGCGCCAGCGCCGTTTCGGGAGGGAATGTTTGAATTCCCAGACGGCTCCAGCGCGAATCGTGACGTGACCAGGGGGGGGGAGGCTGGGCCGGTCACGCGCGTTATCGCACATAGTATGGAAAGGGCTCCAGGAAGGCAGCTGCGTACCGTTTAGAATACTGCCACGCACAATCTTCCACATCGCTGGACGATTAAGGGTGAGCGGGGTGTGGGTGGGTGATGAGATGAGATGAGCAAGCTGCCTGAAGCCAGTGGTGCCTCGAGAGCGCGTCGGCGACGGCCCAAAGGCGGCGACGAGAAGCCCAAAGACACGCGACACACGCCGACTCCGACGCGCCACACAGAGCATCCACACATTTCCCACAACCAGACGCTACGTTCCAAGATTTACTAGCAAGCCACGCAAGCATAGATTGGACACTCCACCAAAAGGACCCATACGACGACCACTGCGCATATCCAATGGTTCAAGACGACGGGTTCCACTACACAGCGCAGATCACACATCAACCAGACCCGCGAACCACACCACTAAACAGGCCGCACAATCCGACAACACCAACCGACCGCAGCCACTACCAGCAGACCCCAACAACACTACAACCATACACATCAAGCTGGCGACAGACAGCGCACACAGAGCCAACGTTGACGCAACCAGCGAAACACTACAACACGACAAGCGCGCAATGCACCACATGACCAGAGGACAGCACCTACGAGCACAGGCGCTACTACGCAAGACTCACATCACGGGAGCGCAAGAGCCCACGGCACGCAGCGACTACGCACAGCAAACACCTGCATGCAGTTCCCAACGCCCCAGCATCCATCCAAATCAGGTTTTCGCCGACTTGTGAGCACATACCTACCATACGCAACAACACCCAAACGACAACTGTGTCTCAAACACAAGCACTTCAGAGCTCTTCACGCATCGCACCGGCTTCTCATCATTAAACTACGAGCACCGTTCATTAGCGAAACAGTTTACGTGGCACACACTACACACAACACGACCCCAAACACCTTGCCAGGTGATGGGGGGCATTCCGCAATTTGGCCGACAATTTGTCACTGACCATAATATTCGCCGACTTCAGCACTCACATAGACACAACAGTATCGCCAGGCATTGGCATCATAGCACCACCTACCCAGCGCACAGATGATGACGACAACGCAACACAAGGAAAGCTCACGACTGCAGCTGACGACCTGACTTGCTTCAACGCAGTCATCGAGCACGGACCGACCCACTCACTGGTCAGGCAAAGCAAGGGCGAGCAAACGAAGCACCGAAACGACTACATTGCATTCACTGGCGACTGGCTACCTTACGCTGCAGAGCTGTATGTCGATCACCATCACGGCTCGGGAGCCAAGAACGAAGACCACCTCCCAATCGAACCAGCGCGCAGCCGTCAAACACACGGGCAGCCAGCCACCATCCTACGACCCAGCAAAGATGCAAGACGCAGAGCGGCAAGCGCACTTCGCAGGCCTATTGGACAACCAACCGCTACTGACATGGGACACAGCCATCAACGACCACAAACCGATCACCGACACATTGCACGCAGCAGCGACAACATGCTTCCCAGCCAGCGAATTCACACCACAACCACACTACATCTCCAACGACACCATGAGGATAAAACGATATCAGAAGACACGCAATAGCAGTACTATGCCACGGCAGGCGAGCCACACCAGCAGTCATGCTCCCCAAGCTCAACGCACCGACCAGCACATGCGTAAGCTAGACCTTGCACAATGCGCCGCCAGCGAGAACGCCCATGAATTATCCAGCAAATCCCTTCACCTCCACGACTTCCACGGGCCTGGGGCAGCATTGCAACGCGCCAAAGCAGCACTACGATGCGGACCACCATCAGGAAGAAAGCGGCCAAAGCGCAGGCCATTCCATACTTTACCGACGCAGAAGGCGACGCATTGCGGGGGCGACGAGTAGCGAGCAAACGAATTAACCATATACTTCGCCAAACAAGAGGAAGCCAATACCACCGACAACGTAGACCCCTGCCTCTTCTACGACCCGACGCTCAATCCACCGATCGCGCCATCCACGCCAGCGCATGCCGCTTCGCCCCTCGAGACAACCACGCGCGTCGGAAACGCCAAACGACGCGAGCAACCAGGACTTGACAGGGCCACCGCTGACATACTGGAAGGAGCACCAGCCAGTGCAGCTAGACAGGCGCGCCCACTCTTCAAAGCCCCCCTCGCGCAACAGGAACCTCCACCATGGACAGGGCGCCGCCGGCAAGGCCTCGCAATGCAGATCGGCCCAGTTAGCGTTCGGGATATTAGAGCTCCACCATATATACCCAATACAGAGCCGCACCGCATTTAGTCACAAACAACTCCTCCTCACAACGCGGCGGCCTACCAGGGCGATCCGCGCCATTCGTTGCGCGCGCGGCCACGCTGACCGCCAATCTAGACCAATCTGGTTTGAGCGATTGAATTCGCTGCGTAGACCCCGCGGCAGATTTCTGTGCATTTGTCAGAAAAAAAACACTCTCTGGTGAGAAACCAGACCGTCAGCAAGACAAGCACTACCAGAACCAAGACCCCCCAGCAGCTCCTTTTCCCACTAGCAGAAGCAATCCCCCGCAGCCTGGCCTGCTGGGCAAGCGCCAGTGCGACCGGCGCTTGGAAGTGCTACTGATCGAGTCTCTTAGAACGTCGCACTTCGCGCGCGCGTCCCAGCCTTTTAGCGCGCCCAACAAAAGGCGCCAGGCCTGGCGACCGCCCTGCTGACGCTACATGCAGCCGTTCGTTCGCCGGACCACTCGATGCTGTAGCGCGCAGCATCCGCGAAAAGCCTGGCGCCGCCGCATTGCCGACGCCTACCTTGCCACTTCTCCAGCTACCGAGCAACCGACGCACAACGGGACGAGCTCGCAACCAGCGTCGGCAGTCGTCGGCGACGCGCTCATTATGGCGCAGCGCAAGAGACGCGACCTCCAAGAGCGCTACATGGCCGACCTTGCGACCGACGCGCACGCCGTTCTCATCGGCCACGGGTTCAAGCTCAACTACAAGCCGCGCAGCTTAGCCGTCGCCACGCAACTACCCCGGCCAGGGGCAACGAACGCCAGGCAAGGCCTACCAGCGCAACCAGAAACCTGCATCTTCTACCGAAATGGGACTGACACATCACCATCGCACACATCCACGATTAGCTCGACACCCACTTCGGCCCAATGCGCAACGCCAACGCACGTTCCCCCGACCAGATCACCCAGCAATATAGCAGCACTCGGGCCACCCAAAGCTGCGGATTTCAAGAACGAGCGCCGACGCAAAGACATCAGGGTAAGAATGGCCGACGCATCAGCCCAGTTCCACTTCCGCCGCCAAGCGGAGACATGGGGGCCAATGGCCAACGACGCGGTTTCGCAGCTCAACGCAGCACGCAACCAGACTTACCGCAGCGCCATTCGCACGCGCCACCTACGACAGCCAGAGCAACACATGTCCTACCAACGTCTACGACTAGCCGCAAGCAGAACCGACTACCAAACAGAGCCCAAACCACGACTCTTCAAGCTTTTATCTAAGCCAACCACGCATGGACCACACATCCTACTGCGACTCATCGACGTCGGCCACGAACGACAACGACAGCGATCTGCCGCGCAGGACGCGCAATCAACCTGGCTCGACCTCATCGCTACTGACCTGCACTGGTTGGCGAACTTGCCCACCTCGCCAGCTGACCCGCGGCGGCGCCGGGGCGTCGCCAGGCGGACCGAATGGGCGCGCGACGCGCCAAAGCAGCTCAGTAAACAGGACGACTGAGCCAAACAGAAGAGAACGCGCCATCCGCAGCGACGAACTTAGCGCCGACTGGCGGGAAGAGCTCACGCAACAAGTCGACTGTGACAACAGACCCGGCCACCCGACCCACCAATACAGCTCGTTGCTTACATGTGCTACGAGTGCGGCCGCGCATCCAGGGCCCTCAGAGAATGGAAGCCCCGCAGGGCCAAGAAGCAGACGAAGCAGGCGACATATCAAACCAGGCAACAGGAAGTACATGCCTCAATTGCAACGATCAATTTCGCCCGCGACATCGACTACCCACGCGCGTCAGGTACCGCGTAGTAAGATGCCTCATTAACTAATCTAGAACATGGCCACGCTCCCAACAGACGCGCCAAGAGCAAAAATACGCAATGAGGAATCAGAGAACAAAGCCAACAAAGACAAGGGATTACGACGCGACGCAGCAGCGATACCAGTTGCCACGCCAGAGGTATAAGTCAGGTCTTGCGCCCACCAGGAAACATTGCGATCCCTGTGCCCGGTCGCGGATCGTGCCGTTCGGCGAGTCTTCACATCTTAGCATCGTTATATATTGTTCCCAACCGTCGCGATATCTGCGCCCGCGCGCAGGTGGTGCCCCGTGGCGCATCTGAACATTGCACTTGCCCCCGACACTCGCGCCCCCGCGCCCGCGCGCGGATCGGGGCGGGGGCAGGGCGGGGGGGAAACGCAGAGGCGAGCCGGATGAATGGGGGAGAGGGAGTGGACGAGAACGACGGGAATCGAACAGGAGGGCACGGGGGAACGCAAGGATGACAAGGGGGGGGAGGATGAGAGGGGGGAGTGAGGATGAGAGGGGGAATGGTGGGTAAGAGGAGGAGGCGGGGGAGGGGCAGGGCGGGGGGGGGGGGGGGGCGAGGGGGGGGGGGATCACGAGGGGGAGGTGGAGGTTTCAGGCCGCGTCCACCTCCTCTGGACTCACCCAGGCCATCCTGCGGCGTTTTTTGCCGCCCCTCGGGGCGCGCCGAGCGTTCTGCACCTTGCGAAGGCGAGGGCGCGAACGCCATTTTCCTTTATTATGTCTCGGCAGTCCGATGGGGTCCAGGGGGCGCCTTCGCTTACCGAATTCATCATGTTTGCGGGCGCCCGTCAAACACTTCGGGGTGCGATTGGGGCCCTTGGGCGATCGCATCGTGCTTTCGATTTTCGCAGGTGGTCATTTTTAGCCATGTCGGCCGTCTGCGGGAGCTCGGAGAAAAAAACAGGCGAACAACATTGGGGGGGTCAAATGTTTGACTTGTTCCGAACGTGGAATCGTTGTAATTATGATTCTTTTTTCCCCAACCTTGAGGAGGGGTACCCGTTCAGTGCCCCCCTGGGTGGGTCTGGGGGGGGGGGGCGGGGCCGTGGTGAGCAGGATTCGGTACCATCTGACAGCGCGAGGCCAACATGGTTCCCATCGGTGTGTGTGTGTGTGTGTGTGCGCGTGTGTGTGTGTGTGTGTGTGTGTGTGTGTGTGTGTGTGTGTGTGTGTGTGTGTGTGTGTGTGTGTGTGTGTGTGTGTGTGTGTGTGTGTGTGTGTGTGTGTGTGTGTGCGGTGTGTGTGTGTGTGCGGTGTGTGTGTGTGTGGTGTGTGTGTGTGTGTTTGTGCGTGTGTGCGTGCGTGCGTGCGTGCGTGTGTGTGTGTGTGTGTGCGTGTGTGCGTTGTGAGCGTGTGTGTGTCTGTCTGTCTGTCTGTCTGTCTGTCTGTCTGTCTGTCTGTCTGTCTGTCTGTCTGTCTGTCTGTCTGTTTGTCTGCGAGTGTGTCTGTGTCTTCCAAAAGCCGCTAACCTCGAGGCTCGAGGTTTGAACCTCGACGTGTACTCCCCCCTTTCCCACCTGTCTCCTCCGCCGCCGCCGCCGCCGCCGCCGCCGCCG
This sequence comes from Prorocentrum cordatum, assembly GCA_963575745.1. Lineage (NCBI taxonomy): Eukaryota > Dinophyceae > Prorocentrales > Prorocentraceae > Prorocentrum > Prorocentrum cordatum. The sequence goes on from CAUYUJ010020459.1 coordinate 193,660, forward strand.
CCGCCGCCGTCGTCGTCGTCGTCGTCGTCGTCGTCCTCGTCGTCCTCGTCGTCCTCGTCGTCCTCGTCGTCCTCGTCGTCCTCGTCGTCCTCGTCGTCCTCGTCGTCCTCGTCGTCCTCGTCCTCGTCCTCGTCCTCGTCGTCGTCGTCGTCCTCGTCGTCGTCGTCGTCGTCGTCGTCGTCGTCGTCGTCTCTGTCGTCGCTGTTCTCGCCGCGAGGAGGAGGAAGGAGGAGGAAGGAGGAGGAAACGTGGACAAGGAGGATGAGGTGGGGGAGGGGGGGGGGAGAGGAGGGAGGAGGAGGAGGAGGGGGAGGCTGATAAGGATGAAGAGAAGGAGGAGGAGGAGGAGGAGGAGGAGGAGGAGGAGGAGGAGAAGGAGGAGGAGGAGGAGGAGGAGGAGGAGATGGAGTAGGAGGAGGAGGAGAAGAAGGAAAAGGATAAGGAGGAGAAGGAAAAGGAGGAGGATGAAAAGTAGGAGGAACAGGATGAGGATTAGAACGAATACGACGCGTTCACCGGTGACTGTGTGAATGCAAGCGGCGGGTCCACATACATTGTGCATTACGTACCAGGTAGTCTTGTCGGTGGGGGATTTGACTATGGCAAGTCTGCGTGCGATTTGCTATTGTCAGTTTGCAAAGTTTTCATTGTCGCTTCAGATAGACCGTGTCTATGGCTGTGGGTCAGTGTAAGCCAAGGTGATAACGATTTGATGTTCGGATCGGCATCACCGATAACAGCTGAAAGCGGTGACGCTGATGTTTTATGCTATATCCGTGAGGTGGCCGCGGATTTGAAAGACAATATTTGGTTTCAGTCATGATTTGCTGTCGAGGGGGTTCGGATACACATCGTCTTGAAGTCGCTCCCAGGGCCGCGATCCCTGGAGGGCTCCAGGGGCCCTTCCGAGGGGGGGACCGTGCCCACAATTTCGTTACGATGGCAGGGGGCTCCAGGGGCCCTGGCGAGCTCCAGGGGCCTTTTTTCCGGAGGGGTACGTAACCAAATTTGGTTACGATGGCAGAGGCGTTCCAGAGGCCCTGGAGGTCTCCAGGGGCTCTTCGGAGGGGAGGCGGGGCCGTAACCACATTGGGTTACGATGGCAGGGGGCTCCAGGGGCCTTGGAGGGCTCCAGGCACCCTTTCCGAGGAAGGGACCGTAACCAAATGTGGTTACGATGGCAGGATGCTCCAGGGCCCATGGAGGGATCCAGAAACCCTTCCGAGGGAGACCGTAACCAATTTTGGTTACGATGGCAGGAGGCCCCAGGGGCCCTGGAGGGCTCCAGGGGCCATTTTTCAGCAGGGGGAGACCGTAACCAAATGTGGTTACGATGGCAGGGGGTTCCAGGGGCCCTGGAAGGTTCCAGGAGCCCTTTTCCGAAGGGGGGGGGGGGGGGCGTAACCAAATTTGGTTACGATGGCAGGGGGGCTCCAGGGGCTCTGGAGGGCTTCTGGGGCCTTTTCCAGCAGGGGGAAACCGTAACCAAACTTGGTTACGATGGCAGGAGGCTCCAGGGGCTCTGGAGGGCTCGAGGGCCCCTTCCGAGGGGGGGGACCGTAACCAAATTTGGTTACGATGGCATGGGGGCTCCAGGGGCCCTGGAAGACTCCAGGAGCCCTTCCCAGAGGGGGGGACCGTAACCAAATTTGGTTGCTATGGCAGGGGGCCCCAGGGGCACTGGAGGGCTCCAAGGGCGCTTCCGGGGAGGGGGGGACCGTAACCAATTTTGATTACGATATCAATGGGCTCCAGGAGCCCTGGATGCCTTCAGTGACATTTCCCAGAGGGGGGGGGGACCGTAACCAAAATTGGTTACGATAGTCGGAACTGCAGAGGCCGTGGTGGGTTCCAAGGGCCCTCTTCACGGGGGAGGGACCGTAGCCAAATTTGGTTACGATGGCAGGGGCTCCAGGGGGCCTTTCCAGCAGGGGGAGACCGTAACCAAATTTGGTTACGATGGCAGGAGGCTCCAGGGAGGCCTTGGAGGGCTCCAAGGGCCCCTTCCAAGGGGAGGGGCGTGACCAAATTTGGTTACGTTGGCAGGGGGCTCCAGGGCCCCTGTAGGGCTCCAGGGGCCCTGTTCCGAGGGGGGGGGGGGAACCGTAACCAAATTTGGTTATGATGGCAGGTGGGTCCATGGGCTCTGGATGGCTCCAGGGGCTCTTCCGAGGGGGGGGACCGTAACCAAATTTGGTTACGATGGCGCGGGGGCTCCAGGGGCACCCCCCGGGAGCCTCGTCTTTGAATAAATTGCGAAGCAGTCTCAGGCGGGAGCCTCCTTCCTATGGGCCCCACACCTCACGTTATTAATCCTAGGGGGTCATCAAAACCTTGTAGATGTCGTCACTTTCGGGTCCTTCAGGTTTGAATGTGGAGAAGTCTGAGGCGGGAGCCTCGTTTGTGATTGAATTGCGAGAGACTCTCAGGCGGGAGCAACAAGAACCCACCACATCCTCCGCTTCCTCCTCCCCTTCCTTCTCCTCCCCCTCCTCTCACTTCCTCCTTCCCTCCTCCTCCTCCTCTTTTTCTTTGCCTCACCGTACTCATCCTTGTCTTCGTCCTTATCTTCATCTCCCTCATCTGTTTCACCCTCTATATTCCTCCTCGCCTTCTCCAGGGGCCCTTTTCCAGCAGGGGGACACCGTAACCAAATTTGGTTACGATGGCAGGGGGCTCCAGGGGCCCTGGAGGGCTCCAGGAACCCTTCCGAGGGGGGGGACCGTAGCCAAAATTGGTTACGATGGCAGGGGGCTCCAGGGGCTCTGGAGGGCTCCAGGGGCCCTTTCCAGCAGGGTGAGACCGTAACCAAATTTGGTTACGATGGCAGGGGGCTCCAGGGGCTCTGGAGGGCTCGAGGGGTCCTTCCGATGGGGGGGGACCGTAACCAAATTTGGTTACGATGACATGGGGGCTCCAGGGGCCCTGGAAGACTCCAGGGGCCCTTCCCAGGGGGGGGGGACCGTAACCAAATTTGGTTACGATGGCAGGGGGCTCCAGGGGAATGGAGGGCTCCAGGGGCCCTTTCGAGGGGGGAGGGACCGTAAACAATTTTGATTGCGATATCAAGGGGTTCCAGGAGCCCTGGAGGGCTTCAGGGACACTTCCCAGGGGGAGGAGACCGTAACCAAATTTGCTTACGATGGCACGGAACTCCAGAGGCCCTGGTGGGTTCCAGGGGCCCTTTTCACAGGGGGAGGGACCGTAACCAAATTTGGTTACTATGGCAGAGGCTCCAGGGGCCCTTTCCAGCAGGGGGAGACCGTAACCAAATTTGGTTACGATGGCAGGGGGCTCCAGGGGGCCTTGGAGGGCCCCAAGGGCCCTTTTCCAAGGGGAGGGGCGTAACCAACTTTGGTTACGCTGGCAGGGGGTTCCAGGGTCCCTGCAGGGCTCCAGGGGCCCTTTCCGGGGGGGAACCGTAACCAAATTTGGTTACGATGGCAGGTGGGTCCATGGGCTCTGGAGGGCTCCGGGGGCTCTTCCGAGGGGGGGGACCGTAACCAAATTTGGTTACGATGGCAGGGGGCTCCAGGGGTTTGGGAAGGCTCCAGGGGCCCTTTCCGAGGGGGGTGGACCGAAACCAAATTTGGTTACGATGGCAGGGGGCTCCATGGGCCCTGGAGGACTCCAGCAGCCCTTTCTGGGGAGGGGCCGTAACCACATTTGGTTACGATGGCAAGCAGCTCCAGGGGCTCTCGAGGGCTCCAGGGACCCTTCCCGGCAGGGTGAGACCGTAACCAAATTTGGCTACGATGGCAAGGGGCTCCAGAGGCCCTGGAGGGCTCCAGGAGCCCTTTCCGAGGGGGGGGGCTTAACGAAATATGGCATCAATGGCAAGGGGCTCCAGGGGCCCTGGAGAGCTCCACGGGCCTTTTTTCCGAGGGAGGACGTAACCAAATTTGGTTACGATGGCAGGGGGCTCCAGGGGCCCTGAAGGGCTCCAGGGACCCTTCCCGGCAGGGTGAGACCGTAACCAAATTTGGCTACGATGGCAAGGGGCTCCAGAGGCCCTGGAAGGCTCCAGGGGCACTTCCGAGGGGGGGGGCTTAACGAAATATGGCATCGATGACATGGGGGCTCCAGGGGCCCTGGAGAGCTCCGGGTGCTTTTTTTTTTTTTTTTTTTTTTTTTTTTTTTTTTTTTTTTTTTTCCGAGGGAATGACGTAACCAAATTTGGGTTACTAATGGCAAGGGGCTTCCAGGGACCCTGGAGGTTCCAGGAAGTTTTTTTTTTTCCTTTTTGTTTTTTTTTTCGTTTCCGGGGGGGGGGGACCGGGAACCAAATTTGGTTACGATGCAAGGGTCTCCAGGGGCCCTGGAGAGCTCCAGGGGCCCTTTCCGAGGGAGGGGCCGTAACCAAATTTGGTTACGATGGCAGGAGGCTCCAGGGGCCCTGGAGGGCTCCAGGGGCTCTTTCCCGTGGGCGGGGGCCGTAATCAAATTTGGTTACGATGGCAGGGCGCTCCATGGGCTCTGGAGGGTTCCAGGGGCCCTTTCCGAAGAGCGGGAGCCGTAACCAAATTTGGTTACGATTGCAGGGAGTTCCAGGAGCCCTGGAGGGCTCCAGGGGCTCTTCCGATGAGAAGGGACCGTAACCACATTTGGTTACGATGACAGGAGCCCTGGAGGGCTCCCTCCACAGGGGAGGTTTTCAGGGGCCTTTCCACCCCGGCAGGGTGAATTTTTGTCAGTGGTTACGATGGCAGGGGCTCTCATGGCCCTGTAGACTCCAGGTGCCCTTTCCGCTGGGGGGGGCTACGATGGCAGGGGGCTCCAGGGTTCCTGGAAGGCTCGAGGTTTTTTTTTCCCCCGAGGAAGGGACCGTAACCAAACTTGGTTATGATGGCAAGGAGCTCCAGGGATTCTGGAGGGTTCCAGAGGCTCTTTCCGAGGGGGGGGGGGGCGTAACCAAATTTGGTTTCGATTGCATGGGGCTCCAGGGGCTCTGGAGGGCTCCAAGGGGCTCTTTCTGATGGGGGTGGACCGTAACCAAATTTGGTTGCGATGGCAGGGGGCTTCAGGGGCTCTGGAGGGCTCCAGGGGCCCTTTCCGAGGTGGGGGGGCCGTAACCAAATTTGGTTACGATGGCAGGGGGCCCCAGGGACCCTTTCCGAGGAGAAGGGACCGTAACCAAACTTGGGCCCTTTCCGAGGGGGGGGGGCTACGATGGCAGGGGGCTCCAGGGTTCCTGGAAGGCTCGAGGTTTTTTTTTCCCCCGAGGAAGGGACCGTAACCAAACTTGGTTATGATGGCAAGGAGCTCCAGGGATTCTGGAGGGTTCCAGAGGCTCTTTCCGAGGGGGGGGGGGGCGTAACCAAATTTGGTTTCGATTGCATGGGGCTCCAGGGGCTCTGGAGGGCTCCAAGGGGCTCTTTCTGATGGGGGTGGACCGTAACCAAATTTGGTTGCGATGGCAGGGGGCTTCAGGGGCTCTGGAGGGCTCCAGGGGCCCTTTCCGAGGTGGGGGGGCCGTAACCAAATTTGGTTACGATGGCAGGGGGCCCCAGGGACCCTTTCCGAGGAGAAGGGACCGTAACCAAATTGGGCTACGATGGCGGAAATTAGCCCCTGAACCTTTGGATTTTCTGATTTTCAGAAATTCGGTAATTCGGAAATTCGTATCTGGACCCGTGGATTTTCTGATTTTCAGAAATTCAGAAATTCGGGAATTCGGACATTCGCGTCTGGGACTCAGGATTCTCTGATTCTCAGAAATTCAGAAATTTGGGAATTCGGAAATTCGCCTCTGTACCCATGGATTTTCTGATTCTCAGAAATTCAGAAATTCGTGAATTCGGAAATTCGTCCCTGGGACTCTGGATTTTCTGATTCTCAGCAATTCAGAATTTCGGAAATTCGGAAATTTGCCCCTGGACCTTTGAATTTTCTGATTCCCAGAAATTCAGAAATTCGGTAATTCGGAAATTTGCTACTGTACCCATGGATTTCCTAATTCTCAGAAATTCAGAAATTTGGAAATTCGTGTCTGGATCTTTGAATTTTCTGATTCCCAGAAATTCAGAAATTCGGAAATTCGCCCCGGAGCCTCTGGATTTTCTGATTCTCAGAAATTCAGAAATTCGGAAATTCGTGTCTGGATCTTTGAATTTTCTGATTCCCAGAAATTCGGAAATTCGCCCCGGAGCCTCTGGATTTTCTGATTCTCAGAAATTCAGAAATTCGGAAATTCGGAAATTCGCAACTGGACTTGCCCAGGGACGAATTTCCGAATTTCCGAATTTCTGAATTTCTGAATTTCTGAGAATCAGAAAATCCAAAGTTCCAGTGGCGAATTTCCGAATTTCTGAATTTCTGAGAATCAGAAAATCCAGGGGTCCATTTGCGAATTTCCGAATTCCCGAATTTCTGAATTGCTGAGAATCAGAAAATCCAGAGTCCCAGGGACGAATTTCCGAATTCACGAATTTCTGAATTTCTGAGAATCAGAAAATCCATGGGTACAGAGGCGAATTTCCGAATTCCCAAATTTCTGAATTTCTGAGAATCAGAGAATCCTGAGTCCCAGACGCGAATGTCCGAATTCCCGAATTTCCGAATTTCTGAGAATCAGAAAATCCAGAGTCCCATGTCCGAATTTCTGAATTTCCGAGAATCAGAAAATCCAGAGGCTCAGGGGCGAGTGTCTGAATTTCCGAATACCTGAATTTCTGAGAAGCAGAAAATCCAGAAGCCCAGGGTCGAATTCTTGAATTACCGAATTTCTGAATTTCTGAGCATCAGAAAATCTAGATTCGTAGGGGCGAATTTCTGAATTTCCGAATGTCTGAAATTCTGAGAATCAAGTAAAATGTGTTCAGAAACGACAGCACCTTCAGCGCGCGGGCTCGCACTTCTACTACACGCAGAACGTGTCCGCGTTCAGGCGCCTGCACCCTGACGTGCTGAAGAACACGATGCGCAACGAGGCCATCCATCGCCAGGTCAAGGACTGGGGGCGTTGCGCGTATCAGTGCCACCGGGAGCGCGTCGTCCTCGGTGGCAAGATTTTCGGCATCTACAAGACGCTCGCGCACTCTTGCCAGCAAGGCACAGTGGTTCTTCGCGAGGGGTGGAGGGTCTTCGAATTTCCCACGTGGAGTTGGAGTAGATGGGGGAGTCGGAGGGTCGCGCCGCATCGCCGATGCATCGGCGACGCGGCGCAAACCTGAACCAGTTTTTCTGCGCCTCGGCGTCGCCGACGCATCGTCGATGCATCGGCGATGCGGTGCGTTCTTCCGACCCCCCCCATGTGCTTCGACCCCATTCGGGAAACCCCCAGGATCGCGCTGCTCGCGGACGCACTCTCCAAGGGAATGACGCCCGCGTTTGCGAGCGGCGCTCCGGTCGCCATCGGAGACCGCGCGCAGCTGCGCACGCCCATAGCGGCCGCGTCCGACGAGGACGCCGCGCGCCGCGCGGCCCGCCGCGCACCCCAGCGGATGCGCGCCGCTGACCAGCGAGTCCTAGACGGGAGCCGCAAGTCCAAGCGGGCGCGTTGAGGCCTTGCCACGGTCGGCTGTCATCGCCACGATGCAGGGAGGTGCCACGAAAGACGCAGGGCCGACAGGCGAGGTAGGTAGATGCGCGCACCTGTGAATTGCCCCCGCCGAAGTTCGGGGCACCTGGAGCGCGCCCGCCGCGCGTCCGTCTCCTCTGCGGAGGGCCCGGCAATTGTGACGCCCGTTTGCTTCCCTGCGCATGCAATCATCACCATCGCCATTCTCTCGGTGCGCCTCCTCTTTTCCTTCAAAGTCAGAATTCAGGAAACCATGCGAATTCGAATATTTCTCCGTGCGAACTCGGAAGAGCCACTAAATACACATCGGGAAACTACAAAAATCACAACCATCGGCGACCAGGTCAGAGCGGAAGCCGGCCCGAACGAAGGGTTTGTTCACATAAACCATAAGAAAATCTTCGTCATTGCATACTCAGGCGGTTTCGCACGGGGAAACGTTTGGATTTTGAAAGTATCTGCGCCTTCAAGCCCACAGAGGCATCGTGCAACCCTGTATATTAAAACATGATGCGCTGCAGCGTGCATGCACGCATACATGAACACTTGCTCCTGTCTCCCCTCGCCTCTCGCCCCTTCTGCTGCTGCTGCTACTGTTGCTGCTGTTGCTGCTCCTCCCCCTCTCCGTCCCCCTGCTGATCGCTGCTTATCCCCCTCTCCCTACCCTCGCTGATCTTCGCCCCTTCTGCCTCCCCCGTACTGCTCTTCTCCTCCTCTCCCTCCCCCTGCTGCCCCCCTCCACCTGCTGCTGCTGCTGCTCCTCCCCCAATCCCTTCCCCTCGGATGATGATAACGATGCTGCTTGCGATGCTGCTGATAATGATCATGCTGATAATGATGACGACGACGATGCTAAAGACGACGACAATGATGATAATGATGATGATGATGTTGATGATGATGCCGATGATGACGATGCGGATGATGGCGATGATGATGACGATGACCACGACGACGACGGCGATGATGATGTTGTTGTTGATGATGGTGACGACGACCGATAGTGATCATGCTGATAATGACGATGATGACGATGACGATGATGATGGCGATGATGATGATGACGACGACGACACCGACGACGACGATGATGGCGCCGTCGTGGCGGTGATGGTCATACTTGCGGTGCCCACCATCATGATGATGCTGCAGGTCATGATTATCATGGTGACGACGCCGAAGACGACTACGATGCTAAATACGACGACGCGTATTGTTATGATGGGTATAATGCCGTTTTTGCTAAGTATGATGATGAGGGCGATCGATGGTGATGATGCGGATGCTGATGACTCTGATGATGATGATGATGATGGTGATGACGCTGGATATGACGATCACGAACACGATGATAATCATGATGACGATAATGTTGATGATGATAATGGTGATGATAGCGGTGCTGATGAGGGTAATGCTGAACATACGGATGACGATGCTGCTGATGATGATGATGACGACGACGATGATGGCGATGGTGATCATCATCATCATCATCATCAAGGCAAGGGTCCGCCTGCCCGACCCGCCCGCAATGGTCCGCCGCCCGACCCGCCTATTAGTGTCCGCCCGCCCTGCCCGCGACGGTCTGCCGCCAGACCCGCCCATTGGGGTCCGCCCGCCCCGCCCGCCCTTAGCGTGCGCCGCCCGACCCGCCCGTCTGGTTCAGTTGTTTGTTTTACTGTACCTCTCTTACCCCCCCCCCCCCCTCCAGCTAATCTCGCTCGCCATCCGTCCTCCTCCACCCCTTGCCCCTTCGTTCCTGCCTCCCTTGCCCCACTCCGTGCTTCCTTGCTCTCTCCTGTCCTCATTTCTCCCTCTTCTTCCTGTTTTAGGAGCCTTGCCAACTGCGCGTGCATGCAATGAGGATATACCCTCAAAGGGGGTACGACCAAAGACGAAGAGAGCGGGCATCGATGATTTGTGATATATGCGTTTGGTGCCACGCACGCGTATAAGAGCGAGCAGTCTTTAGATAAGGGTTGTCGTTGCTGTCGTTCTCGTCGTTGTCGTCGCTCCGCGACCCCCCCGCGATTTGCCCGCGACCCGCCCGCGACGCACCCGCGACCCACCTCGCCTGCGACCCGCCCGCGAGCTCGCCCGCCCCCTCCTCACTGCTATCCGCGATTACGGTGCGCCAGGTATGCATGTACCTGTGTGTACTTTTACATGTGTATCAGGCTGTCGATGCATAAGCGTGTATATGCGTACGTATGTGTGCATGTGGATGTGTGTATGAATCACTTGTAGCACGCATGCCCATGTGCACGCATCGTTGCACGTGTGTGGTTGAATGTATGTCAAGACGCATGCCGGCCTTTTGATGCGCGATTATGTGTGAACGCGCACGTGTCACGTAGAAGTCAGGCGTATGCGTGTGTCTATCCATGTGCATACGTGTTTTCATACATTCATGCATGCATGCGTATGTGACCACTTATGTACACGTGTAAGCCCAAGTTGACATGCATTATTATCTCATATTAAGGACATACATGCGAATACATGGATGAACATGTGGGTATGTATGTGTAAAGGAATGCTCGTATGTCTGCGGTTGGTTGCAACTGTATTGATTGTGTATTTGTACGTATATTCAAACGTCCATTCTTACATGTGAATAATATACATATATATATACATATATATCAACACAACTGTATGACGACATATGTATATATGCATATACGTGCACACGCCTATATGCATATACGCAGGATGAAATCTGTATACCGGGCCGCGCATGCTCCTGCAGCGTGCGTGCACGCATACATGAACACTTGCACAGTGCGTATGTATGATGTGAGCTATTCGTCCAACGTTGCATGCTTGCATACAAACTTCAAGTGCACATGCATGCGTGTACGCATGTACAAACGTTGTTTCTGACATGAACAAATGTATTGATATGTACGCGTGTGATTGTAACTGCATAGATACACATACACATGCTTGTTTAAGTGTGTACGCGTCGTTTTGCGTTTCCAGATGCATGCGCAAATTTAGATATGTGCCTTTATACTTGAATATTTCTTTGCATACACAACCATACATGAATATATACACATATGCACACATGCGTGTTTGCATATATATATATATATATATATATATATATATATATTAGCGTGTATGTGTGTATGTATATATAATATGTGTGTATATACATATATCCATTTTAGCTGGTATACGTATTGAGTACTTTTTGTAGTGTATGCGCACGTAGACACTGATACATACTAGACATAAACGTACACACAAGTATTTACTCATTGTGTACACATACACACAATCACTACATCCATTCATACGCATGCCTCTTTATTCATGCAAATACGAATTCGTTTTATACCATGGTTACACGTACGCATGTACACTATTGTTGTATAACCACATGATAACATTTACATACTATACCAACATGTACTCTCATACATGTACACATTGTACATCCATCCACTCACATTCAATTACACGCATAACCATATGCGTTTTTTTTTTTTTTTTTTTTTTTTTTAAAAAAAAAAAAAAATTCATGTGAATATGTTAATTATGTACGCAAATGCGTGCACTTGTATGTTATGCTTACGTATACACACATTATATCACACACATACACACCTATAATATATGCAAAACAAATACAACTTGTATGATTGTATACACCCACCGTCAAATGGTACCGAATCCAGCACCTTACGGGGCGGGGCCCCCTCCCGGCCGCGGGGGGGGCGCCGGCGGAAGCCGCGGGGGGGGCACCCGTAGGGCTCCCAGCACCTTGTAAGTAGCAAGTGTTAGCGCCGAGACATCGGTAGGCCTTTTTAGGCTAGCCCACCGCAAAACTTCCAGCCGAATGTTCGAGGGAGTAGCGACGTAAAGGAAGACGGCGGAAGACGCCCCCATTTCGGCGGACGCGCTTCCGCGCGGCACGGGCGGCCCCAAAATGGTCGGCAAGATGTCCCGAGAGGGCCGTGAGTCGCCATCGGGTCGATCCAGGCCGTCCAAGATCGCGCCCGGATGGCCCAGGGAGCTTCCAGGACGCTTCGGAGGGCTTCCGAGAGGCCCTCCCAGGGAGCCCCCAGTGTCAAAATGTATTGGTGTTCTTTTGGTTTTCGCATGTTTTTTTTTTGGGGGGGGGGGGGAGGGGGGGTCGCGTCTTCGGCTTGCCGACGCACCGAGACTGCCCAAGAGGGCCCAAACACCGCCCGAAGAGGGCCTCAGAGGCCCCTGAGAAGGCGCCCAGACAGTCCAACACGCCCTCATGACGGCCCAAGAGGCCCCCAGGACGGCCTCCGTCGGCTCCGGGAACGGCCCAAAAAGACTTCCAGAGTAGAGACAGCAACCGGCATTTCAAGCTCATCGCCCAAAAAGACCCCCCGGAGGCCCCACGCGGCTCCCAGCAAGCCCCAAACATCGCGTCCGGACGGCCCAGGGAGCTCCCAGGACGCTTCGGGAGGCCTCCGAGAGGCCCTCCAAGAGAGCTCCAAGTGCCAAAATGTATTGTTTTTCGCTTGGCTTTTTGAGAGTTTCTCGGATATCCACGTTTTCGGATTGCCGACGCTCCAGAACAGCCTTAGAGACCGCCCCAAGACGGCCTAAGGGGCCTCCAAGAGAGCGCTCAGACAGTCCAGCGCGCTCTCAAGACGGCCCAAGACGCCTCCAGTACGGCCTCCGCCGGCTCCAGGAACGCCCCCAGAAAGCTTCTAGAAAAAGGGCAGGAACTTACATCTCAAGTTCACCGCGCGAAAAGGACCCCCCGGAGGCCCCGCAGGGCCCCCAGGAGGCTCCCAACATCGCGCCCAGACGGCCCTCGGCGCTCCCAGGACGCCTCGGGAGGCCTCCGCGAGGCCCTCCCAGAGGGCCCCGCCTGTCAAAATGTATGGGAAATCGCTGATTCCCCAAATGTCTTTCGGATTTCGGCGCCCACGGCCCCCCGGCGCTCTGGGGCGGCGCAGGAGGCCCCCAAGACCGCCCCGAGACGGCCTGAGAGGCCCCCAGGAGAGCGCCCAGACCAGTCCAACGCGCTCTCGAGACGGCCCAAGAGGGCTCCAACACGGCTTCCGAAAACTTCAGGAATGATTAAGAAAACTCCAGAGACGCGGCAGGGACCTACACGTTGGGTTCTCCAGCCCAACAGAGACCCAGGAGGCCCCGACCGGCCCCCAGCAGACCCCCGAGAGGCTTTCAAGAGGCGCCAACGAGCCTGGAACAAGCCTCCGGGAAGCCCCCAGCCGTCCCCGACAGGGCCCCAAGACTGCCCAGGAGGGCCCCGACTTGGTTGGAGACGCCGCCAAACGGACGACGCGGGAACCAGCGTTCATCCCGCGACCAGGAGGCCCCCGGATGCTCTCAAGAGAGCCCCAACACTGCTCCAGAGGACCCCAGGATGTCTGGAGACACCCCGACAAAGCGCCACCACTTCAAACGGACAACACGGGGACAAACATCAGGTGTTCTCTTGGCATCTCACCTGCAACGCGCATATTTTTCCTTGCAGTTCACTTGCTCGCAAGCCACGCGCCCCCCCACAGTGGCTCGCATGGTCGCGTGCTGAGCCCGCATCGCAGGAGCCCCAATTTGTCCTCCAAGGTTGGGGTTCGTGGTAATATCAAGTTAGCGTGATGAATGTGGTTGCTTTCCTTGCTTCCGTCGACCAACAACCCTGACCGCCGCCCTCGTTGGTATCGAGATGCCTGGTCAGATCGGCCTTTTGGGCTCTCTTTGGCCCTGGGGGTCTTCTTGGGGCGCTCTTAGGCGCTTCTTTGGGCGGTGTTGGGGCCGTTTCGGGCCTGCGAGATTTTTCTGGGTCCTCTTGGAGTCTGTTTGCCCCTCCCGCCCCGTTCCTCCTCTTGCTCCTCCTGCGCCGCGCGCCCGCGCCCCCCCTGCCGCCCCTCGCCGTCCGCGCCCCCCCCCCCGCCTTGCGCTGGGGGCGTTGCCCGCGAGGGGCCGACGACAGAAAGAAAGCAGGCGGGCCGACAAAAAAAACAACGCGTGGACCGACGCAAATTTTGCCTAGCAAGAGAAAGTGGCCCCGACAAAATGGGCCGACAAAAAAAACATAGGCCCCGACTAAATGGCCCGACCCAAAAACAAAAAACATTGGCCCGATTCCAAAAACCAGCCGACGTGGCAAAATGTTGAAGACAGAAAAAACATGCAGCGACAATAGTATAATTGGCATCTGCGGCTGGGCGGATGCATTGTAAATTCACGGCTACGGCGCTTGCCCCTGCGATTTTGTCCGGCATGTTGTCGGGCACTTTGTTGGGGCAGTCTGGCCGGGCATTTTGTCGAGGCAATCCAGTTCCGCCCCACGCTTGCGCTGCTTTCGCTTCGTGATGAGCGCCCCCAAGGGCCGCCCAGTTGCGGGGGGCAGGGAAGGGGGGGGGCGGGGAGGGGGGCGATGAGCAGCGGGGGCAGGATTTGATGATTCCCACGGCATCTTCCAAGGGGAAGACGGTGCGACGACGCTGACGCCGATGCCCCTCCGCGGTCGTTCTTCTGTCTGGCTCCATAGGGCGGTGCTCTTCGGCGCGGCTGAGCGCGGCTTGAAATTCGCGCCGTAACCAGGGGGGGCCCAATGCGACCCCCGAGGCCTTTTTCACATCGCCGACAAACAACCCAACAGGCCCCCAAAAGGCCCTTCGACACGACGCCCCAAACGGATCCCAAGACTGCCCAAGAGAGCCCCAGAGGCCCAAGAGGACCCCATCACCGCCCCAGGGGGCGCTTAAGAGAGCCCCGGGAGGGCCGCAAGGGGCCAGGAGAGTTCCAGATGCATGCCGAAGTGAACAGGACATCTAGAGGCCAACGAGGGCGGCGGTCAGGGTTGCTGGTCGACGGGGGCATGGGAAGAAATCGCACTCGCGACGCTAAAAAGTGTCAAAGACACGACGATTCCACGATAAGAATGGTCAAACATTTGACCCTTCCAGTGCTCATCGCTGGTTGTATTCAGAGCTCCCAGAGTCGGCCGACGTTGCTCAATGCGATCATCTGCAAGGGTCGGAAGTTTGATGCGGTCGCCCAGCGGCTCCAATAGTGCCCCAAATTGCTTGAAAATAATACGGGCGCCCGCAGAGACCGCTGCAATTGGTCAATGAAGGCGCCCCCAGGGCGCCACCAGACTGCTGAGACTAAAGAGAAGATGGAATTGGTGTTCGCGCCCTTTGCAGAAAGTTCAGCGAGCCCCGAGGGGTAGCAAACATCGCCGCAGGATGGCCCGGAAGAGTCCGGAGGAGGTAGGCGCGGCCTACAACCTCCCCCTCGTGATCCCCCACCTCCTCTTCGTTCCCGTCCCTTTTCCTGCCCCCCCCCCGCCTTCTCCTCTTACTCACCATTTCCCCGGCCATCCCCCCTCTCCTCCCTTTCATCCCCCCGACCCCCCTCGTCGCCCTCGCTTTCCCCCACTCCCCCCCCCCTTCCCCCCTCGGCATCCCTTCCGCGCTCGGGCGGCTTAAGTTCCGCGATCGCGTCGCGCTGCGGCGCCGATCGCCCCATGCCATGATGGCTACGCGCCGCTTTTCTGATTGCTCCCAGGAATGCGCCTGGCGAGATTCGAATTCGCAGCGCAAGCTCGCGTCGCGCTGTGACTTCAGGATCTACCATCGCCCTCGCGCGCGCGTGTTCGCCGCGATTCGCGCGCGTTTTGTTCGAGCGCGCACGTCGCGCTCGTGTTCGTGCTCTGACGCGGCGCCTTTGCGCGCCATCTTTTTCCCTGGCCTTGGAGGGATTCCCGTTTAGCGACCCCGGGGGGGGGGGGGCGGGGGGGCCCTCCCGGCCACGGGGGGGGCGCCGGCGGAAGCTGGCGGAAGACGGCGGAAGACGGCCCCATTTCGGCAGGCGGCCCCAAGATGGTCGGCAAGATGCGCCGATGGGCCACGAGTCGCCATCGCGTCGATCCAGGCCGTCCAAGATCGCGCCCGGATGGCCCAGGGAGCTTGCAGGGCACTTCGGGCGTCCGAGAGGCCCTCTCAGAGGGCTCCCGTTTTTATATTTATTTATATTATTATTATTATTATTATTATTATTATTTCCCTTCGGGTTTCGCGTCTTCGGCTTGCCGACGCACCGAGACAGCCCAAGAGGGCCCAACAACCGCCCGAAGACGGCCTCAGAGGCCCCCGAGAAGGCGCCCAGACAGCCCAGGACGCCCTCACGACGGCCCGAGAGGCCCCCATGACGGCCTCCGGTGGCTCCAGGAACGGCCCCCGAAAAAACATTTCCAGAGTAGAGGCAGCAACCGGCATTTCGAGCTCGCCGCCCAAAAAGACTTTCCAGAGGCCCCACGCGGCCTCCAGCAGGCCCCAAACATCGCGTCCAGACGGCCCAGGGAGCTCCCAGGACGCCTCGGGAGGCCTCCGAGAGGCCCTCCAAGAGAGCTCCAAGTGCCAAAATGCATGGTTTTCGCTGGGTTCTTGAATGTGTCTCGGATTTCCACGCTTTCGGCTTGCCGACGCTCCAAAACAGCCCAAGAGGACCCACAGGCCGCCCCGAGACGGCCTAAGAGGCCTCCAAGAGAGCGCTCAGACAGTCCAACGCGCTCTCCAGACGGCCCAAGACGCCTCCAAGACGGCCTCCGAAGGCTCCAGGAACGCCCCCAGAAAGCTTTTAGAAGAAGGGCAGGAACCTACATTGCAAGTTCACCGCGCGAAAAGGACCCCCCGGAGGCCCCGGAAGGCCCCCAGGAGGCCCCCAACATCGCGCCCAGACGGCCCTCGGCGCTCCTAGGACGCTTCGGGGGGCCTCCGAGAGGCCCTCGCAGAGAGCCCTGCGTGTCAAAATGTATTGGTTTTCGCTGGTTTTCCTAAATGTTTTTCGGGTTTCGGCGCCCTCGGCTCCCCGACGCTCCGGGACGGCGCAAGAGGTCCCAAAAACCGCCCCAAGACGGCTTGAAAAGGCCCCCGAGAGAGCGCGCATACCAATTCAACACGCTCTCGAGACGGCCCAAGAGGCCTCCAAGACGGCCTCCGAAAGCTTCAGGAATGATTAAGAAAACTTCAGAGACGCGGCAGGGACCTACACTTTGGGTTCCCCGGCCCAACAGAGACCCAGGATGCCCCAAACGGCCCCTGGCAGACCCCCGAGAGGCTTTAAGAGGCCCCGGCGAGCTCGGAACAGGCCTCCGGGAAGCCCCCAGCCGTCCCCAACAGGGCCCCAAGAGTGCCCAGGAGAGCCCCAAGATTATCAGTGATCCACTTGGCGGGGGTGGCGGGCGCGCCCGACCCCTGAAATGTGCTGCGGCCGCGGCAAGGTGGCCGCCGCGTTACCGCGGGGCTGGGCTGGGGGTTTGAAGTAAGTGTCCTTTGTGGTTGGCGATTTCCCAGGGAGCCCTGCCTTTTATGCTGGGCTGGGCTGATCGCCGCGTCGCGTTGCTGTCGCTGTGCAAGTGGCGTCGCCTTGCTTCCGCGCCGCGCTGCGGCTGTCAGGGCGTAGCGCTGCGTTGCGCCCATCGTGCTCCATCTGTCGTTGTGCAAGTGGTGTCGCCTTGCTTCCGCGCCGCGCTGTCAGGGCGTAGCGCTGCGTTAGTCCCATCGTGCTCCATCTGTCGTTGTTGTGCAAGTGGTGTGGCCTTGCTTCCGCGCCGCGCTGTCAGGGCGTAGCGCTGCGTTAGCCCCGTCGTGCCATCGTGCTCCCCCTCTCGCAATGGAAAGGGATGGGGGGGAGTGAGGTAGGATGTCAGATGTGGCGCAAGCGCACCTAGCTTGTCCTTCCCCTCTCGCCCCCCTCCCTTTCCTCCTCCTCCCCCTTCTCCTTTTTCTCCTCCTTCTTCCCCCCCTTCCTTGTCGTCGTTGTCGTGGTTGTCGTCGTCGTCGTCACCCTTGTCGTCGTCGTCGCCCCCCTCTTCCTCGTTCTCCTGCTCCTGCTCTGCCTCGCAGCCTCGCAGCCTCCATTCTCCTCTCGCCGCTGTGGCCCTGGATTGGGGGCGCGGCGGCCCTGGGGTGCCCAGCCAACCCCCTTCCGCTGCAATGCAGCCATGCAGCTGCTGGCTAGCAGCAGCGACAATGCAGTTGGCCGCGCTCGGCCTGGCCGTGGACGGCGGTCGCTCGCGCGGCGGCCTGCGGACTGGCGGCGAGCGGCGCCGCGAGGGCAACAGCTTGCCCCAGCAGGCGTTCTCTCCCTCGCTCCTCTTCTCCACCTAATTGTTTCCCCCTTCGTCGCGGTCGTCCTTGGAGTCGTTGCCCCCCATTCCCCCCCTCACGGGGGAGGAGGGGGGGTCGGCGAAGAGGGGGAGGGGGAGGAGGCTCCCTCGCCCGCCGCCCGTCGAGGTGATCCTGTACTCGTGGGAGGACGGCGAGCGGCGCGAGGGCGGCAAACGTTCCCGTGGCTCGCCGCGGGCGCACGCCCTCGTGGAGTTGAGCCAGGCTACCCAGCGGGAGGAGGAGGAAGAGGAGGAGGAGGAGGAGGAGGAGGAGGAAGAGGGCGAGGAGGAGAAGGAGACGGAGGAGAGGAGGAGAGGAGGAAAAGGAGGAGGAGGAGGAGGAGGAGAGGAGGAGGAGGAGGAGAAGGAGGAGGAGGAGGAGGAGGAGGAAGAGGAGGTGGAGGAAGAGGGGGAGGAGGAGGAGGAGGAAGAGGAGGAGGAATTGGCGGGGAGAATTGGATCTCCCCCGCTAGTTTTGACGATTTGATTTGTTTGTTTTCCATCGTGAGCTCCGATGGTTTGCGCAGGGGTCGTTTACTGTTTTTCATTCGGGCCAAAACGCGCTCTTCGGTGATATTTTCCTGAGGGATGAGGAGGAGGAGGAAAAGGAGGAGGAGGAGGAGGAGGCGAGGAGGGAGGAGGAGGACTGACCAGGACTGAGGTCCTCAGTCCTCCCCCCCCCTCCTCCTCGTCGTCGTCACCCTCCCCCCCAGTCTGAGGAGGAGGAGGGTGGCGACGACGACGACGACGAGGTCTCGAGAGTGGACCCATCCACTCCTGGCGCGGAGCCTGCGCGGCAACAGCATCTGCGTGGGCTGCCGTCTCTTGAAGGGTTATTTCTCTGGCGGTGCCGCACTATCCGCCGCCTCCTCGGCGGGCCCATGATATTACCGTGCGACGCTGCGAGATCGCGGCGGCAAATATGCAGGCCCACGCTGCGCCAGCCGGTGCGCGCGTTGCTGGGCCATCTGGAGGCGGGGCGGGGTCGTAGAGCCGCCCCGTCCTTCTGCTGCTGCTGCTGCTGCTCCTCCTCCTCCTCCTCCTCCTCCTGCTCCTCATCCTCCTCCTTCTCCTCCTCCTCTTCCTCGTCGTTCCTTTCCCGAACCGTGCGTCCTCAGCTCCTCGGTCCGACGGCCCACCTCCTTCCGTGCTTTCCCCGCCCCACGCCCGCTCCCCCTGGGGTTCTTGTGTCTCGCAGGGGGCGGCGGGTGCCCCAGAGGGTTGAAACTGTCGGCTGTTCCCAGGTGAACGACGTCTCCAGCGCCCCCAGGTTCTTCAGAGTCCATGCTGACGTCGGTGCAGCCGTGGCCTCGGGACAGCTGCGCGAGATCATCACTGCTGAGCCGCACATCGGACAAATGGGATTAGTGCTTCCAGAAAGCATGGTTTCTTCCGAGCATGCGATCGTGCCGCTGTCCGATGCGATGCCCATTACTTGTTCGAACGATGGTGGCGCGAACGCAATCGTCTACAAGCCTGAGGTTGTCTTGCGATGTTGGCAATTGTTCTCTTCGCTTCAAGGGGCCCACGCTCTCCCGTTATCTGAAGTGGCCCAGACCTGCGTCAAACTTGCATGTCCCGAGTCGGCGGCCTCAGATGTCTGCAAGGCTCTCGCGGACAACACTTTACGACTGCCTGGGTACGCATTGCTTCAGAGGGCAACGCATAAGCTGAATCTCATCGACCTCATGTACCAAAGATCGGAACTGGACCATCATAGGTTTGCGAGGGCGTGGATGGCAGACGCATCCCCCCAAGGCGAGCGGCTGGACAAGGGAGAGAGAGAGAGAGAGAGAGAGAGAGGAGAGAGAGGGAGAGAGAGAGAGAGAGAGAGAGAGAGAGAGAGAGAGAGAGAGAGAGAGAGAGAGGGAGGAGAGAGAGAGAGGAGAGAGGAGAGAGAAGAGAGAGAGAGAGAGGAGAGAGAGAGAGAGGAGAGAGAGAGAGAGAGAGAGAGAGAGAGAGAGAGAGAGAGAGAGAGAGAGAGAGAGAGAGAGAGAGAGAGAGAGAGAGAGAGAGAGAGAGAGAGAGAGAGAGAGAGAGAGAGAGAGAGAGAGAGAGAGAGAGAGAGAGAGAAAAAAAAAAAAAAACGAGATGCGGACAGACAGGCCCGCAGACAGACAGACAGACAGGGATGGGGAGGAGAGGGAGCGAGGGGAAGATAGAGCGAGAGAGAGAGAGAGAGAGAGAAGGATACATGTATATATAGAGAGAGAGGGAGGAAGGCCAATGGGTGCAGAGGGAATGCGACTGCCATCTCATGCCCCATGGTGCCATTCATGAGAGGCGGTTTCAACTTTTTCGCGCTGTTTGAGAGCCGCTGCAGACAGCCGAACCGTTTCCTGGACTACGTCGACCCCGCCGAGTTTTTCTCGGATTTCGAGCAGCGGCACCTCCCTCTGACAACGATGGGGTATGGTGCAGCATCATTATTGCACAAATCCCTGGCGTGTCAGCACTGTTTGGCTTTGGAGACGGGGAGCAAAGGCAAGTTCGACATCGCCCGAAACCAAGTTCGCGTGTTCACCAGCGACCAGGGCCTTGAATTCGGAATCGCCGACACCCCCTTACTCTTGGGATCAGATCTTGCAAACGTGGCAGAAGTATTACATGAATTGGATGCATCCCCGCACGAGCTCAACACCGTTCTTGCGTCGCAGAGTTTCTTTCTCCCTAATGCAATTACCGTTCCAGATGCTCTACACGTTGTTTACAATGCACTGAAGGATACGATTACTTCCCGCTATAGCTGGAAAGGCTTTGAGTCGCACCTGAGAGCCTTCGCAAAGTTTCTTGGAAACAGAGATCTCCGAGGCCGATTCAAAATGAGATGTTGTAAGGCACCGGGAGACAAAAGTGAGATTTCACGACTCAGCGTAAGGGGGAGTTTCGACTGGAAGTGGGAATACCTCGAACGGTTTACATCTCAATTATCATCGGTTCTGCCAACCATGTTCGCTTGCTGGGACCCCGTTGAGTTCAAGCGGGGTTGCGGCAGGGAGGAGATCGAGGCTGGCCAGGGGCCCCCAAGCCGTCGTCGTCGTCGTTGTCTGTCGACGTCGTCGTCGTGGTCGTCGTCGTCCTTGTCATTGAAAATCGTCGGCATCGCCGCCGTGGTCGTCGTCGACGTCGTCTTCGCCGTCGCCGTGGTCGTCGTCGTTCGAACTCGTCGTCGTGGTCCTGCGTCGTCGCCGTCGTCGGCCACTTCCGCTTGCATTTCCAGGCCCCCACCTTCGGCCCCCACCTTCGGCCCCCACCTTCGGCCCCCACCTTCGGCCCGCGGGGAAGGAGGGGGAGGAGAGGAGGAGCGGGGGGGGGGAGGAGGGGGCGGGAGCAAACTAGGGGAGGACGAAGGATGAGGAGGAGGATGAGAAGGAGGAGGAGGAGGAGGAGGAGGAGAACGCTACGCGATATCTCCCCAAACAGGCCGCGCTGGTGAACGACGTTGACCTGGCGCTGAAGAGCGACATCCTCCAGGCCCGCGTGCTCGTTGTCGCATCCCTGTGCGCTTCCATGGGCAAAATAGCTGGGTGGTTTGGCGGATGCGCATGCCATGAACACATTTTGAAAGACCAGTCCATACCAGCAGAGAAAAGATGGGCCACATACAACAGAGAGTCGAAACAGTGTCCTCGCAAGGGTCGGCGGTTAGTAGAAATGTCGTGCGGCTATATTGACACTATTGTGAACCAACTCATGGCGTCTACAACTCAGGAGTTGCAGAATCATCTCACTGGTTGCCAGGCCGACGTCAGGGACCGCTGCGCTGCGATGGAGCAGGAGTTCAAACACGGCGTCGCCCAGATCATTCGCGAGAAGTTCAGCTTTCACACTACTCTCCCCCATGGCCTCCTCGCTGCATTGGGACATATTTGCGCTGATGTACCGATCGAGGTGTGCCAGCATCGCGTGAAGCAGTGCTTGGCCGAGAGAGACGATGCAGTGAGGAAGGGGCGTGGAGAGAAAGTTCACAGAGTTGCTCAGCGGCTCTGCGTGAATGGCGATGTACTCCAGAAGGAGCTGGAGGAATTTGCAGCGGGGGCTCCGCTGGGGGCGAACATCACGAGAGAGCTCCTGCCGTACACAGTGGGGAGTTCCGTGTCTCGCAGGGTCGAGGGTACCCACTCCCAGGTAAAAGGATATCAACATAAGCGAGTTCGCATGTCGCCAGCACTTGTAAACGCATCGATCAAGCGCCCAGAGATCAAGAAGAAGTTGAATTCCAATGATTTTTTCTCATTCGCATGCAGGATGTACAGATCAAGGAATCTGTCATACCAAGTTCTTTCGTACACGGTGCCGCCCGAGGAGAGATGGAAAATCAAGCTCGCCCAGCCAGGATCCCAGCTAGAGTCGATATATCTGTTCTCGCCCGAGGCCCAGCATCGAGACGCGTCAAGACCTTCGAGGGCTTTGGAGAAGTGGTCAGGGGCAACTACCTCCATATTGCAACCTGCCCTGGCATTCGAGTGCGCTTCGCCTTGCTATAAACTTATGCTGAACTACGTCAAAACGAAGCTGAGCATCCCAGGCGTTGTTTGGTCTTGCCCGTCCGATCTGTTCGACGACTCGACTCGAGGCGCCGTTGATGCACCTCGTTACTTGGAGGCGCTGCCAAACTTGCAGACGCAGATGTTGGCGCTGGTGAACAGACAGAACGGCGATGTCGACATGGAGGCGGCCAAGGCTGGGGGGGTCAAGTTCTTCACCATTCTCCAGGCGAAGCCTGAGGATAAGAAGCCTGTCGTAGCGGCTCACTTGGAACGTTCTCGCCATTGCTCTATTATCCTCCCAATGGTTGCGCGCTGGGGCCCCGCGGGCGATTGTTCTTTGCAGGCAGGGCGCGCGACGCCCATCAAGATGGACCTGCGGTATTTCATATCGCCAGACTGCGTGGGCAAGCTCGCCGCGTGGGAAGTATCGGCTGGCAACGCCGTCAGCAAGTTCACGCAGGGCCGTCGCTCGTAGGAGGGATGGGGCGCATGAGGGGGGGGGGGGGGGGGGGAGAGATGGGGATGATAAATGGGAAGGGGGAGGAGGAGGAGAGTGATGACAGTGGGGAGGAGAAGGGAGAAGGCGAACTAAAGGGGATTGGGAGGGCCACGTCTCCCTCTCTCCCCCTCCTCCCCCATCCTCCGTCTTCCCCATCTTCCTCCTCCCCCATCCTCCCTCTTCCCCATCCTCCTCCCCCATCCTCCTCCTCCCCTTCCCCCCCCTCCTCCCCCATCTTTCCCCTGCCCTGAGCCGCCCGCGTCCTCCCACATCCCTATCCCCCGTCTGCTCCTCACCTCACTCTCCCGCCAGGGCGCCTCCGAGAAGCTGATGTCCAGGGCCGGCGTCATGGGGGCCGCGTCCACCGAGGACCTGGAGGCGTTCAACGAGGTTCGCTGGGGGCATACCCGCATTCCTCCTGTGCCGCCCTCCTCCTCCATCACCTCCCTCCCTCTACATCCGCCCGCCCTTCGTCTCGATTGGGCCTTTCGGCGTCGTCTCGTCCTCCCGCCCCCCCCGCCCCCCCCGATGGCCCAATGGTGAAATGGCGCGGGGAGCGGGGTGGAAGTGGGTCGTTTTGCCCCCTCCTGTCCAGCCCATCTTTGCGACGGGCGCTGGGGTTCTCCGATGCAGCCCCGCCTCTACCCCCTGGGGCCCTGTCGCCATCGGGGGGGCATCGCGGGGGTGAGGTCCTGCATTATCTCATTAAAGAGCACGCGGTGGGCACCTCGAACGATGACTGCTGCAGTTTTGTATTGAAAGAGTGTCTGCTTTCACATACCTCTGCGAACTCACATCATTTGGACATGTTGCTGGCTGCTGGCCTCTTATTGTCATTTCAGGATGAGTTTCTTGAAACTGGGTATGCGGCCACGGCAGATTCGTTCGCGTGGACTTCGCAGGTGGAAGCAAGGTCCCCATGCAACCTCGTTGACATGCCATGTCTTCGCTTCGACGCCCGCTTGTCAAAATTCGATGTTGCTTTACAGTTGGCGGCGGATGGTTGGGCGTTCGGTGCAGGGCCGATGGCCCCATTACTGCCAGGGGGCGAGAAGGTAATGAGCCTTGACATGCTCCCCAGGGCTGCTGCCTATTTTGTCAGTTTAACACAGCGAGATGATATATTCAGCAGGGGTGCGACTGAGATACGCCATAAAATGCCAGAGGCTTATTATTTGGTATTGCTGAAGCTCGATGCCCTTGGGGGTCTTCACACTCGGCCAGATTTCGGTGATCTTGGCAACGAACAGTTTCACGCCATCTTGAAAGCGCAGGACGCGCTAGCAGCAGTGCCACCTCCAAGAGCAGATGCCCTACCGATTGATGGCGCCCCACCCGTTCTGGAGGATGCCATGGGTGATGATGATGGCCCAGGAGGTCCACCTGCACCTCCCCCGCCACCACCGCTTCCAATTGCATATGGGGGCATGTTTGGCGCGGCTATGCCTTTGGAGGCTGCGCCTCCCCTGCCCGACGTGGACCTCGCAGAGGACGTTGACCTCTCTGGCCACAGGATCAGGTTCGACAATTTCTCACACAGGATAGAAAACAGAGAGCATACGCAACGTGCAGAAATACGAACCATCCCAGATGCTTTCGCTATACGACAGTGTCCAACCACGAGTCAGCCCGACACTGCGTGGCCTACTTGTGCGCGTGGTCGGCGAGGTCTGATCTAGAGACGAAGGATGAGCATAAGGATTTCGCCCCCAGCCCCGATGAGATTCAGCACTGGCTCCGCCAACTGCCTTGAGTAAAATCAGTCGCACAGTGGCTCCAGGGGTGAGTCGTTCGGGCTCCTGTCTGCTGCCCCCCTCTATGTCAATGCTACGATACGATATGATGACGTGATCTGCGGACGAGGGAGGGGGTGGGGCAGGGGGCCGGACAACTCCCCCCAGAGAACCAGAGCTCCTCCCCCTTTTCCTCCTCCTCCTCCTCGCGCTTCTCCTCCTCGCCCTCCTCCCCCCCCTCCTTGCCTGCGCTCCCCTCGTCATCATCCCCATGTGGTTGCTACCGCCCATGCCCCCTAATCGGACATCCCCCTACGGGGCCCTGCCTTGAGAGTACAGCATCAGCAACGTATGGTCATACATATCATTAGCAGCAGCAGCACAGTAACACATAGTCGTACATAGTCATGCATATCAGCAACGCCAGCAACATAAAGTCATACGCGTCAGCGCATCTAGCCATGCATAGTCATACGGGCCCAAGCACTGTTAAGTGAGTGACACCTGTTCATTGCGAGTTCCAGACTCCCTGTCAATTCAGTGCGCGATGACCGCTCCAGACATTGATGTGCCGAACCTCAAAATCAACCTGGAGATAGGGAACTTGCCCCCGCACCTTCACGCTCGGAGCTTCCGCTTCATGCTGCCCACAGAAATCAAGCTATTAGCAGCACCTCGCGGCGGGGAGGATGTAGTTCCTCCAGTGCCGCAGCCTGTTCTTCCGAGCCCCAGGGATTCCAAGGTTCTCAAGGATGGCATGTCAAAGCCAGGCTCCTCGGTCCCGTATCCAACCAGGGGGATTTAGCATGCTGCATTGGGGCGATTTGGATTCGTTACGCCCACGTGACCCAGAATGATGTTTTACGAATCCGAATCGATGCCCCCCCCCCCCCTTTGAATTTTAGCCAGAAAGGTTCTGACGTCTCCAGCCCAGCCGCTGGCTCGGCAGGTGCGGCACCACAGGCGCCAGCAGCAGCAGCAGCAGCAGCTACAGCCATGCAGCGAGCGTCGCCAGCACCCTCGGCATGGCTGCCGAAGCTCAAGGCAGGTGAGCATCAGACATCGCTGAAGCGCGTTGGCAGCCTCGAGATCATGCCTTTGGCAGCCCGCATGAAGCTAGGCCTTGTACCCGATCGGGCGCCAATCGAGATCCCCGACAATGACTCGTGCGAGCCAGGGGCGGAAACCATGGCCCTGACTGAGAACGAGCTTGCGTTGGCGATGGGGATCTCTGCTGAGGGGGGCTCGCGTGATCAATATTGTGCTGATACGCGAGTGGAATTCTGAGTGCCATGCCCATGGACTTCGGAAACGATATCGATTCGCTCGGGGTGGATTGAAAGAAAAGCTGCACGTTGGTCCTGAGGAGGAGGAGGAGGACGAGGTTTCGAGTTTCCGAAGTGTGCGTAGAACATGTTTCGCTTGAGAGTTCATCGCAAGGTAACGAGACACACATAGGGGGCGCAGCCAACATATCAAACTTATGCCAGGGGGGGGAGGAGGAGGAGAAGGAGGATCAGGAGGACAAGGAGGAGGAGGGGGAGGAGGAGGAGGAGAAGGAGGAGGAGGAGCAGGAGGAGGAGCTCCGTCCAGGCCAGTCTCCGTCCAGGCTCCGTCTAGGCTCCGGCCAGGCTCCGGCCAGGCGGCCAGGCTCCGGCCAGGCCCCGGCCAGTCTCCGGCCAGTCTCCGGCCAGGCCCCGGCCAGGCCCCGGCCAGGCTCCGGCCAGGCTCCGGCCAGTCTCCGGCCAGTCTCCGGCCAGTCTCCGGCCAGTCTCCGGCCAGTCTCCGGCCAGTCTCCGGCCAGTCTCCGGCCAGGCTCCGGCCAGGCTCCGGCCAGGCTCCGGCCAGGCTCCGGCCAGGCTCCGGCCAGGCTCCGGCCAGGCCCCGGCCAGTCTCCGGCCAGGCTCCGGCCAGGCTCCAGCCAGGCCCCCAGGCAATGGCCAAGCTCAGGATCTGGTCAGTCCTCCTCCTACCTCTCTGCTCTCTGCCCCCTTCATCCAATCGCCCTTGGCCTCGCCCGCGCCCTCATCATCATTCTCAAGGGAGCAGCTTGGTGCTGCTTGATTCTGGCACACGTTTGGGCCGCCCCTTCTGCTACCTGCGTTTGTTCCCATTCCCAGATGCCAGCCTCTGCGTCGAAGCCCATCGACCCCCGTCGCGACGAAGCTCAGCGGCACTTCGTCAAGCACCTGCGCGCCACGAACACGTTCTTCAAGCATCAGAAGACGCTGAAGATCGCGTTCCCATGTGCAGGAGTGGGTTGCCCAGAGAGAGCAATCGCGGAGGCAGGGTGGAAGTGCGCGGCGCAGGAGTGCTCTGGGAAACAGAAATATGGGGATCACGTACCTGATGATGATGATGATGGTGGTGATGATGATGATGATGGTGATGGTGATGGTGCTGATGCTGATGATGATGATGATGATGATGATGGTGATGATGATGATGATGATCAGGATGATCAGGATGAAGAGGATGAAGATGAGGTCCTATGGCTGTCTGAAGGTCTGGAGGTCTAGAGGAGGAGGAAGAGGAAGAGGAGGAGGAGGTTCTATAGCTGCGCGGAGGTCCTGTGGCTTCCTGGATGCATGGAGGAGGAGGAGTAGGAGGAGGAGCAGGAGGAGGAGGAGGAGGAGGAGGAGCTCTTCCTCCTGCTCCACTTCTTCCTTCCTCTGCCTCGCACCAACTAGAAAATCGAAATATAAACAGTTAATCCCAATCCTCCTCCTCCTCCATCCTCCTCCTCCATCCTCCTCCTCCTGCGTCCTCCTCCTCCCCCCCCTCCCCCTCGTCGTCGTCGTGCCCCTCCTCTCCTCAAGTACTCCTACCCTGATCCCCCCCTCCTCCCCTCCCCCGAGGACGTCTTGGAGATCGACCCCAGGATTGGCCTCGCCCTCAAGGAACTGCACAGGTACATGCTCACGCCCGAGCACCACGTGCACGTGGGCCCCTTGAGGGGCGACGTCATCGGCCACGTGTTCCAGGACGACAGCGAGGTGATCGTCGCGGGGCCGCCATGCCCTCCATGGTCTACGGTGGGGCGCTGCGCTGGCCTCGATGACGACAGGGCGCGCGTGCTGGGCTCGGTCCTTCACGCCATCCGCAAGAGCGCCGCGAAGAACGACCTTCAGGTCTGTGTCTTGGAGAATGTGCTGGGCTGGCTCAACAAGTACAAGACTCAGGAGAAGACGGCCATGGCTTCCATCCAGGAGTGGTTCGACTGGAACTTGCCGAACTTCGAGCACCGCGTCTGGATCCTGAACGCTAAAAACTACTGTCTGCCGCAGAACAGGCCTCGCGTGTACTTCATCGCGATTCGCAGTGACATGGTGAGCGCCCTCCCTGGCGGCTTCCCAGAGACGCCCATCATGACGGAGCGGCCTGCCCGCCTGGAGGACTTCTTGGCCGCGGACCTTTCGATGGGGGACCTCCTCGGAGCTGACGGCCATTCAGCGCGAGAACATCACGCACGCGTGGGACAAGTTCGACATGATGCTGCCGCTCGAGGACTGGACATGGGATGACTTCCTGCCGCGCCTCCGTCGTCGTTGTCGTCGCAACCGTCGTCGTCGTCGAGGCCTCTGCTTCATGGCCTCGTCGTCGTTGGTACGCCTCCCAGGCCGAGGCCGGGGAGTGATCGGACGGGGGGTCGAGGTCCCCTGGGCCATCCTGGGCCCTTTGAGCTTCCAATGAGGAGGTGGGCGACAGGCCGGGCGTCGAGCGCGCGATCGGCTTCGTGGATTCGTCCCGCAAGTCTAGACAGTCTGGCGGCAAGTTCAAGCAGCACGTCTACATGCATGCGACGCCGACGTTCACGTGCTCAAACACTGCCCTGTGGGTTCTGGGAAACAAGCCGCCGTACGTCGACTACCCTGGCCGCTGGCTCAGTTTCAAGGAGCGCGTGGAGATATCAGGCTTCAAGTGGGAGCAGATCGTGGGGTGCCTCAACACGAGTAACATCCAGAAGGCGTGCGGCAATGGCATGCCAGTCGACATGGTGGGCTGCGTGCTTGGACGGGTCTTCGAGGTGTTCCACAACTACGAGAAGGCGATCGAGGAGCTCCCGCCGCCGAGGTCGCCCTCCCTCGGGCTCGCGAGTCGGAAGCGCAGGAAGTCGAAGGGTCCAGAGACTGAGACGATCATGCAGCATCGCCCGCCCAATGCCTTCAAGTTGCCTGGAGACACCTCGGCCAAGGACGTGCAGGGGGCTATCATCGCGGAGGTGGCGCAGGACCCCAAGGAGGCCAATGACGCGAAGAACGCCAAGCGCAAGAAGAAGACGATCCAGGACTTCTTCGCCTCTGACGTCACCGACCACGAGAGCGGCCTGGTGGTGGCCAACCAGGTTTGCCGCACCGTCACATACTACGGCGACGAGGTGCCCCAGCTGCCCAGGCAGACCTACCAGTGGACCCCGCATGGCCTGAGCGTGTACCGTCCCAACAAGGCCCTTCAGGCCTCGAGCTCCAGCTCGACTGCTTGAGCGCAGACGCCGATTCTCGGCTTCATTTTCTTTATCCCAGCAGCTATTGTTTGCTACTGGGCAGCGCTGTCAGCCACGTGAGGGCCAGGGGTCCAGGTCTGAACATGAAGTCCACCAGGGTCCAGGGAGCCACTGCCAGCACATAATCCAAAAGGGTCTGATCTTCAGGGGGTCTGGAGCCTCTGGGTCTTGCTTCGTGGTCTGGCTTCTGTTTTCTCGGGTTCCGAATCCTGAATTCGAAACCCAGTGGCGCTGGCAGGCTGTAGTGTGACATGAACGCTGGCCTGGCTGTTTGAGTTCCTGTCCGATTGGTGTGCGAGGTCAAGGATCCTCTGCCCTCATCCCCTCTCCTGCGTGGGGCTGGCGTCTGCTCGAAATCTTGGCGCTTGCAGTGCTGCGAGTGTGTTCTCGCTCCTCGTCGCCAGTGAGCCTGCGGGCCTGTGAGAGCATATATCTAAGACGTGGTGCAAGATGCAGTCCGCTGACGACGACGGCGGCGACGATGCGTGGGTGCATATATGTAAGATGCAATGCCCGACGAGGCCCACCCCCCCTCCCTTTCGTATCTCCTCTCCACCTCTACTTCTTACTCCCTCCACCTCCTGCTCTTGCCCCTCGTCTCCTACTTCTCGCCTCGCCCCCCTCTAGCATCCTCCGTCACTTCCATCTCGCTCCCTGATCCCTGATGTCCCTTGGGGGCCGGGTCCAACCATAGCCGCTCGGATGGTCCGAGCCGACGGGGAGCAGCGCCCAGCGCGTCTCGGGCACGGAGCACGTCCACGCGGCAGGTGCCCTCATCCTCTTGGCTCCCCCATCCCCCCTTTCCCCCTGTTCGAAGTCAGAAAACCGTAGCCTTACTCGGGAGGGTCAGCTTTAACCCGATGGCGAACTCGAGAATCGACCAGAAACTCAACGCCATGCTTAAGCCTGGCCCACGAACCCCAACCCCAAACACGAGTTTGCTTTGGGGGCTGCCATCCCCCGTTTCCCAGAGCCTCCTCATCCAACTCATCCCCGAGGCCAGCACCCCTCATCTTTCCATCCTTTTTTCCGAGGTGGAGCCATGCTGATGTCTACGCCAACCCCTGGCACTGGTCCACCGCCGCCGCCAACGCCAGCCTCGAGTGGAAGGGGCAGCGGCAGTCGCTCGCCTTGTCAATCGTCCCAGCTGGAGGGTACAGACACTCCAGATGCCAAGGCAGCGCAGTTATCTTCGCCATCCTTATGCGCAGCCTTCATGGGGGAGTCGGAGGGGGGCCCTGCTCCCTGCGGCGAGTTCAGCTGCTGCAAGTGCGAACTGGTTCTGCCCCTGACCGAAAAGGACACTTCGGACGATAAGAAGAACAAGACCCAGTGCAAGCTCTGCAAGAGGGCTTACAAGGCGCTCACGCGGCGCTGGCAGAAGAACAAGAAGTTGCAGGCGTGGTGGAACAGCAAGTCCAAGGATGCACAGATTGAATGGTATCAGACGGCCCGCCGAGATAATGTAGACAAGATTGGCAACCAAGAGCTGAAGCTCGACCTCGAGATGATCGAGACTAAGGGCACTGAGTCTCGGAGGCGGGTGCACCACAAGCCTTTCGACCAGTACAAGAAGGACTTGTTCATGGAAGGGTTCAGCACGCTGATCGCCCAGCAGAACGAGTTCAGGCGCCGCGCGCAGGACCCGAAGTACATGGTTCGAAAAATTGGCGGGGAATACCACATCGGGGAGTACATGGGCGTCGTCGAGGACGACTTGCATGGGCAGCTTGCCGTGAACAAGGTTCGGTCCACGGCGAAGCAGTTCACCAGCGCCGAAGAGTTGGCTGAGGAGCGGGAGCGGTTGCAGGGGCTCTTCCAGGAAGCGGGGTCTGCCATTACCGAGACGTCGTCCAGCGTTGGCGTCGGAAGCGTCACTGAGAATGTGCTGGGCGACATGCCGCAATCCTGGATCGCTGGATTCATCGAGGAGGGGGAGGCCAGCTCCATGCCCGATAGCTGCCGCATCTTCGACCTGTTCCACAAGGACCTCGAGTCCAAGAGGGAGCAGGTGGAGCGCGAGCTCGAGGAGGCGTTCGAGGCCGAGATGTTCGAGGGCCCCCAGAAGTACGTTGACCCCTTGATCGCCCGCTCCACCTTGTCAGAGGCGATCGAGAAGGCCAAGGGGAAGGCGTCTTCCTTGCACGACAGCGCCGACGAGCACGAGCGCACGGTGACCATCGACGAGCTCAAGCAGCGCCTCGGCCTTGGAGAAGCAGCTCTGGAAGGCGACTGGGCCGAACTCGTGAAGCGCATGGAGGTGGCCAAGAAGGAGTCAGAGAAGGCGAAGGATGAGTTGATCACATCAGGCGACGAGATGCTTGAGAGTGCGAAGGGGAACCCCGACTTTGATTTCGCGAATGCCAAGACCACGCTGAAGCAGTTGGTGGCTGATTACACTAAGCCAGAGGGCGCCTACCGTCGCTTCAAGAAGACCATCTCGGACTCTCAGCGCAGCATCTCGAAGCAGTTGGCCACGGAGCTGCGCACGTCCACTGCAAAGCCGCCGAAGGCCCGCGCCGACTTGGGCACTGGTGGCTCTGGCGGGGCAGAGAGCGCGAAGAGCTTCGCCGATATCTTAGGCGCCTACTTCACGTCTGTGCATGAGTCGCCAGCGGGGTGCACATCGTCTTTTCAGGAGGCTGATTGGCAGCGTGGCGCTCTGATTGTTGGGACCGAGTTCGAGGCGAAGGTGGCTGGTGCCCTTTTCCTCCTCGCCCCCCCTCCTTCCTCGTCCCCCAGCCCCCCTTTCATCTTTCCTCTGCCTGCGTCCCCTGTCCCCAGCCCTCCCTCCATCCACGCATCATCCCTCCTCATGTCTCTTCCGTGTTGTGACCTCATTCCTCTTCCATCCTCCGGCCTCCTTCCTCCTTCCACCACCCTCTCTTCCCCCTCCTCTTCCTCCTCCTCCTTCTCCTCCTCCACCGACTCCGCTTCCTCCTCCTCCTCCTCCTTCCTCCTCCTCCTCCTCCTCTCCTCCTCCTCCTCCTACTCTTCCTCCGCCCCCTCTTCCCCTCGCCCTCCCCGCAGCGCCCGCCTCCGGCCAGGTGGCGGCCGCCAGAGGGTACGCCGACATCATAAGGTCTGGAACAAGGGCGCGAAGGGGGACGTCGAGTACTCCGCGGCCAAGGTGCTCGCGGCCTCAAGTGGAAGGGGGGAGGAGGAGAGGGGGATGGGGTGGCGAGGATGAGGAGGCGCATGAGAAGGAGGAGGAGGAGGAGGGGGCGGAGGAGGGGGAGGATGGAGGATGAGGTCTTCTTATCTAGTTTTGTCTGTCAAGTCGCATTGACAAAAACAAAAAACAAAACAAAAACACACACACACATACCCCAGAGGTGACGCAGGCCGCCGTGTCCCTCACGGCGCTCGGCTACATCAAGGAGCTCCGTGGGGATATTGATATGGGCAGCGCCTGCCCGATGAGCGTTGGTCGGAGCTTCCAACACCTCGTGAAAAAAGACGTCATGGGCGTGCAGAGTTTCGTTGCCAAGCCCGACTCTGGCCATGTCGGTATTTTGCCGTTCGGGTGCAGTGAGATCAGGGCCATCACGAACGGACAGGAACTCGTGGTGGGGATCCCGCACCCTAGTGATAACGATCTTGCGAAGTTCGAAGACTCTTTCAAGAAGATGGGCCCGATGGCCATGCAGCAGTACTTGCAGCAGCACGCCTCGTTTGCCATGGTGGGCAAGGTGAGTAGCATCATGGTTCTTCCAGCAGGCTTTGTGTACGTTATGTTCCGCCCTGTTCTGACCGCGGGATTTCGGTGGTCGATTTGGCCTGCAGCTTGGAACGATGAATGTAAGCGCATTCTGAGGTCGGTGTGTGGAGCAATGGATGCCCTTCCAGGCCTAGAGGAGACGAAGTTTCGGCAATGGCGTTCTTTCCTGTATGAATGCTTGGATTTGCAGTCCATCGTATCTCAGCAGGCTGGTCCCGCCAATGGTGGGGTACTCCTGGACGAAGGGCAGCCGGTGGAGGCTGCAGGTGAGCCCGCGGATGCAGCCGCACCAGCAGCGCCATCCCAGACCTGTGAGCAGCCAGCGCCAGGTGGGCTAGCGGGGCCAGCAGCCGCAGCACGCGCTCCAACGGGGCCAGCAGCGGCAGCAGCCGAGGCAGCCGCGCCGCCAGTGGACCCCGCAGCCGGCGCGAAGTCCCAGCTGGCCGAGAAGCGCCAGCGCGTGGCGGAGATTTCTGGGGGGCACGGCGCAGGCGAGGCTCCAACCAAGCGCTCGCGCCAGGCCGCTCCTGCTGCTCCTGCCGTTCGTGGGAAGCTCGTCTTTCCGAGGACGACGCCTGTTGGCGGCGAGATTGCTGACCAGCTCGAGGCGAAGACCACGATTAATTAGAGGCTGAATATCGCGAGAGTGGTGAATTTTGTTGGCCCCACTCGAGTCGCGTGCCTTTCAGCAGGGGCTGTCTCGCTTTGCCCGAGCAAAGGTGGTGCGCGTCCTCGGCGTGGACGGGGTCGCCCATAGCCGCGCTGGTTGTTGGGTTGGGCCTTCGAGCATCGAGAATCGCAAATGTAATTTTGTGATACACTATACTGTTGTCAATGTGCGTTAATGCAGTTGAGGTTGAAAATGACGGCGTCCATGCGTTTGCAATCTCATTCCGCTTGCAATCTTTACTACCTCCGTTGGAGGAGGGTGATGAGCATGAGGAGGAGGAGGAGGAGGAGGAGGAGGAGGAGGAGGGGGAGGAGGAGGAGGAGGAGGAGGAGGAGTAGGAGCATGAGGAGGAGGAGGAGGAGGTGGAGGAGGGGGAGGAGGAGGAGGACGTGGAGGAGGATGGGTCAGCGTAACAGTTTATATCCCTACGCTTCGCGTAGCGCGGCCCTGAGTCCTGGGCTGTCTTGGTGTCTTGGAGGTCTGTCTTGGAGGGTGATCTTGGGGGAGCGGGGTGTCTTGGGCTGTCTTGGGCCTCTCCCCTCCTCCCTGGTCGTCTTGGGTTGTGCGCGTGTGCGTGGGAGGTACCTGGCCAGGGAAAACGCATCGCCACCAGGGCCGAACAAATCAAGTACCGTCGTCGTTTTCTCCTCCTCTTCCTTATCCTCCTCCTCCTTCTCACGACCTCCTCCTCCTCCTCCTCCTCCTGCTGCTCCTCCTACGTCCTCTCCTCATCTGTCTCCATCCTTCTCCCGTGCCCGTCCTCATCTTTCCTCCTTGGAGTTCGCCCAGGCGCCTTCGGCGCGTCGGCCGCGAGCGACTGCCAGCGTCCACGAACGTCCGCTGGCCCGCCCGAGCGCGGGCCTCTTGCCTGCCGCTGCCTTTCTCCTCCCCCCCCTTTCCTCCCCCTACCGCCTCCAAGAC
This sequence comes from Prorocentrum cordatum, assembly GCA_963575745.1. Lineage (NCBI taxonomy): Eukaryota > Dinophyceae > Prorocentrales > Prorocentraceae > Prorocentrum > Prorocentrum cordatum. Next base: position 227,858 of record CAUYUJ010020459.1, read on the forward strand.
AATTACCCAATATGAGTGCTGCTCTCCTCTGATCTCCGACGCTGCGCGCTTCTTTTTCGCCGTGCCATGTTCCTCGCCTGGCATATGTGTCTGCGTTGTGTTATTTGGCAAGGCTTGCGCAAGTCCCGTCGACCAACACGTTGGCCTTGTCGACCACCGCCGTTATTGCTGCAGTTCCCGCGCGTTTATCAAGGGTGGCGCGGGCTCCAGGTGGAGCGCCTTCGGGCGCTAGTATGATACTTCGGCGCCGAGTGCGCCCCATCGTGGCAGCGTCGACCCTCGTCGAGAGGGTCGGGCGCTCCCAGTGCGAGAACGTTCGACGCGATTGAACGTTCCCTGTGCGAAGAACAACGCCTGCCCGCCCAGGCACATGCGAGCGCCTGGTTGGTATGCTTGCGCGTGATTGGGCCCTTGCCGTGTGGACTCACGGGGGTACTTTGTATCTGCGTATTGGAATGCGCGCGGGGGCGCTGGCGTGGCGCCCCTGCAACGTAAAACAGATGGCGCGCGTAAGCGGCGGGCCCGCGCCATCCGAAACATATCACCCCCAACATGCATCGTGGCACGCAAAAAAAAACGCATAGATGTCATTGTTTTCGCTCCGTTCGAAAGCGATGCCGCGGCGCGATCGCCGCTGTCATCTAAATTGTTGGCGCGGTTTTCCAAATCAGTGCTGCGCAGGAATCATTAGAGCTGGTTTCTTTGCGCGCGCTCCCTGCGATGTGTTTCTCCGTTGTTTCTGGTGAGCACGACCCATGCGCCTCTGGCCGCGGGAGGGGCGCCGCCCGCCACCCCCGCCAAGTGGATCACTGATGCCCAAGATGGTTGGAGACGCCGCCAAACAGACAACGCGGGAACCAACGTTCATCCCACGACCAGGAGGCCCCCGGATACTCTCAAGAGGGCCCCAATACTGCTCCAGAGGACCCCAGGATGTCTGGAGACACCCCGACAAAGCGTCACCACCAAGGACAACGCGGGAACCAACGTCAGGTGCCCTTTTGGCACCTCACGTGCAACGCATGGACCTATCAGAACTAGTGGCCCGCATGCACGTTTTTCTTTGCAGCCCACTTGCTCGCAAGCCACGCGCCCCCCCCCCCCCCCCCCCCCCACAGTGGCTCGCATGGTCACGTGCTGAGCCCGCATCGCAGGAGCCCCCATTTGTCCTCCAAGGTCGGGGTTCGTGGTCATATCAAATGTTTTCGGCCCAGCGCTTGTTTGCGCGACCTTCAGCGGTTGGTGAAGTTGCGCTTGCCTCGATTGCCGCCGTCGCATTGCTATTTGCCCAGATTTGGGTTTTAATGTTTCGCCCTTGCGAATTGTATTGATTTTGCTGGTCGTGCTCGCATCGTCGTTCTTCGCGGTCGAGTTGTTTTGGATTTCGTTCGTGCCAACCGTGCTGCTCGCACCTTTTTTTTCGGAGTGACCTACTTGGGCATGAAACGTCGCGCGGGCTCGCATGCTTTCGCGATCGTATAGTTGCGCTTCTACCAACGCTACGCTATTCATTTTGGGTTGAAATCGTTGATTTGTTGATTGGCGTTTTGTCGCCGAAAGCTTCGCCAATATAATGTTATTGCTGCTATAAGCGACAAGCAAGACAGCAAATCGACGCGACTACTCCCAGCAGTGACCACCACCGCAGCAAATCCTGACAGGACACCGCTACGAGGCAACAGGGCTCAACCCATTTACGCACTATTACTCCCCCAGCAGGCGCGGCGAAACCGCGACGTCCAGCACCGCCTCGAAACCGACCCCACTACGCAGCACGCACGAGCGACGACTTCCACATCAACCGAGCAGTAATCGAAGTCACCGAAGCCTGGGCCACGCGGACCACGCGAGGCGAAGTTGCAGCAATCATTGCAAGCATCAGCGAGACCATTTGGACAAATCGTGACACCCGCCGCACTGCCGACCAGGTTCGGGGCACCTTGCGCCGCCCGACATCGCTGCTTGCAGAAAAAACCGCTCGCAGACCGCAGGATGCAGTACCTCCTTCTCGCATTGCCAGTGTCTTTGCACACTAAGATCCCAGCCATCATGTTCACCAGACAAGCCAAGCAAGGCACAGGGACCAACATTCGGCACATACCACAATTAAGACAATCTTCACAGCGACACAGACTGCCAACCTCGGCTCATTCGCCTTTGGCAACCCGACACCAACACCAACCAGCCTTTCAACATTGCACATGCCCGAGCTCACATCCGCCGCGCAACAAATGCGCAACCACACTATATTCGACTGTGGAGCATATGTTCCCGCAGAGAAGCCCCAACCATGTTTGTTGATCGTATTGTTTACGGTTATGGGGCTATCGGGCTGTGGGGCTATATCGGGCTATCGGGCTATACGGCTATGCGGCTATACGGCTATACGGCTATGCGGCTACACGGCTATACGGCTATCGAGCTATAAGGTTATAGGGCTATACGGCTACAGGGCAATTTGGCTATATGGGGTATAGGGCTATTCAAATATTAAGGCTATCAGGCTATAGGACTATAAGGCTATAGGGCTATAAGTCTACCGGGCACCTCCGGGCCCCCCTGGGCACCTCTGGGCACCCCCGTCCACCCGGGCACCCTGGCCGGCCGCCGAAATCGGCGACCCACCTCACCTAACCATATGAAATCCGTTAGGACCCCTACAGAGGCAAGCCCTGCCGGGGGAATAAACTTGCAGCGGACACGCCAAGGACTGGAAGCCACATCGTGCCGGTAACCCTATGCAAGCTACTTGCCGATTGCATTGCAAAGAAGCTTTCGCTATGCCCGAAACCACATGCATCAGTCGGCCACAACGGGCATTCACCATTTGACCCGTACGTAGAGCTCGACATCACAGCGTGCCACGCGCGCCGACCCTTCAGCGGGCACGACACACCAGATCATTACACAGCGCAGCCCACTATACAACCACGACGCCTACGATTACGCAGCAGACCCACGGCAGTAGAAACCCACGCGCCTCATGCCCGACATGGGTGCCCACGCTGGCATACCTCGGGGAGAGGCAGGCTAGCAAAATTACAGATAGCCATGTCACTAGAGTGCACTGTCGTACCATAGGTATGCTGTTAGAAATATCTGGCGCTACTACTGGCCAAGTTACGCGACGAGACTCGGACAAGCGATGGTGCCAACAGTTGATTATTCTGCACTTGAATATTGCACCCGATACCTTCCAGCGCAGCATCATGCTCAGCTACTTCGCAGGACCAAGCACGCTCACGCATGGCGATCACATCACATGCTCTCGCACGCCTCAGTCTCGGCAGGGCATATAAGAGGATCGTGCGACTCGTGCCGCGCATGCACAGTGTCACGGACACATGGGTACGCTCTGGGTCAATGATACACGCTGATACAGGCAGGCGCGTTACAATAACAGGACTTGATGTATCGATATCAATCGGCTTGCCGTAAGACGTTGGTGGTTGTACATGTGCAGAGACCAAGTCTCACACGTGCCGTTGTTGATTTTCGCTGCAATCTATCAACCGCGCCCCCTGATGTCTGTCCTACCAGCACCGCGAAGCACCGCGCTGCACATCTACAGTCTACCCGCCCCATAACCTGGCATGGGAGCCGCAAGGCGCACCTCTGGTAGGAGCACGAAGGCGACGCACCACGGACCTACATGGACTCGACAGCCCCATGCTTCTCATGGGGGCCGAAAGGCACACCTCAGGCAGGGGTAAGATACGCAGCGCCATCTAGCAACGCGCAGCGCAGACACGACGGACACTGACCAGCACGCGCGACAAGCAGACCAACGGAAACACCCGACAACGTACTTCATACCCTGAACGGGAGCCCACGCGGGCACACTTGGGGAGGGGCGACGGCTCAGAAGGCCTTCGGTAACATCAGACAGCCATCTTGGATCCTACATTCCGCCACTCCGCCAGCAATCAACACCTACTGGGGTCCATATTTGTTGATAGCGCAACTCCGCTTGGAACTTCGACGACTACTTGCCATTGAGGATCGAATGGTGACAATGAGATTTACCATACAGACCCCAGCCACTAAAATCGTATTCACATCGAGATGCTGGCATCGGTCGTGGCACGCCCTGGATGCATTTTGCATGCGCGCCCAACGTGCCTACGTTTGCCGCGCCCCAGAGACAGTTCTGCTCACGCCCCTCACAAGACACCTGCATACCGTACAGCTTATGGCAGGCAGTATTTGGGGAAGCCTGAACACACCATGCAGCAGTAAATGCATGCGTTTCGTGGCACGCAGTTTGCAGCGCACAGGTTGGCACCATGAAGTTACACTACAATGCGCTCTGACATCATTCAGCCCGACGTGCTACTTATGGACTTTGATCAGTGCAGGGCCCAAGCCAAATAGTTACCGCTGTTATGATTATGGCTCCTGCCCCGACAACGGTGCGATATGGCGTCGGTTCTACCAGCGTTGCCCCGCATTGAGCGACCCGGCGCCCGCCCTGCGACGACAGGCACCGCGCGGACAAAAGCGCCCGCTCCATACCTGGCATGGGAGCCGCAAGGCGCATTTCTGATAGGGGCACAGAGCGCACCCACAGCTGGCCACAAGGACCAGACAGCCCCACAGCTGGAATGAGAGCCGACAGGCGCACCTCAGGTGCGGGCAAGATTGCGCAGCACTGTCCAGAACCACGCAGCACAGCGCATATCGACAAAGGCCAGCACTACTACCAGCTGGCCTACGGAAACATCGCGGACAAGCCCCGTACCCTGAACGGGAGCCCACGCCGGCATATTTGCGGGAGAGGCAGTTGCAATGACTTTTTGGTAATTTGTGACAGTCATCTTGGTTCATTCTCTTTGGTCTCACGAACACATGTCAACCGTGCTTCACATACCTTACTGGTGAGGTTCGCATGTCCTGGCAGAGGAAGTTTACCACGCAGGCTCCAGCCACCCACGTAAGTTGTTTTCGCATCGCGATTGACTGGCATATGTCGTGGCGCACATTGAGCTACATAACGCATGCGCTTCGCCGCGCATGCATGGCTAGGCACGCCCGGGGGACAGACCCTCTCGCGCGCCTGAGTCGTTATGTTCATACTGCGCAAAGCTCGGGGTAGGTCCTTGCACTGGGGGACGGTCTAGACACACAGCGACACAATGCACGCGGGCACGGTGCGTTGCGCGCTATGCAGTACACAAGGAACCATCTAGGCACAGAGGACAAGCTGATTCTACATCCAGTTTGACGTGCTATGTTGTCCATTGGTCAGGCGAAGAGTCCAATGCCTACATTTACCGTTGCTGATTCGGCTTCAATCTTGGCAACTACATTCTACGCTGTCTACCTTACCAGCACTGTCCAGCACTGCGCAAGACAGCGCGAGACCCACAGCGACAAGCGCGGCAAGGACACAATCTGAAATGCCCGTTCCACACCTCGCACGGGGGCCAGGAGCACAAAAGGGCGCATTTAGAGGGCATGCAACATGCCAGCCCCATGACTGGAATGGGAGACGAAAAGGCATGCCTCAGGGGCCGAACAAGGTACCCGACTGTGTACCTTCGCTTCCAGTGCCACATTTGTCGCAGCAGGGACCGCAGCAGCCAGGCCCAAACATTTCACAGCGACAGCGCTTTCATCATCCATGCACTCGCATAGTTGCGCCATGTTCGCAAGTACCCCACTGGTGCCATGCACTCTGGCAGAGGCCGACACGTGTGCTGCGCATACGGACAAGGGGGCAAGCGCCACGCGTTTTATCTACGTACCTTGCATCTCCGTCCACGTGACATACTCAGAGAAGAGTGAAGCCCATCGGGCCAGTGAGCATGAACTACTGATCGAACAGCAACACCGACGAACAAACGACCAATTCGAAGACGGCGGCACTGACGAATTCCCACCACTACTGAAGACGCCAGACAATAAGAGCCAACAAGAGCTACTACGCACAGCAACCCCCACGCAACGCGACCCATTGTCTGTGCAAGTATTCCGAGCACAAGTAGAGCCAAGCAACCATGGCGCACGGATCGACAAGCACTACGCGCACATCTCCCTACAGGTGGGATTCGATTATTTCCAAGTTCCCACGTCAAAAGGGCGGGCACGCGCAGGAAGACAGACGTACGTCAAGATAGCCTACTTGCCCGACATCAACCTACAATACTTCGAACTCCAGCATCAATGACTTCAGCAAGCTCTGCAGACGTAGACCACGTACTCTTCCTGGTACCATGACATACTGGTCGGAGAGACCAGCCAATTTCCCACGCTACAAACGCGCCGATTACCGCGAATATTATCAACCTTTTGTGGTAAACGATCCGATCGACCAGGAAGTGCGACGACGACCGCTCGCGCGCATGGCTTGGCAGAACCTCGCGACATCGACGACAACCTGGTGAGGTTAAGGCGCTGGCGCTTCAATCTGGACCTCGCCAAGATAAACTTGAAATAAGCCCTGCGCGAGATCTTTTATCAGCAGCACGAGAAACGATGCGAGTCCCATATCTACGAGAACTACTGCGTACGCACAGAGTTCACCAGGGACAACAAGACCACGTTCCTCAGCTCAGTGACCGACCCACAAAGCAACATTACACCAGGCTCAGAGCTACAGTCACTGGTCAATTACCTAGCAGACGTCCTACACACCTCAGGCGCATCGACACTCCACCCACCCTAGGCCACACGCATATTGGAGAATCAGCGCAGACGCACCACACCACCATCCACATACGTACAGCCTGAATACGTGGGAGCTACACGACGCGACGGACTACGAATGCGAATTGTTGGACGCATGGGCTGGTTCGGCACGCGAAAAACCCTACCAATTCCCGCCCCACAGAACCGCGCCACCCACCCACTACGACCTGACCTCGCCAACGGCCGCCAAACCCATGTGGCCGCCACTCATCTGCCACCTGGGCTCTACTCCAATCACCGACATACACCCGAACGCGCACCTTGCCCACCAGCGCCGTAACCCCGGCTGCGCCAGACCGCAGCCTACGCCTGAACTACCCCGCCACAGCGGTCCACAATTCATATTCAGACCCCCCAGGAACGTCGGGGCCACAGACGGCGCCATCATACCAACTGACAGTCCGCGCGACTACTTACATCATGTCTCTGTCCAAGGCGAAGGTGCACAACGACGCAGTGCGACTACGACAACAAAGTGCGACTGACTTGCATAGGCCACGCATCACCAAGCCCACCGCATCAGCGAATACCGAACATCGCTTTTATCCGGGACCCACGCGTATACACCACCGCCGCGGGCTGGTGTTCTGTCGTGGAAGTTGATCGGGTTGCTGTTTCGGCTGTTGTTTGCAGGGTGCGTCAAATATCGCTGCGATAACGTGTTGCGTGTGCAGCGCGATTTGTGCACGCGGTTGCATGCGCAGAAAAGCAACATTTGAGCAATTCTTCGCGACCGAATGCGGCCGCCATCTGCACGCGTGACCATGCTGCAAGTGCTTGCGCCTGGCGGGGGCCAGCAGCGGCGCCCCTGTCAGGGCGGTCGCGTGCAGGATTTGTTCCTTTCCTATGGCCGCGTGGTGGTGGCGTATATTTTGGGGCCCCGCATTTTAGGCCCAAGAATGCGTTAAGTTAGGCCGCCACCTGCTGCCAGCCGCGGATGCGCTCCGCCGCCAGAGGCGCGGATGCCCACGCCACTGACGCAGACAGCACCACGGCAGCAGCCACAACCGCCACCCCCCCAAAACCCATGGGGACACGTCAAGAGCAGCCCAATCCGCATGCCAGTCGACGACGCATCCGGTTCCGACAGAAGCGCCGACAAATACGACCTTTGGGGCACGCTGGGCGGCCAGCAGCCATTCAGGTGTTTTACTTACAACGCTACCTCCGTATGAAGGACACGTTCGGCACTGCCCCACCGGCTGGGCTGTCTACACCCACAGCGCCAGAGACGCAGACACCGACGGCAACGAGGACGACCAATGGCATTGCGCAGTCTACTACCAAGAAATCATAAGCACATACGTACCAATTCCCAAACGACCATTTGCTCCTGCCAGGCTGGCACAGGTACCTAGACTTATTCAACAATGAGCTGTTCATGCGCCGAGACCAGCAGCAATGCCTCCCACGCTTTCCACTACGACCCGACTCATGCGCAACACGATTCTCCATTTTCAAATTACCATTCGCAGGCCGCGCAAAGTTCCTCATGCTCGTGGACGCAATGCATGCCGTCACGTTTCTACCACATTGTAGACAGTCGCAAACAACCAAAGTTCTGACTCGGCAGCGGCATGCCAGCATTAGCCAGCTATCGCTTCGTTACAACGAAACGCTCAGACCGACAGTAACCACCACCCGTTAGTATTCCCACTCACTACTTACAGGCAGCCCAACCCCACTTCATCATTACAAGATCAGTACTATCCAGGAAGTCGCGCAATGGCTCAACACTTGTCGCGGCGACAGCGACAACATGAAGTACAATTGGGCAGTCATCATCTACGAAACAACGGCACTCCAAGCGAAGATCTGTAATCCGACTGCAGCACATAGCACCACTGAACCCAATTCGACGACGCCGCTCTACACGGGCTCAAGCGACGAGGAAAACCCGACCACCACCCATACGACGAACGACAGACGCGATACAGGACCGACTTTACCGACACCCACGCCGACCCTACCTGCAAACAAAAACCACCACAGCGAGCTACACCACCAGTCAAAGGAAACACCACCTCAGAGGTCGACCACGCACACGACCAGCGAAGCGATCGCAACTACTCCGGAAGCACCTTCCACAAAGGCACTCACCACATGGTCACCCACCACACCACGCTTCATTACCTTCATACACCCACACCCACCGACTCACGATCCCCATTGTCTGCCCACCCATCGAGGACACAATGACACAACAGTGGCTACAAGGCATGCCAACCCATGACCTTGCACCACAAACTTACGATGCCAGGCAGGTATACTTTCCGACCAAGGCACCACTTGGCACTCTGCTGCATATCATCGATGGGCGTGCCCCACGCACTGACATGAACAGCCTCGGCCGCATCTTCTTGCAGGACATCGGCGACCCGCGCATCTGCGAGCACATTGCCATCGCGCGCTCGCACCTAGCACAGTGCGAGCAGTGCTTGACCGAAGTTCACGTCCGCAGCGTCCAACGCGGCACACCTTGCAACGCAGCACCGCAGCGCAAGCCGCATCCACCTATTTCACGCTGCCACGGAAACGCAAACAGCAACATACCAGCCCAGACGGCGGCAGCAACGACACTCGATAATCACATGACAACGCACAGCACATGAAACCAAAACGACACAGACGAGAATTTGGTATTGGCATTGGCTGACCGCGACATCCACCACAAGCTCTATCTCGTCGCCGATTGCCGCGGAACTTCAATCACTGACCTCTTCTCCTCTCCAGTGATTCTCCACCCTGTGCCCGTCACCGAGTCCCGCTGCCATATTTTGGCACTCTAGTTATGTTCGTCCCTTGTCATATTGCTCACGGCTCTCCTTTAAATTGCCTTGCTCACGATCTTCCACTTACAGTCGGGGCCCTGAAGAAGGAACCCTTTTCGTTGGGGAGGGGCTCGGTGTTCCTTGCTTGTTCTGCAGTGTACCTTCGCTTCTCCTGAGGTTTTCCATGGGAAATCGTAGTTCAACTTATGTGAGAAAGGGGCCTCCTTCCTTATTTAGGGTTCCTTAGGTCAACGCCCGGACAGTACCCCCATTCCTTTCTCGCGTTCGCAGGGGTCCGCTGACCTGGCCGAGCACGGCCGCTTGGCTCACCCCCCGTGGGCCGCACCCACCGACTGTTGCGGACAGCGATCACCCTGAGCGCCCCTCGGATGCTCAGGGTCTCTGCTCCCCTGTCTTTCGGTTGCTCGCGACCCGTGCTTCCCCGCCTCTTCACCGTCGTGGCCGCTTGCTCTACTCCTACTCATCACTCAATCTGGTTTTGCTTTTGCTGCTACTCCTTCACAAGGGGTGGCAGCCCAAGGAGTGCACACGTCATTGCCACTCCTACTTGCTCTTCGGCCAACCATTTTGCACGTGCCAGACCTGTATCGCACACCCTCGTTCAGGCGCCACCGTATGGGCATTTTGACGGCGCACGCCACGTTTCGCTAGTTACTGACAGCCTCTTGGTCAACAGTGTTGCAGCTTACGGATAGTAAGAGGACTTGTGGAGATGACGGTGGGTTTGTAGGAGAGGAGGATATTCTGATTGCGCGGCTTTACCCATTTCGACATGAACGCCAGCGTTCGGTGCCAGCCTACTTATATTTCAGCCAGCCTTCTATACCGCAGGCATGGTCCACAGCAGACAGCCTACTTATATCAGCCAGCCTTCTATACCGCAGGCATGGTCCACAGCAGACCAGCCTACTACAGGCCAGCCTAACAGAATACAAGCGTAAGGGCCCCACCCTACTCACATCTCGTTGTTTCGTTCAGCACTTGCCCGCAGCTTGCGCGCCGCTTCCCCGCTGCACTTCTACTTTAGCTGATTCCAAGTTCTATGTCTACCCCAGGGTGACTTGCTTCACTCCTACTGCATATGGCCGCTTTTAACAAGCAGAAGTGATGTGCAAGCAGCTTCAGGATCGCCGCATCGACGTCCCGTCGACGTACTGCTCAAGTTTTGAGGGGCACAGCTGCCCCCAGCCCATGCTCGCCCGTGGGCTTGGGCTCTCGATCCTCGCTCACTTCAGTGCCATCAGTTTCGCGCGCTGGTGGCTCACGCCCGTGGGGCCTGCCGCTGTGCCACTGGTGCCGCCCTCGGCCACTGGAGGCGCCGCGCCCCTGGAGGTCAACGAGCCCTCTGGTCGCCGGGTGCCACTGGCGGAGTGCATCTCAGCTGCGGTGGAGGCCTGCGAAGGGCATAGCTGCCCATCACCCTGTACCCCTTGCCCGGCCTGCCCGTCGGCAGGCGAGTCTTCGCCCTCCTTGACGCTACAGCTCGGCATTGGGTTGTTGGGATTGCTCGTGGTGGAAGCAGGCAAGCTGGTGATCAGAGTTGTCGTGCAGCTGGTTCGAGGCTTGTAGCGAGGCGCCAGCGCTTGTATCACACGGGAGCGGCTCAGGCTGGACAGTGGGCCTCAGGCGGTCTCGGCTGCTTCCGTTGTCGAGGTCGACTTGGGCGAGCTCGCGGCGGCGCAGGCTCGTGCTTGCAGACTTTGGCATCAGCATATTCACTGATGGCGGGCTCGTTCTATTTGGTGAGGTATCCAGTCGCGGGGCCCCTTTTGTGGCACGAGCGCCTGACGCTCGGTGAGAGGGGCGCCCTGTCGTACATCGTGACCCCCGACGGGGACGACTACGTGGAAGCGAACGCCCCTGGGCCCGACGTTGCAGAAGTGATTAGATTGACAGGGCAGGGCGGGACGCCTGCTGGTCTGGCCGGGGGACATGTTCACAGGTTTCGGCAGCTCCCTTCGGCAGCAGACGCCTGGAGTGCGATTGACCGAGCGGTGGCAGCTGGGTCCCCAAGGCCCCCGACCGCGGTGCTGAATCTGGAACTGGCCGCTGGGAACGTGCTGGGCGCCCCCCCATGGAGTGCGCGGACTTCCTGATCCTGGTGCCGCCGGAGGCCCCCCCGCCGCAGGCGTGGTCGCTGGAGGCGTCGGAGGCGCTGGTGGCGTGGCTCCCGCTGCTGGGCTTGCGGGAGGCGTGGGCGCGCTGGTCGCCGCGCTGGGTGGCCCACCTGGAGCTGGGGCGGCGCCCGCGGCGGCTGGGGGACCAGCGGCAGCTGGATTCGGTCCTGAGGGGGCACCTCCCGTTCCAGGAGCACTCGCAGTTCCGCTGCCGGGGGCTTTTGCGCCACCCGTCGCTCCTGGGGATGGAGGGGTTGCTGCTGGGGCTGCCGCGGCTGTGGCCGCGCCGGCGGCTGTCCCTGGAGCTGGCGTGGTCCCTGCCCTCCCGATGGCGCCCGCTGGCGGAGCTGTTGGAGTGCCTCCCGCCTCGCCTGACCCCAGGGTGCTGGCCGTCACTTATGACATGCTGGGCCAGCGCCACATCGATTTCAGAGAAGGGGTTCTGCGTCTTGTGGAGTATCCCTGGCCAGACTGGAGACTGTCATGGCCGAGGACATGCCTCTGGGTCTGCCGCTTCATCTGCGAGCATGGCGGCACCCCGCTCGGAAGGCACACCCTGTTCAAGACCACTTTCAGGTTGACCGACGCGGATCCAGGAGGGGTGGAGCACGAGGAGTGCTGTCGCATCCTGCATGAGGGAGTCTGCTACGACCAGCTCAACGTGGCCTCGCTCACCTCGTTCGAAGTGGTGTGCCGTTCGTTGCAAGTGCAGGAGGAGAGGTACAGGCACGTGCTCAACGACGACCAGGACGACGAGTCCTACGACAGGCATTTCTCCCTCGGGAACCAGCTCTCGAGGGGAAATCTCTGCGCGTGCCCGCTGTTGCAGGCGCATGTTGCTGCGGAGCTCGCGCGGGAGGCCGCGTTGGCGAAGGAGCGCCGCAAAGCTCGTGAGGAGAGAGCCCCCCCCAAGCCCACTGCCAAGAAGCCAGGCAAGAAGGGCCAGCGAGGGCAGGGGGCAGAGGCTTGAGTGCCTCGCGGCGCAGGTGAGGGCAGCCTGCGTCGCGCTAGCCCGTCACGCCCGTGGGGCCGCGTCTTCTTTTGGTCATGGAGGAGGCTCGCCAGCGCGACCTGTTCCCCTTGCCCTCTTTGGAGACGCTGAACCAGCTATTTTGTGATCGACCTGCTTCCCGAAGCGTGGTCCGCCGTCGCCTTCGTGCCGCTCATGCCGACAAGTGGGCTGCCGAGGGCATCGACGTGCTGAATGACTTGCATGGGAGTTTTGGCTCCCGCTCCGACGTCAGCCCCAACGCGGGTCAGCGCTTGGCCCTGGAGCATCTTCGCCATCGCTATCGGCACGTTGGACCTCCTCCTGCAGATCTCCTTTCTGGACAGGGAGCCCTCTGCGCGCTCCTGTCTGGCGCGCCCGGCTACACTAGTGGTGGCGGGCCCGTCGCTCCCTTTGACGGCGACAAGATCGCCTGGCCGTCCCTCTCCAGCAAGCCCGTGTACCTGACGGACCTGCTCGGGCATAAGGACGCCTCGTGGCTCAGGGATTGGAAGGAGCACATGCTACGACCCTCCCAGGCCGCTCGGAGCCTCCGCGCTGAGGCGTGTCCGCGGGGCGCATACGTCGACCCGCTGTTGAAGCACAACGCTCGTGATTATGCTACCTTTCTCAGAGAGGCCTGGCGCCGTGGAATGCTTACTTGGAAGCATGGGCACGGCGGCGACCTCGGGCTGTTTTTCGTGCGACGCAAGGACGAGCGCCTCAGGATCATCTTCGACACACGGGTGATCAACTGCGACTTCTTGCCCGCTCCGTCCACTCGTCTTCCGACTCCTTCGGCGTTCTGCGCGCTGGAGACCGACCAGCAGGTCTACGTATCCTCTGGTGACTTGGAGGCCGCCTTCTACCACATGCTTGTGCCGCCCGACATGGTGCACCATTTCTCATTGCCCAGCCTGGACGCGGGGTTCCTGCTGAACTGCGGGGTGACTGACCTGCCAGCGGGGCCGGGGGAACCCATTACCCCGTGCCTCCGCGTGCTGCCCATGGGCTTCTCGTGGGCGCTTCACCTCTGCCAGGGCGTTCTTCGGCGTGGCCTAAGTCTGGGTGGCTTCGAGCGCAGCTGCCTCGTGGAGGACGGCCAGCCTGGCCGACAGGTGAAGCGCGGCGGCCCATCAGCAGCGGCGGGCTACGTCGACAATTATTTCGTGATTGACACGAGCGCGGAGGTGGCCAACCGCAGGGCGATGGCTGTCAAGGAGCAGTTGGTGCAGCTTGGACTGGTGGTTCACGACCAGGAGACCGCCTCCCGCGACGCGGAGTTCTTGGGGCTGAGCTTGTCCGAGGGCCGCTTCCTGGGCACCCGCCCTAAGTGCTTGTGGCGACTGCGACTCGCTATCGAGAAGTTGCTTCGCATTGGCAGGTGCAGTGGGGGTCTCATGAAGGTGCTCCTCGGCCACGTCACCTGGGTTGCGCTGTTGAGACGTGAGTCACTGTGTCTGGTGCAGGCCGCCTACGCATTCGCCGCTAAGGCGGGGAGCGAGCCCATCAGGCTGTGGCAGAGCGTGAGGCGCGAGCTCTGGCAGGTCCGCTGCCTCCTACCGTTGCTGCAGGCGGACCTCATGTCGCCCTGGCACTCGCAAGTCATCGCTTCTGACGCGTCGGAGTTCGGCTTGGGGCTTGTTCGGCGCAGAGTGGCGCCGGCTGTTGTTGCACAGATTGGGCGCCAGTCCGAAAGATGGCGCACCGTGTTGAGGGAGGAGCTCGAGCGCGCGAAAGAGCGCTTGGCCCCGTCATCGTCTCATCATCGTCTCTTCCGTCCGCTCTGCTGCCTTTGGAGTTCCTCAGCGTGCCCGAGTCGAGCTTCGATGAGGTCCCCAGGGATGTCTTGGAGGAGTCGTCTTGGGCGGGAGTCGCGGCGGTGAAGATCTCGGAGGACATGAATATCCTGGGCCTCGAAGGTGAAGCTCTCGCTCTTGCGGTTCGGCATCTTCTGCGCAGCTCGGAGGCTTTTGGGAAGCGTCTGTTGGCTCTGGTGGACAACCTGCCTTTGGTCCCAGCGGCCACAAAGGGACGAGCCCGTTCAGCACACCTAGGAGGTCCTCTTCGTAAGCTTGCCGCTCTCAGTTTGGCCTCAGGGTCTCGAGTATATGCGAGGTGGATCCCTTCAGAGCTCAACCCGTCCGATCCGTACCCCCGTGGGCTCCGAGGATGGTTCTCTGGCGGCCGCTCGTCAAGGGATCGCGCCATTCACGTCGCGGCCGAGACTGGCGCTGCTGCCTTGGATGCCGCGCCGAGCAGGCCGCAGGCCCAAGGGAGGCCCGCATGCGGGTGCGCGAGCCAGCCTTGCTCGCGACCTTCTGGCGAGCCGTTTGCCGATAGTTGGACTGACGGCGCTGGAGCAGCTTGCAGTCAAGGAGTCGACCGAGACCTTGTATCGCGGTCTGTGCAACAGGTTCACGGACTACTGCCGTTCCCACCAGGTCTCGTGGTCCACGGTCCTGGAGCTGGACCTCGCCGTGCTGAGGTACCTCAACGACCAGTTTCAGGCGGGCGCAGCCGCCGCGGAGGGGAGCCAGCTGCTGGCGGCGCTGTCGCACTTCATGCCCGAGGTGAGGCGCTCCGGCAAGGGGGGCCTGGCTCAGAGCTGGAGAGCTGCCACGGCTTGGAGGCGCCGCGTGCCCAGTTTCACGCGCTGCCCGCTGCCGAGGTCCGCGACTTTTGCCATCGCGGGGGTCGCTCTGGCTCTGGGCCATATGCGGATGGCGCTCTGGATTGTGATATCTTTCGCGTGCTATCTTCGCCCCTTCGAGTGCTTCAAGCTAAGGGGCGGACACCTGATAAGCCCCACGGCGACAGCTGGTCCCGCTTACCAGGCCTGGGGGCTCTTACTGCACGACATCGCCGAAGCTCAGCCTGGCAAGACGGGCCTGTTCGAGGAGTCAGTCCTGATAGACCTGGATGTGTTTCTCAATCCCCTCTTACGGGCCCTCAAGCTAGCCGCGCCTCCCGAGGAGACGCCCTGGCCCTTCAATGCAGTGGAGCTTCGCGCAGTCTTCTCAAAAGCGGTGTCGATGCTGAACCTGGACAATCTCAGGCCACATCTTTATTCTCTTCGGCACGGAGGGGCATCAGACGACCTCCTCAGCAATCGGCGCACGGTCGAACAGGTGCGTCGGAGGGGGCGGTGGAAGGCAGCTTCGCCCATGGCCAGGTACGCCAAGGAGTCGAAGCTCCTGCGAGAGATCAGCCTCGTCCCGCTGGCCAGCTTCAAGCTCGGAGAGATCGTGGAGCAGAACTTCCAGCGTCTGGTGGAGAGTGGCTTCCTGCGCTCGGGCGTGATCGACATCGTGCCCGACCCGCTCAGGCTGCTCGTCAGGCGCCTGGCCGAGAGCGGCTCCGCTGGGCTGCCGAGCTTCGACACCCTGAGCTGCAGGGCAGCTCGCAAGCGGCCCGCTGGCGTGGCGGCCAGCCGCAAGCGGGTGGGCCGCCGCCGCTCTGCCGCCCCTCTGCTGGCATAGCGCGGCGGCTGCGCCGTGAGTTCAGGCAAGCGCTGCGGACTGCCCGCCGGCGCAAGCACTGCGTTTTCTGAGACCTGTTTGCGGGCTCGCAAGGAGTAGGCTACCAACTAAGACAAGCGGGATACGCTGCCGTTTCGCTTGACATTCAGATGGGTGTGCATGGCAATCTTCTGATTCGAACCGTCGAGAAAATGCTGAGAGGCTGGGTCGCGTCGGGGGCGGCGCTGGGAGTGTGGTTTGCCACTCCCTGCACCACCTGGTCGCAGGCTTTAAGGCAACCGCTCCGTTCTTCGTCGAGCCCCATGGGCCGTGCAGATCTTTCTCAGTCTCAGCGTGCGCGTCTAGAGGTAGGTAACAGCACTTTTCATGTCACCTGCCGTCTTATAGACGCCTGTCGCAAGGTTGGTGTGCCAGTTTTCCTAGAAATTCCCGACAGGTCGCTTCTGTGGGAAGCCCCCCGCATGCTCGCGCTGAGACGCTCTCGCGACTGTGTCGAAGCCCGCCTTGACCAGTGCCAGTTTAAGGCCCCTTGGAAAAAGGCCACGCGAGTCGTTGCGTGGCGGAGCGGCTGCCTGTCTCGTCTTTGCCATCGTTGTAATGCTAGTGGTAGGATCTGCAGTAAATCGAAAGTGCCGCATCAGGAGCTTGCTGGGCGGGCTCCTGGGGGTAGACACTGGACTTCGATCGCCGCCGCGTATCCGAAGCCTCTCTGCCTTGCAATTGCTCGCACCATGATTGACGCAGCCGAATATTTAAGAACTTCTTTGTTGTGGAGCAGGTTCAAGCTTTCCTTGTTTCATTGCTTGAGTTTGTTTTCGGCCTGCCGGCCAGGTTTACCATTCGGGTTTGGGAATCTCCGAGCGCGTCTGGTGGCCTACGCCTTCGCCCTACCGATCGAAGGTTATCGCCTTGGCTCCAGACACGATAAAACAGTGTGCTGGCGATCTTGGGATTCTGCGGGCTAAGTCTCTGGCCGCTTTTAACAAGCAGAAGTGATGTGCAAGCAGCTTCAGGATCGCCGCATCGACGTCCCGTCGACGTACTGCTCAAGTTTCCCTCCCACCCTTTTCTGCCCTCTTTCGCCTTTCTATTTTTCCATGAGTATTCCTTCGCTCGACAGCCTGCCTGCTGTCTGCCGAGTCCTCTTTGAATATGCATTCACGAGCCTCTGCTTCGGGAATCTCCGAGCGCGTTTGGTGGCCTACGCCTTCGCCCTACCGATCGAAGGTTATCGCCTTGGCTCCAGACACGATAGAACAGTGTGCTGGCGATCGTGGGATTCTGCGGGCTAAATCTCTAACAGTGGTAGCAGCCCAAGGATTGCACGTGGTATTGCAACTTGTTGCAGCGCCATTCCCTAGACACGCATCGCAGACTCGATCATTCAGGTGCAACATGAATCACACGTTGTCGGTAAACGCCACGGTGTTTTTGTTCAGCCTCTTGGTCAACTCTGCTGCGGCTTGACCGACAGTACTGTAACGGTCTTGTGGAGATGGAAGTGGGCCTGGTGGATAGGGGGGGAATTATCTGAGTACGTGGCTTTACCCAATAGGGCATACCACGGGCATATTTCTATCAGCCTTTTATCCCTACCGCAGGCATAGCCCACAGCAGGCCCACCATACAAACAGCTGAACAATATACCAGCTTAGCTCTTCCTTTCTTCGCGTCCTGTTTGTTCTTCGGCTCCGCACTTGCATGCATCTGTCGCAACGTACTCTTCTTGTGCTCTAGTTTGTGCTGGTTCCAATGATATTTTGGGAGGTGTCTTGATGCCGCGTGGGGGAAGTGTGGTGGTGGAATGGACAGCTTGGGCTGGCGTGTACGCCACTTTTTCTTTCATTTGCAGCAGCAGCCAGTACCAGTGACTCGATCGCTAACTTACAGCTGATAATATCAGCGCTGCTTTACGTACATTGCCTTCACGTCCTGTTTCTTCCGCTCCGTACTTTCTGGCAATTGACGTGCTGTATGTTTTTGTATGTTAGTTCGAGGCAGCTAGTACCATGATACCAGGGAGTCATACTTAGGTATTTACTGGCTTGGGTGGGCGACCATACACTCAAGTACTTGTTGGCCTTTTCTACTAGGCGGGCGCCTACTCTTTTTATTCAATCGCTTCGCTCACTCCGCCGGCCCGTATTGCATGATCGCTACTGCTTCGGCGCGGGCTCGGGGCCATTTCGGCGCCGCCGGAAGGAGGAAGATGAGGATGGGGAGGGGGAGGGGAGGAGGAGAAGAGGATGAGAAGGAACGGAGGAGGATGAGGATAAATATGAGGAGGAGGAGGAAGAGAAAAGGGCGGAGGAGGAAGCCTCTCGATGGCATCTTGCGGCGCTCTTGGGGCCAACCAGGGCCGTCGTCCAGATGCTTCTTTGGGAGACCCTGGGGTCTGTTGAGAGGCCGTTCGGGGGCGCCTGGGAGACATTTTTGAAGCCTTGTAGGGCCTCTTTTGAGCCTCCTTGGAGCCTCCTGGGGTCTCTTGGGGGCCTCTTGGCGGCATCTTGGGCCATCTTGGGGGCCTCTCGGGGCCTCCTGGGGCCCTCTTGGGGCGGAAGGCTTGAGGTTTCGGTTCGTGGTCCCCATCTTGGGCCCCTCTTGGGGCCGTCTTGGGGCTCTCTTGGGCCGTCTTGGGCGTCTCTTGGGCCGTCTCGGGGCCCGTTTGGGCTCTCTGGGGGCCTTCTTGGGGGCCTCTTGAGCCGTCTTCGTGCGCTCTTGTGGGCCTCTTGGGCCGTCTTGGAGCATCGGAAGACCCGAAAATGCGACAAGGCCAAAATCTGTCCAAAACCATCGTAAAATTAAGGATCTTGGCCTCTCGGGGCGCTCTTGTGAGGCCTCTTGGAGGCCACTTGGAGCGTCTTGGCGGCTTCTTGGGCCGTCTTGGGATCATCTTCGGCGTCTTGGAGCGTCCTTGAGGCGTCTCGGGGGCCTCTTGGGCAGTCTTGGGGGCCTCTTGGGGCCCTCTTGGCGCGCTCTGGGGGGCCTGAGAGGCCGTACCCAGGAGGAAAACCATCTCTGAGTAGACCTTCCCGGGACCTTCCCGGGCTGCGGTCGGGGTGCTTTTCGCCGGGGGACCCCCAGGGGCCGCCCCGCGCGCCCGAACTAGAAGACTTGTGAACCAGTTACTGGAGATCTTAGCACGCCTCTGGCCCGTTGGGCCGGCGAATTACTGTTCGGCGTTTCATTTGTTTTCCCGCGGCGCCCGCCAGGTTTTTTTGAGCGCCAAATCGGGTTATTATGTTCCATTGTGCTGCTGCTCAAGAACGCCACAACCCTAGGATTCAGGTTTGGCCAACGGTAGGTGAATGGAGAGGCGGTGGGCGAGGTGAGGGGGAGAGGGGGAGGAGGAGGAGGAGGGAAGACGGATGGATGGGCGGGGAGAATGGAGGAGAAGCGGGAGAAGAAGGAGGAGGAGTAAGGAACGATAGGCGATGAGAGGGCGATGCGCGAGGAGGAGAGCCCTCAGCTTTCTGCGGCAGGCGCGGGTACCCCTTCTCTTGGGGTCGCTTACCCAATCAGACCGGCCGAACCTGTGGAACCTTCGGCCGCCACAGTTTTGCATTCAGCGCACTGCGTGCTGCGAATCTGTCGCCCTCTCCCTCTCTGTCTCTCTGTCCGTCTGTCTGTCACTCTCTCTCTCTCTTTCTCTCTGGCGGCTTCGGGCAGCATGAAACCGTCGGGGCCAGACGACACGAGCGGGCCGGCGCGTAGAAAATCGCCACACACACTGTATCGACAGCGCTCACATGGTAATAACGGCCGCCAGGGAGGGACCTGGACGGCGGGGACTACTGGAGGACAAGGCTGGGTCTGGCGCCGGTGCTCCTGCGGGGCACGGCGCGATACAGTCAACCCGCATAGTAAGGACGTGCAACCTTCCCAAGGGTACCCTTGCATCCTTGCCTTCTCGGTGCATCCTTGGCTACTTTCGTTGGCCGCGCCCCGCTCGAAAACCTCGAAATGGGCCTCCAAGGGCCTTGCATCCTTATCGCGCATCCTTACTATACGGGTTGACTGTAGCTGGCTCGTACGGCTCAGGATTCCGTGGCCATTTCTTTCCTCGGCTCCTTCGGCCTCCCGCGTGGCTCCCCCCCCAATGCGCTCTCCCTCTCCGGAGCGGTAGAGGATGCAGCTCTTGGGTGGATACATTCAACATCGGCGTTGGTATGTCCTTGGTTGAAAACCGTTTTAGTCCGCTTTAATCCTGTCTGTAGGGGGCCGCATGCGAACCCTACCCCTACCCCCCACGATTCTGAGGGGGAGGGTGGGGTTCTCTTCGCGCGGGAGCTCCCGAACGAAGTGAACCCCACCTTCCCACTCAGAAATCGTGCGGGGCGGGGGTAGGGTTCGCATGTGGCCCCCTATGTCCAGTCCGGCGAAATCTGGCTCTCTGATCGGAAATTGGAACGTATACATTACCAGTGGCGGGCTGTTTTTCAATCCCAGGACTTTTTGAGGGTCGGGGGCGACGTCGGGGAGGTGTGGTCTATACTTGTTTCCCCGTTTTCCCGTGGAAACAACGAAAAATGTATACCAGGATGCCGTATACACCAGAATCCGTTTTCTTGTGCGAATCTCAGTGCGGGACCGAAAAAAGGCATCGGTGTATAGAGTTCGGTTCCCTATCTGATGGGGCAAAACAGCGCTCAGTCGGTCTGGCGAAGACCTCCCAGGAGTTGCTTCCTAACATCCTACTGGCAGGCCCCCGCGGGCCCCGGAGCGTGCCCAGGTCCTGGTGGGTGCCGGCCTCCTTCCAGGCCAGGGCCTGGCCAGGAGGGAGGTTGTCACCCACCTGGTGTCGGGGGTGGCAAAGGGGGGGTGATGATTGGGGGGGGGGGATATCATGGCGGGGGGCATGATATTTCCTCAGATTTTGTGGCGCTCCTTCTTGTTTCATTACGTCCCTGGCCCCCCCGCTGGGCCGCGAACATGCCGCCGGTCATGATGTGCACCCCCCACTCTTGGACACCCCCCTCTTGGCCGCTCCCGAAAGTTGTCACCCACCAGGTGGGGAGGCCGTACCCGCCAAAGGGGGCCTGGCAGTTGCTGAGTGGTGGTGGGGGCTTTCCTGCACCCGTAGATCCGACGTTGCGAAGCGTGCAACATCGCAAGAGAGAGCGACCAGAGCCCCAGGCCCAAACTTTCTACAGCACTTTCCGAGTCGAATCGATCCGTGACGGTCCTGGGGCCCGAAACCAAGCGAAAACGTCCGATGTGAAGAAGTTGCATCGCCAGGATCTCAGCGCCCCCGCTCGCGCGCGCTCTGTCCTCGTCGTCTCTCCGACCCGCCTGGCGCGGCGTTGCCCATAGGACAGCCCTCGCCGTCGTGTCCATGTGCGCGGCGCTGGTCATTTTCGCCGCGGCGTGCTGCAGCCAGGGGCTGATCAGTGTAAGTACGAATCCGGCGACACCTCGCGGCGGCGCGCCCGCCGCCCCCCCCTGGAGCTCGGGGGGACTCCTCCTCCCTCCATCGCTTTTCCTTATGAATAACTCCTCCGTGTCGCACCCCCAGACGTGCATGTAGGGCGGGCCCGGCGTTTCGCCTGATAACTTTCGCCATTTATGACCCGGAACCTTTCCATTTGTAACAGTTTCATGGTTCTCGCCTTAGCGCCGCGCACATTTGTTTGACAAGTTCGCAGTGGGTCACGGATGGAGGGCGGTTTCTTTCATGCAGTTCTCGCCTTGGCGCCGCGCACATTCGTTTTCACAGTTTGCAGCAGCTTCACGGATGGAGGACGATTTGTTTCAAAATTCGGTTTTCGCGTTAGTGCCGAGCACATTCGTTCAAACAGTTTGCAAATTGGTCAAGGATTCGTATGGCCAAAGTCCGCATGATTCCTTTCTAGCATGATTTAGAATTGTCAGGTCGCAACAGCCACGTTGATTTGCGGTGTTGAAGACCCAGGACTGGTGTTCAGGCACGGTTTAGAATTGCCAGGACCCAGCAGTCACGTTGATCGTCGACGTTGAAATCCCAAGAACGGTGTTTGGCAAGATTGAAGATAATCAGACGTTTGTTTTCCAACGGGCAATTTCCCGCAATGAACACATATGTATATATATATATATACATATGATTTGAGGGACCTATGTGTAGGCAACTTGCAGGTGGGTTTATTTAATTGAACGCCCCTGAGGGGGCAGACACCGCCGCCCCACTTTTTTTTGGAACGCGCAGGTTGCGTGGGGGGCAAATCGGAATGTAGCGGGGGTGTTCACTCAGCTTTGGCTGGGCTTTTGTTAAGTGGGGTCTTAAAGACTTTCAGAAAGCCCCAAGAGAGCCGGAAAATAACATAACAAAGACGCCAGATTGGACAATAAGGTCTCAGAGGGCCTGGAAAAATACGAAAGTGGGGTCTAAAGCCTCTCATAAAGCCACAAGAGAGCCGGAAAATGATTTAAAAAGACGCCAGAAAGCCGTAAGAGAGTCTGAACATGATTTTAAAAGGACGCCTGAGGGTGTGCAAAAGTGTGGACGAAAGGAAGAGGCATAAGGAGAGGCGTGCAAACGAGATCCGAGTTAGTTTGGGGGCCTCAAAAGGGACTCCCGGGGACCCCCTGGGCGCGCCCAGGACGGCCCAAGAAAGCCCCAAAAATGTTGCCAGACGGCCCAGGCCGCGGTCGGGAGGCGTGGAGGACAGCCGCAGAGAGCGCCCGCTGATTCCAACGTGCTTCCAAATTCTTCACGCTTCGCGTATCCCCACCAGCCCATCTCAAAACAGCAACTCTTGCGAAGCATGCCGACAGTCGTGTTTTTCAGGCGTGTTTCCGCCTGCCCCCGCATATCTCCCCTGTTCCTCCTTCCTCCCGCCTCCTTGTACATCCTCCTTGTGGTGGGAGCGGGAGAAGGACGAGGCGGAGGAGGAGGGAGAGAAAGCGCTCCTCGTGGTTTGAGTCGTTTGGGGTTTCTCGTCCTGGTGTGAGTCGTTCGGGCCCTTCTTCCTGGTGTGAGTCGTTCGGGCTCTTCGTGGTGTGAGTCGTTCGGGCCCCTCGTCCTGGTGTGAGTCGTTCGGGCTCCTCGTGGGGCCTCTGGGGGGCCTCTTGGAGCCTCTTGGGGCCTCTTGGGGGCCTCTTGGGGGCCTCTGGGAGCCTCTTGGGGGCCTCTTGGGGCCTCTTGAGGCCTCTTGGGGGCCTCTTGGGGGCCTCTTGGGGGCCTCTTGGGGCCGCTTGGGGGCCTCTGGGGGGCCTCTTGGAGGCCTCTTGGGAGCCTCTTGGGGCCATCTTGGGGCCTCGTGCGAACTCCTCAGAAGCGCAAATGAGGGCTGCCCCCTGAGAAGGACAAAATGAGCCCAAAACCTTCGTGAAATCAATGATTTTGCGATGAAGGAAGATGAGCGCGGCCCCCTCAGGAGGCCAAAATGGGGCCAAAACCGTAGTAAAATCAATGATTTTGGAATCCTCGTGAGGGTCGTCGTTTTTTGGCCCTCCCAGGAGTCGAAATTGACCCCTCTGACGATCCGCGAAACCCCCTCTTCGGGCCCAGGGGGAGGGGGTAGGGGGAGGGGTAAACCCCTCCCCGAAGGGGAAGAAGGGGGGTTGAGAACAGAGAGAGCTCCTTAAACCACTCACGCCCAAAGGGCTGGTGGGACTTGCAGGTGGGTTTATTTAATCGCTTCGCTCATTCCGCCGGCCCTCGAGCGCTCTATGGGGCCTCTTTGAAGCCTCTTGGGGGGCCTCTTTGCGGCCTCCTAGGGGCCTGTTGGGGGCCTCTTGGGGGTCTCTTGGAGCTCCTTGGCGGCGTCTTGGGGCCCCCTTGGGCCTCTTGGGGGGCTCTTGGGGGCCTCTTGGGGCAGGGTAGTCGAGTGCACCCCCCTCGGAGGCCACAATCCTCGTGAGGAAAAAAGGCCTTCAAAACCATCTCTGAGTAGACCTTCCCGGGACCTTCCCGGGCTGCGGTCGGGGTACTTTTCGCCGGGGGACCTCCAGGGGCCGCCCCGCGCGCGCGAAGTAGAAGAATAGTTAACCAGTTACCGGAGATCTTAGCACGCCTCTGGCCCGTTGGGCCTGCGAATTGCAACATCGGAGTCGGAGCTGAGCCTTGGGTTTGCATTGGCCCTCCTCATCTCTCCTCCTTGTCCTCCTCCTCCTCCTCCTCCTCCTCCTCCTCCTCTCCTCCTCCTCCTCCTCCTCCTCCTCCTCCTCCTCCTCCTCTCCTCCTCCTCCTCCTCCTCCTCCTCCTCCTCCTCCTATTATCTCCTCCTCCTCCTCTCCTCCTGCTCCACGTTATTGGGAAAAGTACCTCGTCGTATGTCAAGGCGAGTCGGAGGAACTCACTCGCATGTTGCTTGACCAATTTCGTCACCGAACCTCCCCGTCACCCTCCGAGGACTGCGGCCCTACCGCCGCGCTCCTGCGGGGCCGTCCCGCCTAAGCCCGCGTTCGTCGCAATGTTGTTCGAGAAGGATCGGAAACCAGAAACATCCTCCTCCTCCTCCTCCTCCCTCCTCCTCCTCCTCCTCCTCCTCCTCCTCCTCCTCCCCGTCCCCCTCCTCCTCCTCCTCCTCCTCCTCCTCCTCCTCCTCCTCCTCCTTCCATTTTTCCTCCTCCTCCTCCTCCTCTTTTTGCCTCCGCGTGTCGCGCCGCAGGCGCAGGCCCGTCCAAACAGAACCGCACAGGGGGCGGTCAAAACCCTTGGGTCCATGCCTAAAGCGTGCCGAAGGGGCGTCCTAAGCGACGCGAGTGCAGAGGAAGGTACCCAGGAGGACGCGGGGACGCCCGGCCCAAGGGCAAAGGGGGACGAACCCCCGGAGGGAGGGAAAGGGCGAAGCTGGTATACCGCCTCCTCGCTTCTCCTCCTCCTCCTCCTCCTCCTCGCCTCCCCCTCCTCCTCCTCCTCCTCCTCCTCCTCCGCCTCCTCCTCCTCCTCCTCCTCGCTCATCCTCGCCTCTCGATCGGCCTTCGCCCCCTCCCTTCCAGCTCTCTCGGCTCGCCGCCTCGGCCCCCTGCGCCCCTTGCGCCCTTTTCCGCCTCCCGCCCTGGACCCCCTCGACCGCCCCCTCCCCTCCTCTCGCGGCTCCCCCCAGCGTTCTCGGCGGTCCCTCAAGCCTCCTCCTCTGCCGCCGCAGCACGAGGGCGCGAGGAGGAGGAGGAGGAGGAGGAGGAGGAGGAGGAGGAGGAGGTTATTTGTGTGTACTTATCTCTGTGTGCCCCAGGGCCCCTGCAGGAGAGGAGGGAGGAGGAGGAGGAGGAGGAGGAGGAGGAGGAGGAGGAGGAGGAGGAGGAGGAGGAGGAAAGAGGAGGAAAGAGGAGGAGGAGGAGGAAAGAGGAGGAAGAGGAGGAGGAGGAGGAGGCGGAGGGGAGGGGGAGGGGGAGGGGGAGGGGGAAGAGGAAGAGGAGGGGGAGGAGGAGGGGGAGGAGGAGGAGGAGGAGGAGGAGGAGGAGGAGGAGGAGGAGGAGGAGGAGGAGGAGGAGGAGGAGGAGGAGGAGGAGGAGGAGGAGGAGGAGGAGGAGGGAGGAGGAGGAGGAGGAGGAGGAGGAGGAGGAGGAGGAGGAGGAGGGGGACGGGAGGGGAGGGGGAGGGGGAGGGGGAGGGGGAGGGGGAGGGGGAGGAAGGGGAGGAGGAGGAGGAGGAGGAGGAGGAGGAGGAGGAGGAGGAGGAGAAGGAGGTGAAGGAGGAGGATGATGAGGAGGAGGAGGCACCACGCGGGCTGCCGTGCGGCACCGCCTCACCAAGACAACGAACATGTTCTGGGCCGAGAAGAGCTTCACTGACCGCGGCATCCCACGCGGGGAACGACTCCGACGACTCGCAGAGTCCATCCCGCCATGCCTCACGTATGGATGCTCGGGGTATGCCATGAGTTCGGACATCGCGAATCAGATCAACCAGTTCGAAAACGGCTAGCTGCGGCGGGTCGCCAACGAGAACGGCACGGAAACTATACATGAAGATGGGGCATAGTTCGGGTGTTGAGATCATTACCTGGCGGGGGCTCCGGCTGGCGTGCTTTTTTTGTCGCCCGCCAGAGGCGGCATCAGGCGTCGCGGACCGGACGTTCGTCGAGATGTGGGTGAGCGACGCTTTCCACACGCTCACCGAAAGGGAGTGGATGCTCTCGAACCAAATCAACCTGGCACTAAAACGGATGTTACGTACGAGCGGAAGGATCAAGGATGGAGGCATAGGACGGGCTGGAAAAAAGGTCCACGTGGGAGGACGAGTTCATCAAACATTACGGGGGGAGTGGAGGGAGGAGGCTTACGACGAGAACAAGTGGAATGAAGGGGAGGACAAGTACGTGTATGAGACGCTGGACCGTTGGGGCCTCTGGGGAAAGTACATCCGATCGCAATTAACAACCGCTCGCACCCGAAAAATTACGCCCGCCTGTGCTGCAAAAGAAAACGCGCCTTCGTAGAGCCCTCCATTGCGTGGAGGCAAACCACCGAGGTGTGGCAGTCCCCACTCTGGCGAAATTCGAAATGTCGTTTTGGGGCCGGGACGCTCATCTATTTTAAAGGGCTACAGTCGTAGGTTGGCTCCAGGAGGCGTTCTCTGCCCGATCACCCAATTACCTGGCTTGATTTAAGGCGAAAATAGGTTGAGTCGGTTGAGTGTTTTTAGGTTTTTTATGGTTTTTGATGCCGACGGCGGTTGTAATGATGGTGGTTATCAAATCGTAGTGCTGATGGTGGTGGCGATGGTGATGGTGATGGTGGGGGTGCTCATCACATCCAGAATCACCATCATCACCATCACCATCATCACCGTCACAACCGCCCTCACCATACCATCATCACCATCCCCATCATCATCATCATCATCATCATCATCATCATCATCATCATCATCATCATCATCATCATAATCATAATCATAATCATCATCATCATCATCATCACCATCCATACCATCAGCATCGGCATCACCATCACCATCGTCACCATTGTGGTCCGTAGGACTTGGCTCAAGCGGACGGCGGACGACGACATTATTAGATAATGTCGTCGTCCGCTGGGGCGGTTTCCCCGAGCCCTCCAGCCTCGTCGTCCCCTCTTTTTTCGAGGACAGCTTCGCCGAGCCAGGCTTCTTCTTCGAGGGCAGCTGCTTCGCCGAGCCCTGCTTCTTCTTCTTCTTCTTCTTATTATTATTCTTCTTCTTCTTCTTCTTCAAGGGCAGCTTCGCCGAGCCCTGCTTCTTTTTCTTCTTCGAGGGCAGCAGCTTCGCCGAGCCCGAGCCCGAGCCCTGCGGCCGCGTCGAGGGCAGCTTCGCCAAGCCGTGGCAGCTGCAACAGCTCGGACGCAGAATCGGCCGTGGCAGCTGCAACAGCTGCCGTGGCCGCTGCCGACGCAGCGGGCTCCGAAGAGGACAGCGGCTCCAACAGCGGCTCCGACAGCGGCTCCGAAGAGGACAGCGGCTCCAGCAGCGAGGCAGCCGCGGCTGCAAGAGCGAAGGCGAAGGCCGCCCCGAGCAAAGTAGTCGAGAAGTTCCCGCTTTCGTTGTCCATAACCCTGGAGGAGCACGTCGCCAGCCACGACTACCCAAAGCACGTCTCCACCTGCGGCGCTTGCAAATTTTGGAAGAACAAGGAGAACTGGAGCGCCTCGATGTCTGCGGCGAATCCAGTAACACTGAAGAGTGAAACTTGGATAAGCTGCGTTGGTGGTAGATTTGCAGTCTGCTTGTTCTGCTCGGCGTTCAAGGGCGCTCGCTGCATTTCCACCATAGGCCAGGGATCCGCGAGTTTCCAACGCAAGGAAAACCTCGTGCGCCATGCACAGTGCGAGGAGCACCAGGCAGCAGAAGCGGCGTGGAAAGAGCGGAGTCGAGCGGAAGGTGCGCACCAGGGTCTCCCCGTGTCTGTGTTCTCCACAACGGCTGCATCAGCTGCAGCAGCTGCAACAGCCGTGGCGCCTGCGCCCGCCGTCGTCCGCAACGCCGACCAGCGCCCTGGTCGCCTCGCAGTGGTCGCCACCCGTGCAATGTTGGAGACAACCAGTTCCTTCAGTAGTTTCGACGTGTGGCGGGATGCGTTCGTTGGGGGCGACCGCCAAGTTTTGGAGTCTAGTCGGCAGTGCCGAAGGCTGGTGACCAGCATGGCCCAGCACGAGAAGATCATCACGCAGAGGATCCTCAGACATGGTGCTGCTTTTCGTTTGGCTGCGGGCGGCCTCGACCGCGCGTGCCAGGTCGAAATTGGCACCGCGCTGTGGCCGACCCCGAAGGCTTTGGACTTCCTCCCAAGCTACGGTCTCCAGGCAAGCTGGTTGGAACAGCTGGGCCCCGGAGGGCCCTAGATCGTGGATCGGGTGATCGGGGTGCGGGAGTTCCCGCGGGACATGGACTGCGACGGCAAGGCTTCCACGCTGGAGGAGTGCGTCCGTCGCGCGTGCCAGACGGCAGGCGGGGAGGTGGACGGGGACTTGCGCAAACATGTGCGACAGGAGACTCGGGCATGGTGCAGCGATGGGGCGGATCTAAGTGTACCCATGGCTGCCGCAACTACGTTCCCTGGGCTGGCGTTTCACGCGTGGGACGTGTCTCGCTCGCCCCAGAAGGCTCTGGCCAATTCGATGAAAGGAGACAGCGAAATAACGACCACGGACGGGCTGCTGGTAACGGGTAAGAAGCCGCCAAGTCTGGCCAAGTTCCTGACTACCTCCACCGCGTTCCGCAACGCACCCAGGAAGCAGCAGCTGGTGGAAGACGGCGCTGCGTTCGTCAAGAACTTCGGCTGGGCCCCCCAGCGTTTCAACAGTCGGGCGAGGCCCCATGCACGGAAAAGTCGGCGTTGGGGAGCCATTTTCGAGGCGCTCGCAGCGGAGTCCCAGGGGAATGACAAAGATCGGCGCGTTCTCGCCCGACATATTCTGGAAGGGCTCGGGGGCGAGAACAGTTCGCGCCTGCTCCTGGGGGGGTTGCTGGCCGACTTGGGCGCGGAGCACTACTCCTGGGTCGCCACCGGAGACAAGAGCAACCCCGACGCTGCCAGCGTCCAATCCAGGGCAGCCGCGTTCCTCTCCAAGCTGGATGCATTGTTCGCCAAGGGGAATCTTCTGGCCATCCCCGACGCGTTTACTGGCGCCACCCTCAAGTTTCTGAAGGTCACGAAGCGGTTCATGTGCGGCACTGGCGCCCAGACCGTTGTATCGGCGATTGGGGCACGGAGCCCCGAGCCCGCGAAGCCGCCCACGCGGCTCTTCGACGAGCGCAGGGGATCGTGGCTAATGTGAAGGAGAACGTGAAGCTATATCGGCCTGGAGGTTTTAGAACGGGTTGAGCAGAGGGGCCATACGTGTGATGTTGGGCAAATAGAATATGCTGCCTGTCACTGGTGTGCACTCGCCAACACCCTGCTGCCTTTCTCCGCTCAAGTTGTTTTTGGTCTGAAGCAGGCCTGATGGGCCCCCCGGCGGCCCTCATCAGTCACCTCCAGACCGCTGGGATACGTGCTCTGGAACTGCTGGCGCTGCGGCAGTCGATCATCTCGGGGGTGCCGCCGTGCCCGGCAGTGTCGCTGGCGTGCCCGCTGGCGAACCTGACCTGCCCGCCGCAGGTCTGCCCGGCGCTGACGTGCGCGCCGCCGCCCTGCCCTCCTCCAGTGTGCCCGGCGCCGCTGGTCAACCTCTCCTGCCCGTCTGCAGGGGGAATCGTGGGAGCCGGCGAGTTCGACTCACCCTCGGCGTGCTGGGGGACTCTCGCTGGGATCGCGGCTGGGCTGGGGCTCGGCCGCGCCGCCCCGCGCCGCGGGCGTGCTGCTGACGCCGAGATAGATGATGATCGCGCACCGTCCCCTGCCCCCGCTCGCCGCGGAGGGGGAGTGGTGCGCTGACTTGGCGGTCGGCACGCTGGTCCGGGTCTCCTACGCCGGGGAGACCATGGACCACACGAGGGTCGTGCTGTGGCCCAGCCGCCGCATGGACCAGAGGCGACGAGTCCGAGGGCGACACGCCTACTGGGTGCTCTCCGCGGACGGCGACGTCTGGGAGGAGGACCTGAGCGGGAGGAATGCAGCGACTGGGCCGTCGGGCGGGTCGCTGCTGGACCAGGCGACGGGGAACCCGCCCGACGGCCGCCGCCTCTATCGGTTCCGTGCGCGGCCCAGCCTGGACGAGGTTGTGGAGCTGGCGGCGGAGTGTCGGGCCACTATGCTCAGGCGTGGGCAGGCCGAGGCGGAGGGGCCGACGAGAGTGGTGCTGGCCGACGGGGCGGTGCGCCCCGGCTACGACTACTTCCCGTGGCTGGTGGCCCCGCGCCCGTGGGTGCTGACGGAGCCGCTCCCTGGCATGCCCATCGGGACCGTGGTGGATCCGCTCCCGGTGGGGGCGCTGCGCGACGGGAGCCGGGCCCTCAGCCTGCTCCCGAGCTGCGGCCGCTGGGCGAGGCTCGAGCAGGTGGACGAGGGCCAGATCGTCGAGTGGGCTGCCAAGAGGACGAAGGAGCTGCTGCTCGACCTCGGCGCGGAGCCCGACGCCATGGGCGCCGCCGAGCCGGTCGGCGGGACTGAGACCCCTCCGCTGCGCGAGGCTCGCTCGTCTGGAGGCGACCGCCTAGGCGAGAAGCTGGGGCTGACCGCGGAGGAGCCCGCCGAGTCGGCCGCAGGGAAGGACGACGCCAGCGGCGACGCGCGCACGCTGTGGGTCGACTGGGACGAGCAGGGCGAACGCAGGAAGGAGTTCAAGCGGGCGGTGGCTGAGAGCTCGGATGTGAAGTGGGACCATCACAGGCTGCCCGCCGACCGCACCTGCCTCCACACGTGCAAGATGATGGTGAACTTGAGTGGGTCCCCGCGCGCATGGCTGGAGCGCTTTCTCAGGGAAAAGGGGATAGCTTCTACGGATCGAGTTGCGCACGAACTCCGAGTGTTGTGCGACATCCTGGAGGAGGCAGGCGAGTTTGACCAGATCAATCTCGGAGGACTGGCCTGCTTGGAAGTGGCCGCCCTCCGGCTGAACCTGCTGGTGGACGCGCACAAGAGCGGGCCGGCCTCGTACTCGAACGCGAAGTACCTCTCGCCGCTGACCGACGTGGACCAGTTGATGGCTCCTGGCTTGCGGTCTCACGTGTCGAGGCGCGCCAAGGAGGAGTACGAGCTGATGCAGGGCGACAGGAAGGCCGAGGCGGTTGCTGCTGGGTCGGCTGGCGCGCGGGTTCCGCCGCGCGAGGGGGCCGATGACTCGGCCAAGGGTGGCAAGGGCGGCGGCGGGGGCGGCCGGGGTAACAAGACCCGGGCGCGAGCCCTCGCGCCGCCCGTGCAGGCATGACGGACCAGTCTCAGCCGGCGGAGTGGGCCCCTGCCGGCTGGGCTAACACATCGGCCCGGCGAGCGCCGCTGGCCCTGGCGAGCGGGGATAGGGACCTCTTCCCCCTCCCTCGCCTGGCCAGGCCGCCCGCCAGCAGGGGCGGCAGCCGCGCCCGGATTGCTGGCGCTCGGCGGCGGCGCGAGCACGAATTGGTGAACGGCGCGATCGACTCTCTCAACTGGCTTGCTGGATGGGAGCCTGACGACGTGGGCCCGCCGCGCTCCCTGGACACCATGGGGGGCAAGCATGCTGGGATCGTGCAGTGGGTGGCCAGCGAAGCTCTTCGGCGCCAAGCCGCAGCTCCCAGCCCCTGTCCGTCCCAAGAGGCATCGCTCAGTGCGTTGCTCAAGGGGTGCTCGATCTACGACACGTCGGGCTCCCCGAGGAACCTGGCCTCCTTCGTCCGCGAGCGCGTGTCCTTGCCCCCTTCGGTTGTCGGCTGCCTCCAGGTGGACGATATCGTGGGCGAGGCCGGCCGCACCTACCTGAAGGAGAATCAAAAGCGTATGAGGCGGCCGATCGAGGAGATCGATTTTGACAGCTTGCCGACTCCCTATTTTGACCCGCTGCTGAAGCGGAACAAGAAGATGTACCACAACTTTTTGAAGGATCTCTCGTCCCGCGGGCTCTTGCTCACCACCTTGTCTCCCGCAGAGCAGGCTGGCCTGTTCTTCGTGAAGAAGGCCGACAGCGACAAGATGCGCATGATCGTGGATGCGCGCCGGGCGAACGCTTGGTTCGGCGTGCCCCCCAGCGTCCAGCTCCTGTCGTGCGAGGGGTTCGGCAGGGTGGAGGTGAAGCTCCCAGAGGGCGTCGCCTTCGGCTCGGCGCGGGGAGAGGAGCTGCTGAACGGCTTCAAGCTCTTCTTGGGCATGACGGACGTCAAGGACTGCTTCTACAGGATGCGCATCCCGGTGAGCCTGGCGAAGTTCTTCTCGCTGCCCGCCGCCCCGGCTCACGTCCTGGGCCTGGAGGGGCACGAGCTGGAGGGGACGAGGCTGGGCTGCGACACCCTCGTCTTCCCCTGCATCGGGGCTCTCCCCATGGGATTCTCTTGGTCCCTTTTCCTCGCCCAAGACGCGAACGAGGAGAGGGTCGTCCGGTCTGATCCGTGGCCAGGGGGAGACATGGCAGTCTCGGAGCGGGTCCTGATGAGTGATCGCGGACCGCCGCTCGTCGTGGAGGTTGAGCCCGGGCTGCACGGGGGTGCCTACGTGTACGTCGACAACATGGGGGTGCTCGCCCCCTCGGAGGGCCTCGCCAAGAGCGCCCTCGAGAGCTGGACTGGTCTCTTCGAGGGGGTCGGCCTTGACTTGCACAAGAGCTCGGTGGGCTCGGGCGCGTGCGAGGCGCTCGGGACCAAGCTTGACCTCGAGCTGATGAGGTCGGGCGTGAGCGACGGACGGTTCTGGAAGGTGTACCTGGGACTGGGGGGCCTGCTAGCCCGCGGCCGAGCGACAGGGCGCGCCTTGGAGGTGGTGCTGGGCCACTGCACCTTCTGCGGGCTGGCCCTCCGAGGGTCTCTGAGTTGCTGGCACGCCTCGTACCGCTTCATCCAGCGGCACTACCTGGAGCCCGCCCGGCTGTGGGCAGAAGTCGTGAAGGAGATCAGGATGTTCCGCGGGCTGCTCACCCTGATGGTTCAGGACTGGTGGCGGCCATGGAACTGCTGCGTACTCCAGACCGACGCGAGCGAGAGCGGCTGGGGCATGGCGCAGTCGTTCTGGCCGCAGCACGTGGTGGAGCAGGTTGGCCGGCTGCCTGAGCGAGCCCGTTTTCGTTCGGCGCTGGGCAGACCCGCGCGAGAGAGCGCGCTCGCTGCCGCCAACCTTGCTCGGGACAGCTCGGGCGCCCTGTGCAGTTTTGAGGACATGAAGAATCCTGACTCTCTTGCGTCTGACCCCCTGTCCTCGTGGGAGCTCGACCCCGGGTTCGCTGAAGTGCCCTGGCAGTGGCTCCGAAAGGGGGCCTGGGAGACCGTCCGGTCCGGGGTCTGGCGTTTTGCTGAGGACATCCTGATCCTTGAAGCCAGGGCCCTCGTAAAATCGATCCAGCGGCTGGCAAAGACCGCGCACGGGGTCTGTGTGCGACAGCTCTTTCTGTCCGACAATATGTCTGTGGTGCTATCCTTTTCCAGGGCTCGTTCGTCCCGCTTCAGCTTGCTGGTTCAGATCCGTCGATTCTACGCCTATGCGATTGCGTTGGGGCTTACGCCCGCTATTCGATGGATCCCCTCGGAGTTTAATGAAAGCGATGAAGGCAGCAGGGTTTTTTCTGAGAGTGACAGTAATATTCTCACATCCCTCTTGGATGAGAAGTTCCAGGCCGATCTGAATCTGCTCACCCGTCCTCCAAGAGCCGTCCCTGTGAAAGACAATACGCGGGATCCTCTCCGTAGCCGTTTTGGCCCACACCATTCTTTCTTGGCTGAGATTCCCGAGGCGCCCGACTTGCCAGAGACGGCAGGCCATGGCCCCCGAGAGGGCTCGGGTGCTGGCCGAGCTGGTGCCGCAGGCGCGGACGCCCCCCCAGCGGGCAGGCGCTCGGCGGCCGGCCGCACGGACTCGTGCGCTGGCAGGCGCGGCAGCGCAGGCGGGCTCGCGCTCGGACCCGAGCGGTGCGAGGGCGATCGCCAGCCCCGGGGCGCTGGGCCGGACGCGGGTGCTGGCGCCGGCCCCCTTCTTGCCTTCAAGGAAGAGGGCCAGCCAGGCTGGACGGCATCTCTCGGCCCTCGACGAGAGGGACGCGAACGGGCTGGACCTCGCTGGAGACGCCGGGGAGGACGCCGAGGGCGACAGCAGCTCCAGCGGCTCCGACTCGGTGGTGGAGCAGCTGGGGCGGACTCGGGCCCGAATGCGGCAGCTGCGCGCGCGGAGGGCGCACCGGCGGGCGAAGCTGTACGCCGATGCTATCCTGGCGGCGCAGGGCGAGGGCGTGAGCCTCCTGGAGACCTTGGCGGTGACCCAGGCGACGCAGGTGAGGTACCAGCGATATCTCGATCGTTTCTACTCTCGTGCCGGCCTGAGCCGGAGGGAGATCCTGGCGAAGCCGGACACGGAGATCGACGAGCTCATGTGCAATTACATGACCGAGAAATACTTGCAGGGCGAGCAGAGCAACTACGGAGACCAGACGGTCGCGGCCTGGGTCAGCGCGAACCCGGACTTCGGGCGCGTGGGAGGTCGCAAGCTGCCGCGGACCTGGCGGGCGCTGAAGGCCTGGCGCAGGCTGACTCCGGGCAGGCGGCGGAAGGCCCTTGCCCTTCCAGTCTGGTGCGGGCTGGCCTGGAGGCTGGCGCAGCGAGGACACCTACGCCTGGGCATCTTCTTGATGATAGGCGTATCGATCTATGGTCGGCCCTCGACTTTGCTGGCCGCCCGGCGATGCGACCTTGTGCCTCCGTCCCCTGGTGTCAGCCGGCACTGGGCTCTGTTGACCCACCCGCTGGAGCGGAAGAGGCCGAGCAAGCGTGGGCACTTCGACGAGGGCTGCCCCCTGGACTCGCCGTACCTCCAGGGCTTAGACGAGGTGTTCGGGCGGCTGGCCTCGACGACGTCGAAGGAGCCGCTGTGGAACTTCAGCTACCCCGAGGCAGCGACGCTGCTCAAGGAGGCGGCAGAGGACCTCGGGGTGGCCCCAGTGACATTGTACCAGATGAGACACTCGGGCGCCAGCATCGACCTGGCGAAGGGCTGGCGCAGTCTGACCTCGGCTCAGCGACGCGGGGAGTGGACGCAGGCGAAGTCAATGCACCGCTACGAGCACAGCAGCAGGCTCGGCAGCGACTATGCAAAGCTCGACCCCCGGCTGCGCGCGACGTGCGAGGAGGCAGAGAGGCAGCTGGCGCTCATCCTGACGGACCGTCCCCACAACGTGCAGAGGTGGCGCAAGTGAGCCAGCTACACCTGGGCTACCGAGGAGGCCGCTCCCGTGGCCGCCTTCGCCGCTCGCGCCTCGGCAAGGGCCAGTACCTCGGCGATCTTTTCGCAGGCTGCCGAGCTGTGTCTCGGGCGGCCGAGGCCGAGGGCTTCCGTGCGAGAAGCTGGGACGTCATCTATGATGCAGAGTGGCAGGATTTGTTGTCGCCGGCCGTGCTGCGGGCGATCAAATCTGACGCTCGAGCTGGCCGGCTGGTGGCCGCGGCAATGGCCCCCCCATGCCAGACTTTTTCCCTCGCGCACGACAGGTCGAGGCCGGTGCGCAGCCGCGAGAAGCCATGGGGCTTCCCTGCCTCCGAGCTGACGCCTGCCGATGCCGAAGCAGTGGAATTAGGCAACCGCCTCGCTCGGGTTGCGCTTTCCCTCTTCAGATTCTTTTTGAAGCTGGGAGTTCCCGTAATCCTCGAACATCCCTTGACGAGCCGGCTGTGGCATACTGCTGAGGTGTGCGACTTATCGCACCATAGACATGTCTATCTGGCTGAACTGGACCAGTGTCAGTATGGAGCAAGATGGAAGAAGCCCACACGGCTCCTCTGTGCACACGTGAATCACGAAGATATAATTAAGCTCACCCGTCGATGCCGACCAAAAGGCTGTATATGTTCTAAGACTGGGAAACCCCATTGGCAACTCAGCGGCGGGGGGCCAGGCGGCCTCCGCCGTACCCGCATTGCTTCTGAGTACCCTCCTGGTCTGGCACGAGCAATGGTCTCTACCCTTTTAGCTAGTACTGTTGAAAAGCGAGCTTGTCACTCCCACCCTTTCTCTCCCCACCCTAGCGAACATCCTACCTGGATAGCTTCGGGATGATTTGGGAGATTGAGTTTTAAGGCATGCCTTTAAGCTCAAAGCCTCTGGCCATGACGAGTCCAGAGTTTCGCTAGATTCAGTCTCCGCAAGAAAAATGGGACCGTTGCTCTGGAGGTTTTAGAACGGGTTGAGCAGAGGGGCCATACGTGTGATGTTGGGCAAATAGAATATGCTGCCTGTCACTGGTGTGCACTCGCCAACACCCTGCTGCCTTTCTCCGCTCAAGTTGTTTTTGGTCTCCCGCCCCCCCAACCCTCGGGGAGATTGAGTTTTAAGGCATGCCTTTAAGCTCAAAGCCTCTGGCCATGACGAGTCCAGAGTTTCGCTAGATTCAGTCTCCGCAAGAAAAATGGGACCGTTGCTCAGAACATTCTTGGTTGCACGCCTTTACTGCCTTTCGCTTGCCTTCCCCCCTGTCCCTGTCTGCAACAGCAGAGCATGCAGCAGAAGCCGAGGCCTGCTTGAAGCGCATCTGCCAGGCGGCAGACCTCCCCGAGCAGAAGGCAATCTCCCAGCTGCGGCAAATGTTGCCCCGCGCCGAGGAGCATCATCATCGAAACGGGGGCGCCGCGCGGCAGGCTTGGGGCCGCGCTGCGGTGGAGTGGCCCGAGCTCCACAGCGGCCGTCGCCTCGTGGAGCTCTTCCTTGTATGGAAAACGAGCACGAGCTCTAACATGCCATGTTAGAGCTCCCAGGGAGCTCTAACATACTGGAACATGCTATGTTAGAGCTCCGTTGGAGATCTAACATGCCGCGTTAGAGCTCCCACGGAGCTCTAACACGCCACGTTAGAGCTCCCAGGGATCTCTAACATACCCGAGCATGCTATGTTAGAGCTCCGTTGGAGCTCTAACATGCCATGTTAGAGCTCCCAGGGAGCCCCCACTGAGCTCTAACATGCTATGTTAAAGCTCCGCTGGAGCTCGGTATTTAAGAGCTCCCAGGAAGCTCTAACATGGGAGCTCTAATATTGCATGTTAGAGCTCCCAGGGAGCTCTAACATACTGGAACATGCGATGTTTGAGCTCCGTTGGAGCTCTAACATGCCATGTTAGAGCTCCCACGGAGCTGTAACATACCATGTTGGAGCTCCCAGGGAGCTCTAACATATTGGAACATGCTATGTTCGAGCTCCATTGGAGCTCTAACATGCCATGTTAGAGCCCCCACGGAGCTCTCACATACCATGTTAGAGCTCCCGGGGGGGCTCTAACATACTGGAACATGCGATGCTCGAGCTCCGTTGGAGCTCTAACATGCCATGTTAGAGCTCCCACTGAGCTCTAACATACCATGTTAGAGCTCCCAGGGAGCTCTAACATACTGGAACATTCTATGTTAGAGCTCCCAGGGAGCTCTAAGATACTGGAACATGCTATGTTAGAGCTCCGTTGGAGCTCTAACCATACCATGTTAGAGCTCCCACGGAGCTCTAACATACCATGTTCGAGCTCCCAGGGGGCTCTAACATACTCGAACATGCTATGTTAGAGCTCCGTTGGAGCTCTAACAAGCCATGCTAGAACTCCCACGGAGCTCTAACATGCCATGTTAGAGCTCCCACGGAGCTCTAACATACTGGAACATGATATGCTAGAGCTCCGCTGGAGCTCTAACATACAATGTTAGAGCTCCCAGGGAGCTCTAACATACCATGTTAGAGCTCCCAGGGAGCTCCCACTGCGCTCCAACATGCTATGTTAAAGCTCCGTTGGAGCTCGGTATTTTAGAGCTCCCAGGGAGCTCTAACACGGGAGCTATGATATAGCATGTTAGAGCTCCCTGGGAGCTCTAACATACTCCAACATGCTATGTTAGAGCTCCCAGGGAGCCCCTAACATACTCGAACATGCTATGTTAGAGCTCCGCTGGAGCCCTAACATACCATGTTAGAGCTCCCAGGGAGCTCCCACTGAGCTCTAGCATGCTATGTTAAAGCTCCGCTGGAGCTCGGTATTTTAGAGCTCCCAGGGAGCTCTAACATGGGAGCTCTATTATAGCACGTTAGACCTTCCAGGGGGCTCTAACATACTCGAACATGCTATGCTTGAGCTCCGTTGGAGCTCTAACAAGCCATGTTAGAGCTCCCTGGGAGCTCTAACATGGAATACATGCGATGTTCGAGCTCCGTTGGAGCTCTAACATGCCGTGTTAGAGCTCCCACGGAGCTGTAACATACCATGTTAGAGCTCCCAGGGAGCTCTAACAGACTCGAACATGCTTTGTTAGAGCTCCGTTGGAGCTCTAACAAACCATGTTAGAGCTCCCACGGAACTTTAACATACCATGCTAGAGCTCCCAGGGAGCTCTTACATACTCGAACATGCTATGTTAGAGCTCCGTTGGAGCTCTAACATACCATGTTAGAGCTCCCACGGAGCCTAACATACCATATTAGAGCTCCCAGGGAGCTCTAACATACTGGAACATGGTATGTTAGAGCTCCGTTGGAGCTCTACCGTACCATGTTAGAGCTCCCACGGAGCTGCATGTTAGAGCTCCCTGGAGCTCTAACATACTCGAACATGCCATGTTAGAGCTCCCAGGGAGCTCTAACATACTGGAACATGCGATGTTCGAGCTCCGTTGGAGCTCTAACATGCCATGTTAGAGCTCCCACGGAGCTGTAACATGCCATGTTAGAGCTCCCAGGGAGCTCTAACATACTCGAACATGCTATGTTAGAGCTCTGTTGGAGCTCTAACCAGCCATGTTAGAGCTCCCACGGAGCTCTAACATACCATGTTAGAGCTCCCAGGGAGCTCCCACTGAGCTCTAACATGTTATGTTAAAGCTCCGTTGGAGCTCGGTATTGTAGAGCTCCCAGGGAGCTCTAACATGGGAGCTCTAATATAGCATGTTAGAGCTCCCTGGGAGCTCTAACATGCTATGTTAGAGCTCCCTGGCAGCTCTAACCTACCCGCCGCCGCCGCCTCAGAGCTCCCACGGAGCTCTAACATGCGATGTTAGAGGTCCCAGGGAGCTCTAACATAATCTAACATACGATGTTAGAGCTCCATTGGAGCTCTAACATACGATCGGATTCTCGGGCCCTGGCTGTCGACTCCCGTCGGGGGGGCCGAGTGGTCGAGGGGCCTCCCGACGGAGGGCCCTCGCAGATGAGTCATCGTGCGGCGCCCCCCGACGGTCCGACGGTCTCCCCCGTGGCCGGTGGCCCATGGCCCGTGACCCTTCGTCGTCGTCACCGTCCGTCGGCGTCGCTGCCTCAGCCTCAGCCGTCTGCAGTGCGAAGGTCTAGTGTTTCGGCTGTACTCCTCCTCAGCCTGAGCAGGCGGCCCCCCCCCCCGCCTCGGACTCAGGCGTCGACGCGGCGTCGACGCTCGCCGCGATGGCCGCGATGGCAGCATCTGGGCCGTCGACGACGATTCACATCCAGCTCCAGCTTCGTGTGATCATCAATGGAGATGATGGAGTCGTGGTGGGCGGTGTGACCATCAACAATGGAGATGGAGTCGTGGTGGGCGGCGGCGGCGACGACCAGCGCGCCCCGGGGGCCGGCGCCGTGTTCCAGCATGCGTTTCATATGCCAGCTGCTGGTGGTGGTGGCGCTGCGGCCGCAGGCCCTGTGGGCGCCGCTGCAGCTCCGGGTGGCGCGGGGGCCGCACTCCCACTCCCACCCCCAGCACTTCCTGTCGCTGCCGCTGGGCAGCCTCCTCCTGTCGCTGCGCAGCCTGGGCAGCCTGGGCGGCCTCCGCCGGCACCGGCAGGGCAAGCCTTGGAGGTGCCCGAGGGGTCTGAGGCCAACGAATTCGGCTGGCCAGCCACTGCGCCGTGGATCGCGCCGCACTTCCGCCGGATCTTGCCCCTCGCGGCTGGCGCGCTCGGGTACCACAGCAGCCGCGTGATGGCCCGCTATCGCAGCGTTGACATCTGCACCGTATGCGGCGGCTTCTCTGAGCGTGCATGTTCCAGGAAGCTCTGCGCGCCCTGTTCAGGGATCCGCGGTGATCACTATGGCAGGCGCAATCTTCTTCACATGCGCGTCGGCCACCACCCCAAAACTAACCGCGATTTTGCGGGCTGCTAGCGTGGTGAGGGCCCGCCACGCGCCGCGCGTTGGAGTAAATGGGGGGAGGAGGGGTGGGGGGAGATGGGGGCGAGGCGATATGATCAGAGATTTCGACGACCGTGACGACGACCGTGACGACGACGACGACGCGACGACGACCCGACCCGACTCGCCCTTAATCCTTAGGCCTCATTTGCATTCTGTGCCCTGCAGGACGCCGCCCCCGCGGCTGCTTCCCACGGTCCGTCGGCCCGATGCCACGCGCGCGCTCCATGCGAGGCCGCGCGGGCTGCAGCATGCGCGCCGTCTCATCCCCCGCCCCGCGGCGCGCCCCCCCCCCCCACCCCCCCCCACACTGGCACCGCTGGACGTTTGCGCAAGTGTCGGGCTTATGCCGATCGGATCAACGCCCCATGGCTCCAGGGCCCCCCAGGGTTTCCCCGCCCCCCCCCCCCGACTACATGAATTATCCGACGCTGTCCGCCGCGAGGGCGGGGGGGGGGGGCGCGCTGTAGCTGTTCTCTGGTCTATCGGCTAGCGCAGTCAGTCGAAACCTTCGGCCTGGCAGCGAATCTCGAAAGCATAACAGATTTATGGGGTTCTGGATCTACTAGGACTCAAACAATGAGTGCGTTGAAGATTGGGATCTCCTCTTGACGCCCTGGGGGGCGAGGAATTTCTGGCAATCTCTCTTGAGGCCCTCTGGGGAGATAAAAATTCTGGGATCTCCTCTTGAGGCCCTTAGGGTAGTTAGAATTTCTTGGTGCCGTTGGGGTCTTGCATAATCTCTGGGCCCACCCATCAAGAGCTGGTAGGCCATCTGGGGAGAACTCGACAGGCTCTTGGCGCCCTCGCTCGCTGAAAATGCATTAATCTTCGCATTGCTACGAGGGAATGGGCGACTTCCGACATCCGTGAGTTCGTCTAGAATTGGTTGCGGCTATTTTCGCTCTGCTTCCTATCCGCCTTCTGGACGTTCCATCGGCTACAACGGCCCCTGTTCTTCCATCATTGCCCAATTCCATTCCCACCACGGCCCCGGCCCGACCTGCAACAGGCGCGAGAGGTGGAACGACCAGCCCGCAGCTGAACCATCCCGCCTGAGTGCGATGAGCGGCTTCGCGGCGCAGCCGTTCAAGGACTTCTGGGCCGACAAGGTTTCCCCCCTCATCGAGACTGACTTCAAGCGGCTTCTCAAGACCATTCCGAAGCGCGTCGCCGAGAGGGCCGAGAAGCCGAATAGGGAGAAGCCAGACAAGTCGCAGGAGGACCAGTCGAAGAAGATCTCGAAGAAGGACAGCAAGGAGAGAACTCCATTGCAGGCGAAGCTCGCCCGGATCATCGAAGAGTGCAACGAGAAGGGCGAGCGCAGGAATGCCTATCTGAACCTGGCGTATACGGCGCCCATCGACAACAGTTTCCTGGAGGAGAATAGCACGGCGGGCAAGGTGGAGAACGTGGCTGCGGACATGTTCATGTCGAACGTGCCGACGGACGACGCGGCTGAAACAGCGAACGACTCTCTTGAGGGCGCTGGCGACGTCGAGTGCACAGCCCAGCGTAACCCACAGCGGCGCGTCGTGGAGACGCCAAGCCAGGTCAAGGGCGGCAGACCCTGGAACATCCCGAAGCAGGTTGAGAAAGGGTTCGAGATCCCCATCATGATCACCAACGTGAACCAGACCGCTGTGCCCGAGATCGGCAAGTTCAAGCGTTTGGGCAGTGACGTCGTGGTCAACGCTGTCTGGCTGGCCTACTACTGGGCGAAAGAGGAAGGCAACAGGAAGGCCGCACAAGCGCTGGAGGACTTGATTCTGGATTGGCCCTTCGATTTCGCGCTGATCCAGGGGCGCGCGGCTGAGGAGATCGAGGAGAACAAGTTCAAGTGGTCTGTCAACCAGAGAGCCCGCCACGAGCGCCTGCGCGCCTGGCTCGGCGTCGAGAACCAGAACCTCATGCGCATCGTGGCACGTGCGGCGGAAATCTTGAAGAGCGGCGGGCCAGGTGGCGGGAACTCCTCGGCAGAGAAGATGCAGGCGTGGTTGGATAAAAACATACAGTGGGGACTTATGCACTGCCCCAGCCTGAGGACCGTCAAGACGCACATGATCAACTGGCTCGCTCTCGAAAAGTGCCCAGGGGCATCGCTGCTTCTGGATGCCGCCGTGAACCGTTGGGGGCG
This sequence comes from Prorocentrum cordatum, assembly GCA_963575745.1. Lineage (NCBI taxonomy): Eukaryota > Dinophyceae > Prorocentrales > Prorocentraceae > Prorocentrum > Prorocentrum cordatum. The sequence continues at coordinate 270,139 of CAUYUJ010020459.1, forward strand.
AGACAGTCTGCTGGACAAGCCCACGCAGCTTGAGATGACCATCACGAAGACGGACGCTACCTCGCTGGGGCACGTCTTGGAAAGCCTGTACACGCGGATGTGGCGGAAGAGCGTGAAGGACCCGTACAGCGCCTCCACCATCGGCCAGGTAGTGGCCGAGATCTTGTGGGCGAAGAAGTACGTGGTGAACTTTCTGAAACAGTACCCAGATTTGTTCAAAGGGAGCACTGGCTGCAGCAGCACTGAAACACCAGACACACAGGATAACGCCGCCGAGAGAAAAGTCATGGTCATGGCGAGGCAATACCTCGACTCGCCGCTCAAGTTCTTCGAGAATACTGAGGGGCCTGACAAGGACCCGACCTGGGTGCAGTCACTGCCGACCGACGCGCTGCGCCTGGCGATGAGACACTTCCTCGAAATAGGCGAGGAATTCTACAAGCAGGAGGTCTCTGGCGCCCTCACCCAGCCGTACGCCGATCGCTACAACATGGACAAGTGCCACAGGAGCGTGCGAGTGAACAAGAGGTTCTTCGAGAGGTTCCAGATCGCGCACGACTCCCTCGTGGGAAACCCCGAGGAACCGTCAGAGGAAAAGCCTGCAGACAGCGACACGGTCGGCGCTGCAACAGCGGGCGGTGCTGGAACAGCGGAGGCGGCCTCCGAGGGCAAGAAGAAGGTCGACGTCTCCCCGAGCGACGTGAATAACTTCAAGGCGCTGTGCGAGCAGCAGTGCTCTACCGTGCTGGATACGCGGGTCGCCATGGTCACGGCGGAGGGCAGCGCCATGGATATGAACGCTTCGGTTACTAAGACACGCCTATACCAGAGCGATGGGCTTCTACGATGTCAAGAATGCGAAGTTGTGCTGCGTCTTCGAGGGGCAAGGCCTCACGCACCGTGGGCCCGCGCTGGACGAGCAGGATTTCACACGCTACCTAAAGTCCCTGGAACCGCTGATTGTCGGTGGACGGGACGCGCTGTGGGTGCTGACGGGCCGCGCGCAGGCGAACCTCCCGAAGATCCAGAAGATCCTCGTCGCAAACAAGTTCCGCACGGTCACAAGCCACCTCGCCTACAACACGAAGCAGATGCAGCAGTACGGCCACTTCCAGAGGCAGCGAGGCCTGGCGAACTCGCGCTCGCACGAGGTCATGTTGCTCTGCTACAAGGGGAGGGGAGGAAGCCGAAGCAAATGGCCAAGTGCAGGCAGTTCGTGGACGCGGGCAGCCCCCTCTTCAACGAAGTGGTGAGGAACGTGCCTGTCCTGCCGCAGAAGAGCCACGCTCTCGTGCCCAAGCAGGTTCGGGAGACCAGCTTGGCCAGCATGGTCGGCCAGTGCGTCACCGAGGTGGAGGCCGAGGAGCGAGAGAAGCTGGGGTACTGCCACCCTCTCCAGGAGGACGACGAGGGCGCTGATTGTGGCGCCGAGGCGCTCGACGAAGCTGCAACAGCCGTCCGCCCCGTGAAGGCCCTCGTGACTGCGGCCGTGAAGAAGCGGAAACTCTACCGCCAGCCCACGGGAACGGAGGTGCCGTGGTTCCCGCACGACAACGACATCGAGCTCCTCAAGGAGCTCTGCCACGAGGCGGGTAAGCCCAGGTGAGTGCACTTCGGCACGCCTGCGGGCGGCGCAGGCATGCACGGCTGCATCGAGAGCGGGTGCAGTGTGTTGGCCTTGACTATCGACGACCACCACGCGAAAGTGCTCAAGCCGTTTCTCGTGGAGCGTGCCGTCGAGGCCATGCTCGGGGGCAGCGCCGTGATGTTCGTGAACGAGGACTTGCTTGCACGCTCTGTGCAGTTGCGCCTGACAAAGGAGGACCCGAACGAGGACCCGAAGGATGGGAATAAGGAGGACGACAACAATAAGGAGGGCAATAAGGGGGACAATAAGAAGGCCAAGAAGGATAATACGAATACGGACAAGAAGGATGACAAGAAGAAGGGTAAGAAGGGTCAGAAGCGCGACGCCGACGCGTCCTCGACCTCAAACTCCTCGTCCTCAGACGACTCCTCGGCCTCGAAGAAGAAGAAGCCGAAGACAGGCTGAAACAGAGCACAGGCTTGAGCACAGGCTGCAACAGAATTCGGCAGCTCCGACGCAGGAGCCAGCCCGCGCGCTCCTGTTCCCGTGCGTGGAGTTGCCACTTGTTTGATCTTGGATTGCAGCAGTCGCGCGCTGGCGGCGTCGCCTCCGTTCTCGTAATGGGGCGCGCGCCACATTCTGGCCTGTGCAGTGCACGGCACCCTGCGTACAGATAGGAACATAGTCCTCCGTCATCCCTTCGTCGATATCCGTCGCACTTGGCCCGCGGCGCAGGCAAGGCGCAGAGTCAGGATGCTTACCTTTCCAAAGGGTACCCTCGTTGCATCCTACGCTTTCCGTTCCGAAGCTGGGGAGCTGGATAAACAACAGATACCATGCCGCCAAAGCCCTTGCATCCTTACGGCGCTCTGTGGGGGCGGGCCAGGATGGGGATGCAGCAGGGTAGGGAAGACACGGGAAGCAACGCTCCGAGGAGCGGCCGCAGGGGGAGGAGGAGGACGGAGGGGGGGCCCGCAGGCGTCTCGATTCACTGAAACTTAGCGGGCCCGCAGGGACGACACTGCCGTCAGCGGGCCTCCGCGGCGATGGATGCCTCGGGCGGCGGCGGTCGCGACAGGAACAAGGTTCTCTTCTATAAGTGGGGCTGTTACCTGCAGGGTGACGGGTCGAACAACGACAAGATCAACAAGAAGCTGGGGGATACCTGCAGCAATAGCATGGCCAGGGTGGCAAAAGGGGCCCCGACCGCAAAAGTGACGCTGGAGAAGGTAACGAAGCACAAATGTGTGTTGACATGGCCAAAGCCAGTTTCGCATGACACCTGCACGCGGCCCCTCAAGATTGCGCTGGGCGCCAACTGGAAAGACCATGTGAGCAAGCCTGCGGGGGTGCCAGGGTGCGCGAAATGGGCTGGAACAGCTAACGCCGCAGAAGATGAGCCAGCTGTCGCCGAGGGCCACGGTGTCGCAGGAGAAACCCTAGAGGACGCGCTGGGGAAGGTGCTCGTTCCCGCCGCGGACGGGGTATCGGAGCCCACGCCGCCGACAGCTGCTCGTCGCGGGTCTGCTGGTCCGAGAGCGGTGTCCCACGACGAGTGTCGTGTGAATCTACTTGCACTGAAGCTCGACGCGGTCGGGCACGCGTACGAAAACAAACAGAAGGGCAAGTGCGAGGACCTGCCGCTCGAGTACGACGTGCAGTGGGAAGGAGGGGGGCTCTGTGAGGGCTCTTTCGGCAAGGTCTACTTGGGCACGCGACAGGGCGACAAGACTGGCCTTGCGATCAAGATGCTGCGGGGCGACCCCAGCGATGCGCAGAAGGGGTGCAATACGGATGCCGCCGGAGGGGCTCTGGATGAGGTCATGCGCCACGGTGCTGCGGGCACGCGCCCGCGTCTCGTTCGCTTACTCGACGTGGGCCTTTTCAGGGGGTCGTGCCCAGGAACTGCAACAGTCCCGAAGAAAGCACACCGAGAACTGCAACAGTCAGTACCAAGGATAGATAGGAAATGGACGGATCACATCGGCCTCGTGCACGAGTTGTTCGAGATCGATGTCCCCCAATTCCTCGAGAAGTCCTCCTTCGCGCAGACAGGGATGCGCCGCGTCCTGAACAGCGTTCTCGTAGGGCTCCAGTACATGCGCGACAGGGGCCTCATTCACTGCGACATCAAGCCCGCGAACATCCTGATGCGAGGATGGCCGCAGACGCGCGGCTGCTTCGAGAAGCAGGCACTTGTATCACGTGAGCTTGGCGAATGGGATCCCGTCGCGCCGTGCCCAAAGAGCAAGCTGCAGTTCGACTGGCAGACCCCGAGTTCCTTCAAGGCGCTCGTCGTCGTCGTCGCCGTCGTCGTCGCCGTCGTCGTCGTCGTCCTCCTCCTCCTCGTCCTCCTCGTCCTCGTCGTCCTCGTCGTCCTCGCCGCCCTCGTCGTCCTCGTCGTCCTCGTCGTCGTCCTCCTCGTCCTCGTCGTCCTCGTCCTCGTCGTCCTCGTCATCGTCGTCATCCTCGTCGTCCTCGTCGTCGTCCTCCTCGTCCTCGTCGTCGTCGTCCTCGTCGTCCTCGCCATCACCGTCATCCTCGTCATCCTCGTCGTCGTCGTCGTCATCCTCGTCATCATCGTCGTTCCTTCGACTAAGATCTCGAGTGGTCAGGGCTCACATGGAGCTCTAACATGGCACGTGATACCATGTTAGAGCTCCCAGGGAGCTCTTACATGCTATGTTAGAGCTCCCAGGGAGCTCTAACATGCCATGTTAGATTAGAGCTCCTTGGGAGCTCTAACATGGCACGTGATGATACCATGTTAGAGCTCCCAGGGAGCTCTAACATGCTATGCTAGAGCTCCCATGGAGCTCGAACATGCCATGCTAGAGCTCCAAGGAGCTCCCTGGGAGCTCTAACATGGTATCACGTGCCATGTTAGAGCTCCATGGGGGCTCTAACATACTATGTTAGAGCTCCCCTCTCCTCCATCCGCCCCTCTCCGCAGGTGGTGCTCGCCGACCTCGGCTGTGTGCAGATGGCGGGACCCCCACGGCAGGTTGAAGAGGAAACTGCGCTACAGCCCGACCTGCGATGACCTCAGAGTATGCACGCCCGCTTACAGAGCGGTAGACGTGTTCTTGGGGAACCAGCGCTACTCAGAGGACCTGGACATGTGGTCCATCGGGTGCCTGATGGCGGAGTTGCACACGCGCGAGGTGTTGTTCCAACCACCAGAGCCTTGCGGCGCGCTCGGGCATCCTCCAGGGGAGCACCCGAAAGACTTCGTGGTTTTCTGCAGGGAGGTCTTGGGAATCCCAGGCAAGGGGCCAGGGTCGGGGGACTTTGCGAGGGCCAGGAACCCGCCCCGTGGCTGGACAACCTGCCTTTCTTTGAAGTGGTTCAAGCGGTCGGGCGAGGATTGGCTAAAGGCTGAAACAGCGAAGGCACTCGACGGCCGAGGGCGCTGGCCCGTTGACGAACTTGCAGACTGCCCCCCAGACTTGTTGAAGGAGGCCGCCGAGAGCTGCCTGCTTTGGCACCCTGGCGCCAGAGCGACAATCAGTCCTCTAAGGGCTTGTCGCTCCCTGCAGCCGGCTGGCGCCCAGCTCGTCGCGCGCATCTCCATGGCGCAGGGGAAAAAAACGGCACGGGCGCGATAGCGGAGGCGGAGCTGGACCCAGACTTGCCCCGCATCTTGCAGAGAGACCCGCGCTGGCAGAACTTGGCCAAGGAGCGCCTGGGCACGGGAGCAACCGTCTCCAAATGCATCCGAGGCGACGAGGCGGCAAAGGGCTCGAAAACAGAGGTTGCAGGCATCGTGGACGACGAAAGCCCCCCGAAGTGCCGCAGCCTCGACAAGGACGGGAATTTGCAGATCACCCCCTCGCCCCGCATGGCCGCCTTCGTGCGAGCGCTGCGGAAGAAGATGCGCCCGTGGCTGCAACAGCTGGGAGACAAAATGCGCGAGGCTGTCAAAGCCGACGGCGTGCCACCTGCCATTGTCGAGCAGAACGGAAAGCCCTCCATGACAGAGCACTTCGCCGACAACGCGTTCGCGTACGCATCGATCCAGCTCGCGCAACCAGGCGCACGGGACGACGGTTGGCACACAGATGGCGGATGCTCCCTGTTGCACGCGGCCGTGACGATTTTCGGGGCGCGCTCCGTGCAAGTGAGGACCCCAGGGGTCCTGGGAGCACATGATGAGGCGTCGCCCTCGAGCGCAGCCTCCTGCGGAAGGGTCGCCACCCTCGAGCAAAAGCCTGGGTCATTCTACATGGGCACCCTGTCCTCGAGCACAACGTGCACCACCACGCCTCCGCGGACTGCCAGGACTGTTTCTCGACCCACCACGAGCTGCAACAGCGCGTAGACGACGGCAGGCTGCAGATCGCCGTCATGATCCGCTCCGACGTCTTTCGGGAGTTCAGGGCGCGCAGGATCGACGCCACGCCTGGCCCGAAGGAGTTCTTCAACATCGTGAACCACGTCGTGGCCGATCACCTGGCGCGGGTCCCCGTGGCGCTGCCCGACCTCACGGAGGTGCTTGACGAAATGCGGTGGCCCGCTTCCACGGAGGCTGTGGGGCTTTCCGATTAGTAGTCAGCACGGCCCGCGCAGTCCGAAATCATCATCTTCATCGCAATCATCATCGACTTCATCATCATCGTCATCATCATCATCATCAACATCAACATCAACATGTTCACGCCGCCATCATCGTCATGCGGGTCTTGATTTAATCATCATCAGCACTACATGATGATGACGATGACGAGGAGATGATGATGGATATTATGATGATGACGATGGTGATGATGATGGCGATGACGCGGACGATGATGAGTATCATGACGACGATGATGACGGTGATGATGAGAATGATGCAACACAGGTTGAGTCGGTTGAGTCCGAAAACTTCGCCTTAAATCAAGCCAGTCACAGGGCCCAGAGTAATTTAGAACAAATTGTCTGCTGCCACGTGTTTGGCCTCGGCACCCTCCTGCGACTCGAGATGGGTGGTGGTGGCACCGCACCTTCAGAGAGGGGAACACCGCCGCCAGGGGATCAATCGCCAGGGGTCTTTCACTCACTCGTCGGTTCCCTCCTCTCCATGTCCAACCTCTCCTCGTCAACTCATGGCCTCCTTCGATGGCGGCAAGAAGGGAGCACGGGCCTCAGCAGGCTGGTGCATCAGCGCTCGCGATCGTTGTTGGGTTTGGCGGGAGGTGCGTGGGAGGGTTCTCGATTGTCCAGGGGCCACGGTGACGGACGCCGAACTCAGCGCCGATCTCGTAACCCAGCATCCCGTGGAGTTGGCGCACACGCTTGCGCGCACACTTCGGGAATACAGCGTGGAAGTGACGGGTGGTCCCTCTCTTGAATCCTTCTGCCCGCTGGCCTGGCTGGCTCCCTGGGCGCACGGAGGAATGAGGTAGTGTCCAGCGTCTTTCGGGCTAGTAGGCTCTATGTGCACGTACGTCGATGCTCGGCACGGTCCCTTCGGCCATGCTACACGACGCCTTGTCAGGGAGAATCGTTGCTTTTCGCACACTCGCGATTCGCAGGCGGAATGTCAAACAATTACGCCATTTGGGCTCAGAGGTCGGGCCGCGGCGTCGGTGCACCCACGGGCGCTGCCGATGTTCAATACGAGGTAAAGCAAGTTCTAAGCAGCACCGGAGTCCAGAAAGGGAGAAACGCGGGGATGGAAGAGAGGGGATGCGGATAAATTAAACGCGCTCGCTGTGTTTTTATCAGCCGACGCGTACTGTAACGGAAATGGGACTCAGAATAGAGTCCCATCGTGTTACGCGCAATGGTAAAAAGAGAATTGCGTGCATTGGAGAAGGAAGTGGCGGATGCGCAGGAGTATGGGCAAGAGGAGAATGAGGAGGATGAGAAAGGAGGAGGACGCGGACGGTCAGCAGCAGCAGCAGCAGCAGCAGCAGCAGCAGCAGGAGTTCGAGTGGACGGAATGGGAGGCAGGGGGACCAAGGAAAGGGCGACAACGATAAGGAAAGACTCGGATCCAGAAAGGTGGTCCGCCTTTGGCAAGGGTTCCATTCTGAACGAAGGGAGCGAAGAACCGATCCTAAAATGAGGCCCGCGCTGAAGCGGCAGTACCAAGTTTAGACTCTTGAGGCGTTCCGATAAGCAAGAACTATCTGACACACAGAGTTTCGAGATCCTGTGTGGGCAGGGACAACGCGCGGAGAGGGCGGAGCATCTTTTGCACAGGGTCAGGGGAGACGGGGGGGGGCCAGATCCGTACCGAGCAGCTGTGCAGGGGTGGAGACATCGAGGAGACGCCAGCAGGGACTGAGGCGTGTGGATCAGTGGCAGGGTTCCGTTTCCGTGCGGGATACGGCACGGCTCGTCGCCGGATCGGGCGGCATTGGCCTCATGCCTCGGGGGGTGCCAGGGGAGGCGAGAACGGGGGAGGGGAAGGGCGAACGCGGAGCGGAGGACAGGAGGGGAGGGGAGGGGAGGGGGGAGAGCCAAGCTAGGTGCGCTCGCGCTTCATCAGGCATCCTACCCCTCCCTCCCGTCCTGTCCCACTGCGCTGCTTACTTGTCTTCTCGCTGAGCATGGTGTCGAATCGGATCTTCACGCCGAGACAGACAGAGTACTATTCACATTGCGTAGTTATTGACGGGGGGGGGGAGGGGGCCGCGGGGGGCACGCCAGACGAGCGAGGGCGAACATCCGAGGCTGCCTGCCAGCAGCCTCACCCAAGAGGCGAGGAGGCCGTCGGATTCAGCTGTGGCCCTCCCAGGGCAGGAGATGCCTCACCCCCGCGGCCTTGGCCCGGCCCTCGGCAGCCAGCTCCCTCCGACGCCCCTCCGCGCCTGCTGAAAATACTCTTCTCCTCTCCCTGCTGCGACTGCTGCGCCTCCCGCATGCGAACCAATTTATGAACATTGCGATGGCTGTGATGATGACGATGTTGGTGATGCGCCCTCGAGTTGGCGGCGACGCTCGAGGACGATGGTGCGTCGCGATGTCATCTCTTTATCGATATCACTTCCGATCTCACTATCGGCCCCACTCGATCGACGGGACACCGACGGGACACCAACGGGGCACCAACGGGACACCGACGGGACAGCGACGGGGCACCACGGCGGGACAACCGGGTCACCGCCCGCCCGCCCGCTGGGGGAGGTTCGCACAAGTGTCTAGCCGCCCTAGCAACAGATCAGTCATTCCTCTTGCCCGACCACGCAGCTTCGCCTCGCCGGCACGCACGACACGAATCCAAAGCCGAAACCGATTTCCCGGTGTGGGGCTCTCCGTTCCACTTTGATCTCACCCCCCAATCTCCGAGTCCCTGGCGATGGTGGGCGTGACCATGGGGGGGGGGGGGAGGCACCGGTCATGTCGAAGCTCGCGCGGGCGCCGTCTGGGAATACCTCCTGGGTGCAGCCAATTCCCGCAAAGCGCTGGCGCGAATCGTCACGTGACCAGGGGGGGAGGTTCTGTTGCATCTTCGGGGGACCTCGCCTGTCCCTAAAATTGGTATCTTTTTGGGGGCCCGACGCGGGCTCGATGCGGACTCGACGCGGATTTGGCATGGATTCGACGCGGATTCGACACGGATCCGACGCGTCCGACATGGATTCGACACGCATTCGACGCGGACAGGGCCGCGACGGGACAGACAAGGTCCCCCGAGGATGCAACACAAGGGAGGGGGGGCGGAGCCAAGCACGGGCGGGATCGCGAGTAATAGAAACGGGCTCCCTGAGGATCGACCTTCGGAGACCTCGGCAGGCGGTGGATACAGCCGGGGCCCTGAAGAAGGAACCCTTTTCGTTGGGGAGGGGCGCCGTGTTCCTTGATTGTTCGACAGTTTGCCTTCTGTTTTCCTGAGGTTTTCCATGGGAAATCGAAGTTCAACTTTTGGGAGAAAGGGGCCCCGTTCCTTGTTTAGGGTTCCTTAGGTCAACGCCCTGACTGTACGGATGGATTCGGGCCCTGGGGGGTCCAAAATATACCCGTAACCACCGCTTGCCGAGGTCCCTGAAGATCGGTCCTTCAGGCGATGGTTATGGATATACCCCCGCCTCGCTCGAAGGGCGCGCCTGGGGGAGGCCGCTCGACCGCATGTTCTCCGAGGTGGTTCCCTCCCCAAGGCCGCCATCTGCTGGCGGCAGAATGCTCGGGCGCCACTTCCGTCTCATGGTTTTCCTATATCATTTCGCACATTGCATAACGTAATAATAGCGAGTGCAATGCCGGCGTGACTTACAACAGTGCAGCTGATTTTGACGTGGGTGGCCAGCGAGGGGTCCACTCATGCGTTGCGTAATTCCCAGTGGCAAAAAATCAAGAATGCATGACGACGGTGACACCTAATATTGTGGTTATTTTCTTTGCTGCTGCTGCTGCGCCCCGCTGCTGCTGCTGCTGCTGCTTCTCCCCTTCCTCCGCCTCTTTCTTTTCCTCCCTCCCCCGCCTCACTCACCCTGTCCGCTTTCACCAGCCGGCTGCCAGCTCAGAAAGCCTGAACAAGTCTAAGAATTGCCAGGACTATTTTTCCATCTTTTTTGCGCGATGAACTTCTCGTGATTGTCATCGTCTTCGTCCCCTTCCCTATATGTGATTTTCAAGCGAACATCATGGAGCCTCCATGAGGTTCACTTGAGAATGGTATAAAGTCTGAATACCTTGGTTCATGTGCTTAACCGGGTGCAACTACAGTAAACGTTCATATCTCCCTGAGGGAGGATAATCCAACAGGTGGGAGGGATTATGGATGAGGGTGGATTGATTGGAGTGGGTGGATAGGGGAATTCAATTAGCGGACGACGCACGGTATAAAATCATATTTTGAGTCATCGAGGACGCTTGCCCTATGGTGATTGGGACGTATAACCCCCCATGTCACACCGTAGCGATTACGAACTCTCGGACCGCCTGGGGCAGGTGTCCCTGCTGGCGGATCGGCTCGTTCCATACCGTCTTTCGCCCGCTCATCTCGGAAAGGCGTGGGGGAATGAGGAGGAGGAGGAGGAGGAGGAGGAGGAGGAGGAGGAGGAGGAGGAGGAGGAGGAGGAGAAGGGGGAGGAGGAGGAGAAGGGGGAGGGCGGAGGAGAGTCGAGCAAGCGCAGACACGGGCCAATGCGCTTGGATAAGCGACAGGTCCCGCTTCCGTAAAAAAACGTCGCGCTCCGTCGCCAAACCAGGCAGCGCGTTCTTCGTATTTCTCTCCGGTCCGTGGACCTGGCGCCCACGCGCCAGATCCACAGCAGAACTCGAGCTGAACGGTGTTTTGACGATTTCGTGTACTGTGTTCGACTTGATGTCGTTGCGTCGTTGCGCAGCAGAGGCGCCACGATGACAGAGCGAGGGAACACCAAAACAGCACGGAAATGGAGAACACGGATCCGTAGTCCCTGGGTAGCGCGTGCCCGAGAGAAGGAGAGGAGTTGATTTAGTCATCCCCCCGGGCCCAGTTTTGACCCACAGCTTCGACGCAGCTGTTGTGGGTTCGTTCAAGTAAGAAGGATCGCGGCCCGCCCGCCTGGCGCGCGTGCCCTTCCGGGCGCTCTCCCCTGGCCGGCAGGCCCCCTATTATGCTGGTGCCCATGCTTAGCGGCCACACTACCAGATTCATCGAGCTATGGCATTAAGGGATACATCACCGATGTTGAAGATAAACCTGAGTAAGAGGCTACTACAGGAAGACGATGGGAATGGAAAAATACGAGACGAGCATGATCACATTTTGCCTATCGACATGGTCAAGAAAGAGCCCATGTTAACAAATCGTTGGCAACGCACGGGCTATCAGCCGAAATGTTTGTCTTCGACGAAGGTGGTTCGACCAGATGAGGAACTATGTTCCACCCACCCGAAGATGATGTACGCCGTAAAGGAGGATCACGCCATGACATGAGTGTGGATGTTCCTGGACACAGTTCTGCTGACTATGTCGGGGGGAATCAAACCCACGTTGATCCGCCGAAATGTGTTGGTATTTCTCGTGCGATGGCGAGCCTCGTCCTGGCACTCCGAAGATCAAGGGCGCCGCTCGACCCAACCGAGACGGAGAAAACGAAGTGGACCTCATGCCGCTCGACGACCCAGCGGACGTTTCCAAGCACCTCGCGGACTGCGACCACGATGTGGAGACCATTGCATCGGAGGAATATTTCGCGCGCAGGTCAACGCCCAAGCCAATTGGTCTCCATGGTGAGCAGGGGTCTTACCATGGGGGAGATGAGGTCTATGACCGAGCGTCTCCTGTTCCATTGGGTGATCTCCAACAACCCCCTACGCAGATACTGCTCACGCACGGCGGCGATCCCATCTGATGATTCATTGGAACGGAATCTGGACGAGATCATAGATGAGGAATTCGCGGGTGGTCCCGTAAGGACGATGAACAAGCAGAGACGTGAACCTATCAGTCTTTCGATGATCTTGCCACTCGGGAAGCGAAGTAGATCCGGCGACATCCCTGGGCACCGCCCTGCGCCCGCTCCGGGCGGAATGCTCGGGAGCTATTATCCCGGGCCCCCGCGGTGGATCTCGACGTCTGGGACGCCTGATTCACGCGCCCGCTCTCCCCGCAAGAGGAGCGCCGAGAGAGGCAGACCCAGTGCCCCAAGACCGCGACCCGAGGTATCTGATTTGTCCAACTTGTCGGGCAGATCGAACACCTCCAGCATGCGCATCAATCTGGGCGCCCGAAATGGGCACGGAAAGAATGGGTACAATGCCCAACTGTAGTTCCTGTTCATTCTGTCCACGCCGCCGCGGCCTGTGTCCATTTGAGACAGAAGGCCGCCTGCCCAACAGCGGCCGCGGTTGGTTCGAGACAACATTTGCCGTTGGGCATTGTGCCCGTTCTTTCCGTCGGGCGTCCAAAAGCAACGCCGAGTGTGCCAACTATGAACCGAAGTGTGATGTGGTACCGGAACTCGCGGTGCCCTGGCCTATCGGGCCAGTGTAAGGAGCCTTTTTGTTTCGGGTGCTCCGATATCTGCGGTCTCTGCAAACTAAACCTCTCATGCCCGACACGCGCGGCTCCTGGTTCGCGCGGCTGCGCCGTGTTACGCGCGAATGAGCGGCGCGAAGCCGAGGGCGAGGAGGAGGTTCGGGGGGGATCTCGGTGGAATTCGCGAGCAACTAAGGCAGTCGGAGTCTCGACAACAAGTGGCTGCCGCCTTTCAGTTGGAGCGAAATTGGGGGGCCATGGGAAACATGTCGCAGAAGAAAAAGTGCGCCGTCTGGGGGGCCGGCGAAGCTCGGCGGGCGATCATGTCGCAGGCCGCCAAGGAGTTGCAAGCGACAGAGAATCGGAACACGATAATATATGCAAAACCTGCCGCTGTTATTCAGCAGGCCGAGACGAACCGACCCATCGCGGATGAGAGCTATGTTCGTTCCGAGGCCGAGATGCGACGCGGCCGCGAGGAAATGCGACGCGTCGAGGTGGCCGCTGAGGAGAGAGTCGCAGCGCAGACTCGCGCAGCGGAGTTGGAGGCTGCCCAGGTGATGATGAGACGGGAAGCAGAGCGGGGCAGTCTGTATCGCAAGCTTGACCAGCAGCAGATCCAGGGGCGCCCGATCGGAGCGTCTTCGGCATCATCTCCAGGCGCCTGGTTGGCGACCCAAGCGAGCGCGGCGGCGGCGTCAACAGCTCTTTCGCGGGCGCCGACCACGGCTGGGCGACCAGCCGCGCGCGGGGGCTCGGGTCGGAACCCCGACGCTGGAGCTCTGTGGCGTTATCTGCGTTCCAGCGTGGCTGCCCGCGACTGCCCGCTCTGCGCTGAAGGCGCGCGCGACGACCACTTGGCGCGGGGTGGCGAGATGCGCGCGCGCTGCCGCGGAGAGGACCCAGCAGCTAAGGATAATTTAGCCGAGGGAAGATTTCAGGAGAAAGAAAGCGAGGAACGTCAGACAAGAGAGAATTTGCACGAACTAAGCGCCGCTGCGTCTGTGCCGAGGGCGGCCTCTCGTGACCGCTCGCTTCGGCTTACTCTCGCCCAGGGCCGCTCCTCGGGAAGCGATGGTCGCCGGGCCGAGAGCGCTGAGCCGAATGGGCTACTTGAGTTTGAGGAAGCCGCGAGGGCCGAAAATGAGAGATTCACGGAGAAGCTCGAGCAGGCAATACAGTGCGAAGAGGAAGACGCCAGGATGCGTGCTGAACGCGCGGTAGAAATCCAAGAGATGCGCGAGGAAAGGGCCGAGGCGGCTGCCGCCCTTGCGAAGTCCGAGCCGGGGGCAGCTCGCGCCAGCGCGGCCGCTTCATTTCCGGGGTGCGCGCCTCCAGCGCCGGGGAGTTTGCCGAGCATATCCAAGCGGGAAGATAAGGGGAATGAGACTGCGCCCCCGAGGAAGGCGCCAGCGCCGGAACGCCTGGACTCGGGCCCTCCTGGTGATGGCGGTGGAGATGATGGCGATGATGATGGCGAGAATGATGGCGACTTCTTCCTTGGGCGACGGGCATTCAAAGCCCGACGGAGAAGGGGGTTGCAATCCAGACCGCCGGCGCCGGCGTGGCGCAGGACCGCCTGGAGGCGGTCGACCAGGGGGCGGCGGCGGCGGCAATGGCCCCCATTTCCCGCTGATGGACGTTGCCCCAGCCATTGCGCCATGCTGGAACGACGCAGGCAAGACGGATAATGTGGTCTTGAAAGCGGTTCCTGACGCTGCCAACTGCCAGCGGTGGCGGCGCAATGTCGTCGGGGCGGCGGTTTCGGCTTCGCCGAAATTCGAGGGGGCTGTTAGTTGGATGACGGACGCTTCTGACATTAAAAACGTAGATGCGACGGAGTTGAGAGACTCCTCCGGCCATTTCATCTGGCTTGACCCGACGATCGCAGCTGACCTCATGTCAAAGGACTTCACCTTGCGAGTGAGACCGAACGATTGGACATCGCCTCGCAAACCGCTTGCAGCATGATGCAGTGTCGTGAAATGTTGCGCGCCGTTGCCGCGCATGTGACCACCCGGCAGGGTCAATGCCAGGTGCGTGCGTACACGGATCTCATGGATACTAAGATCCGCGGTGTGGGCAAGGAGGCGGATGGCGACCAGTTCCAATTGTATGATGACTGGGTGAGGGCGCTCAACGAAATTGAAGAATTGGACGCATCTTTTCGCCCCGCGATAATGTCTAAAAACTGTTGAACCAATTGTTTTGGGGAGACAGTGGAAAAATGTTCCCCGGCGCTGTAGCGCGCCTATAGAAAACAAAAGGGGGGGGCGGGGCAAACTGGATCGCTGGAGACGTCCCCGCGACCGCCCTGGCGCCCTGCGTGCAGGGGCAGATTCCTGCGCACCCCCTCTTGGCGTCAGGCCACGCCTGCTACGCCGTGCGACCCCAGCGTGGATAGAGACTGCGCTCAGGGACCATTCCCTGCGCACCGCGCACCCTATCTGGGTTGCGAAGCGGCGCTGAACACGCAAATTCGGCACGCCGCCGATAGGTTTTATTCGCCGGGGGCGATGTTTAACTCCCAAGCCCAATGGCGAAAACCCAGTGTAAAGATTCATTCTCTGATCGGAAGACGGGAACATCCCAATGTGGATATGCGACACCGAATGCACAAATGCCAAGCGCCGACGCGCGCGCGGCGGCATGCCGCTGATCGGTTTTTTAATGCAGCGGGAGCGATGTTGAACGCCAAATCCCAATCGCAAAAACCCAATGTAAACATTCACTCTCTGATCGGAAGACGGGAATATCCCCATGTGGATGCGCGACATTGAATGCGCAAATGCCAATCGCCAACGCGCGCGCGGCGGCGGCGGCGTGCTGCTGATCGGTTTTAATACAACGGGAGCCATGTTGAACTCCAAAACCCAATGGCGAAAACCCAATGTAAAAAATCATTCTCTGATCGGAAAACGGGAACATCCCCATGTGGATATGCGACACTGAATGCGCAAATGCCAATCGCCAACGCGCGCGGCGGCGGCATGCCGCTGATAGGTTCTATTCAACGGGAGCGAGGTTGAACTCCCAAACCCAATGGCGAAAACCCAATGTATAAATTCATTCTCTGATCGGAAGACGGGAACATCCCAATGTGAACATGCGACACTGGACGCCCAAATGCCAATCACCAACGCGCGCGCGTGCGCGCGCGGGGGGGGGGCGGCGGCATGCCGCTGATAGATTGCATGCCGCTGGTGCGAGGTCGAACTCCAAAACCCAATGGCGAAAACCCAATGTAAAAAAATCCTTCTCTGATCGGAAGACGGGGGCATCCCCATCGGCATTCCCCCTGGTGCCGAGGTGTGCACAAGTGGCGTCGATCGGTGTCCGTTGATTTTTTCCAGGGTGGACAGAACAACAATAGTTATTATGATGCGAATTAATGGCAGTCGGGATCCAGGGGAGGGGGGGGGATCATCATTAGACATTGCAGGGGCATTTCTACCGCCAAATGCAGAAGTGCCCTTCGCGCAGTTCACCCCGGCGCTTTGCGACCATTGCAACGATGATTGCGGCGCTGGCGCGAAGACCGACGAATGGCTGTCATCGACGGTCGGTGGCTTCGCGCACGCACAAGGAGGGCATACGAATAATTGTGAGAAGCACCGGAGAATGTCGAACTTCCGCGGTCTGCCTGCGGGGGGCGAGAGGGGCGGGGGAGGAGGGGGGCGCGCCGGCAGAGGCGTTCAAAATATGAAGGACGGTCGCCTCAATAAGGCAGTGCCATGGGCCAAGTCCTGTCAGGGCAAATGCCCGCGCACTCGAGCACGGCGTCAGCGCCGCCATCCGGAGGGAAGTGGGGGCCCCGCCGCTCCGGCCCAAGCCGCGCCCGCCCAATCGGGCAAGGGCGGCGGAGAGCGCGGTGGCACGAGGAAGAAGGATAAAGAGAAGGGCGATGGAAAGGGCAGGTGCAGCGATCGCGGCAGGAGCCAAGAGCGCCCCTCCGATCGCTTCAGAGGTGGCGGCAAGGACCGCGACCGTTCACAGAGCCGCACCTCCAGTGTCAATTCCAAGAAACATGGCTTGCGCTATGCATGTGGCCGTGGATATCGCCCATTGTCTTCTGAGAAATGCTCTCGCGATCATCGTCAAGCTGCGCCAGAGGAGAAGCTATCTCGCGCTGAGCACGAGGCGCGCGTGGACAAGATCGGCAAAGCCCTCCCCTACAAGCGCAGTAAGGGCCAGATGTCGACCGCGGCGCAGAAACGATGAAGAACGCCGCGCCCGCGCAGGGCAGTCACAAGGACAAGGCGAAGAGGAAAGGCAAGACTAAGGAGAGACGACAATGCTGGAGGGACCTGGCTGGACAGGCTTGCCAGTTCGGTAAAGATTGCCGGGGCAGGGGCAACGCCTCTGGGCGCCCGCGACCGGGAAGGCCGGCGCGCGGCGACTCTGTCACCAGCGTCGGCCTGGGCGGGGCTGAAGTTGATTGCTACTGCCTTGCCTTGAGGATAGGGTTGCCCGTATTTGTCGCTCCCGCAGTTTTCAGCGGTGGATCAGGATTCCAAGTGCGCCATTTGGCAGGGCGCCAGCCTTCGGGCGATATTCTTGCGAGGGTTGGCAGAGTACGGACGTCCGCGCATGGGCGTGACCACTGTAGCCTGGCCGTGATGGCAAATGCGCAGCGTGGAATGAAAGATGACCTGCACGTGAAATTGCCGAGGTGTCTCCAGGCAGGCGGAACCGTGAATCTCCTGAAACATGCCATTTAATTATGGAGAAATGGGAAGCCTATGAGTGGGGAGCGCTTTATCGACGCGAATGCCCGAACGAAAACGCGCCCTGGTCAGTGGGCAACGGAAGGCGCGCATAGACCCGAGCACACCGCATCCAGCCATGTGGACCCTCCGACCGAAGAGAGGGTCAATGCCAAGCACACGGGGAAGACTTCTCGATTTTCACCCTCAGTGGGCTGAGAAGCGCGCGCGAAAGGTGAAGGCCCACGTGCAGCTGGCATTCGATGAAGCGGTGGCGCTGGAGCAAGAAGTCTGGCGCATGTGGGCTGGCTGGAAGCAGCAGTCCGATGGCGAGCTCAGCGATGTCAGCAGTGGGCGTGATGGCGACCTCGTTGCTGCTGTGTCTGCTAGAAAACGGAAGGCCATGAGGGATGAGAAGTCGGGTTCCGCTTGCCCCGGATCCATGGGGTTAATCGTCGATGCGGGCTGCGGTTCGAATCTGATCTCCGCCAAGCAATTGCAAGAAGCAGCGATGTTTGACGGGGCCCCTCCGACGGCCGTTCCCATCGGCCTCAATACCGCGGGTGGCCAGTTTAGAGCCCGCGACGCGATCAAGGTCGCCGGCGACAAGCTGAACGCAGGGGAGATGGAAGCAGATGTCATGCCAGGAACTCCGAGCGTGATCCCAGTGGGCGAGCTCTGCATGGACCGCGCTTGCAGTTTCCACTAGGCAACGTGCAGAATGCCGTGCCTACTGCTGCCGCAGGGAGGAAGGTTGAAACTCTTAGTCGAGGGGGAGATTCCCTACCTTACCACGAATGGCAGAGGGGCCTTGGGTCAAGTAGACGAGGCAGCTCCCGCCGGCCCACCTGGGATTGAGCGGTGGGCGCGTGCGGAGATCGGCGCGATGCCCAGCCTAGATGACCCAGGCGCGCTGGGTGGCCCCCCGCTCCAGGCACTCAGGCACCGCGCAACCCTTGAGTTGCGCTCGCGAAGCGTGATGGCCGGAGACTCCTATTCGAACGGCAAGCTGGATATCCAGTCGGACGGCGCCGTAGGACTCCTGGCCACGGACGCCGCATTGGCGCCGAAGTCTGATGTGCTCACCTGCTTCTACTATGAGCCCCACGAAGCAGCAAAACTAGAGTGGACGAAGGCGGGCGCAGGTTTTGTGAGCGGCAGTACTTCGAAGGCGCCGATGCCGGGATGCAGCTATGCTGAAAGTGCACGGTGCCATAGCCAAGACGCGGGTAAGGCTATGCCTTGTCGCGCGATGGTGGCGCCTGCAACAGGTGACGAAGAAGAAGAAGTCGCCGCTGCAGCGCTTGAGGGGCCAGGGGCCGCGGAGGTAGTCGACGATCCTGGCGATGACCCGATAGAAGATGCAGGACCTGAGGGGGCGACGAAGTACGAGCGTCTTCAACGGGAGGCTGTCTCACGCCATCACTTGCTTACTCATGTGCCAAAGAACCCGTTCTGCTCAACATGCCAGTGGGCAAAGACGTTGAGGCCGCAACTGCGGCAGAAGAAAAACAAAGCCTACAAGCAGATGTCACCGCATTCGGAGCCGAAGAAGTTTGGTGGCCTGTGCACCATGGACCACTGGTTCGCGGCTGATGAGCTCTCGAGGGGGCCCCATGGAAACCTCGTGCGCGACGCGACGCGACCGGTGCGCTGGGTTCCTGGCGAGCCAGAGCACCCGCGACAAGTCGGCAGAGCATGTGGTTGATTTTCTCGTGAATTTGGGCGCCCGCCAAGAGGCTAGAGTGCATCTGCGCGGACGCGGTCCTTGAATTAAAGAGCGCATGCAAGTCGCTGAACGCGCATCCTCTGAGCGAGTCCACGATTGATCATGACTTCACGCTGCCCGCGAACAAGAAGCATGACCCAGTAGCTGCGAGGGCCAACGTCATCGTGCAGGACGGGGCGAGAACCCTTCTCATGGCGGCAGGGCTATCGGCCCCATGCTGGGCATGCGCTGTGCCTTTTTTGCCCGTGTTGCAACGCCTAGGAAAGGGATGCGGGTGGTTCTGCGTGGAACAAAAAATGACACTTAATTTGACGGGTCTTTGGCGCCGCTCGGCTCTGCCTCGAGGTACCTCCCGCCCCCGGAGTCTCGCGTCGAACAGCCCAGGACGGGCCCGCGCACTAGAGTGGGCATTTGCCTTGGCTATGTCCATCATGCGGAGGGGCGGGCGGGGCCCGACCATTCTTGCATGCCTCTGAAACAGCTTGAAGGACAAAACTGCAAGTCAGGAGTGAAGAGCGACGGGTGAAGGCCTGTTGTAGCAAAATCGGAACACATTTGGACCGACATCGGCGTCGAGGTGTCTGTCGAGACGGGTCAAGACGGCGGGGCGGATGCGCCACCAGGGGCTGCTGTCCATTTCCCGTTGCGAAAGGCTCCTGATATTGCGTCCATGACGATGCCGACTGTCGACTTGGGAGATCTGTTGTCTGGAGATAATGTCCTGCGGGCAAGCAAAAGAAGCCCCGTGGCGGCGGCCAGTCGCCCAGGGGGGGGGGTCCGCGTCGTCGAGCGGATCAGTTGGGAGTAAGGCTGCGGTTAAGATGCCGCCGCCCCCTGCCCATGACGAGGGGGTGGGGGGGCGGCTGTGGAAGTAGTTGGGGAGGGCCCGACGGGCGATGAAGGACCCTTTGGGCCCCTTCCTGCCCCGCCGCCGCCTGCGGGGGCCAGGCGAAGAGCTGTGCGCTGTGCCGGCGCTATGGGGGGATCATTGGTCGAGAGAGAGGTCAGATTTGCAAGACAGCCACATATTTTCGCGGCCCAGGCAGGGGCGCGCCAAAGTTTGACCAAATTATGGACCGAAGCACCCAGAATCTACAGGCGGGTGAATACTGTGAGCGCAAGGTCGTCGCTGTCGGCCAAACTCGCGAAGGGCCGAGTCAGCCTCTACCGCGAACGGGCAGGAGCAAGGGGGCACATATACGCGTGGCGTTCTATTATGACCCGCGGTACTGGGCCCCAGAAGCCGTGGAAACGGAAGACCCTGTGCTGGGAAAAGATCGGCTGAAGAGAACGAAGAAAGATTCGACGAACCCAGGTCTTCATCCAGATCGGCGGCGGAAGATGGGAAGCCCAGCTAGGGCAAAGGCGATAGCTGAGTCCAGAGCAGAAGGAAAGGGGTTCGATTGACTTGAAGACCCAGGCCCAAGCATTGACTTGCTTCAAGAGATCGGCATCACCATTTTGCGACCCCCAGTCAAGTGCGTTGTGTCGGCCGTGGGCGAGGAGCTTCCACCCCATGTTATGTCACATGGCTGTGCCGCTGGCGTTGCGGAAGAAAACAGGAAAAAGGTTGGTCGTGATGGAATGAACGACATGGGCGCTGCTTTCGACACCAACTCTGGTGCTAAGACTGCAGGGGGGCACCACAGGCTCCACCAATGCGGCAGCTGCCGGAAGGCGCTGCGTTCCGCGCACGCCATTGAGGTTGCAAGATGCGAGCAGCTACCAGCGCCGGGAGATTGGGCCAGGGGCGCGGCCGCGCTATTATCCATTCGCGGACAAATGCGATCGACGTAATGAGTCAGATTCGTTCGTCGCCCCGTCGAAGTGGGTTGCGGATATGTCTGGCGCCGCTTGCGTTGCCAGACCGGTTACCAAGGCCGAGGCAGCGAATAGTGAAGGGGCCGCCGCCGTTGTGAAGAAGGAATGGGACAGGTTGCGCGAGATCAACTCGTGGGGCGAGAGCAAGGTAATGGAGTCGAGTCAAGTGCGAACGATGATGGGAGGTGATACTTTTCATATTGGCAGGCTCTCTGCCATCCTCGTCGAGAAGAACGCCTGACCACCTGGGGGACATGCAGACAAGGAGTTCAAGGGGCGCGTTGTTTTTGACGGATCCGACGTCATCGATCAAGACAAAATAGCAGCTCCGTTTCTCTCTCTTCTTGCCCTGCGACCACGCAGGCAAGCGAGGCCGCCGATGCATTCGGTCTTCCCAGGGCATGATGCACAAAAGGCTGATGCGCGCCGGGCGCGTGCTCAGTCACTGTCGGGGGGGCCGCCAACGTGGGCAAGACTACCCGGGGAAGCATGGCCCGAGAGTTGGGCAGGGATGCGCGACCCAGCGCGCTCTCTGCGATTAGCGTTATATAGCCACTCTGACGCCGGAGGATATTGGGAGAAGCACTGCGAGGCTCACGTTACATCATAGGGGTTTGAACCGATTCCGTCGCGGCGCAGTTGCTCCTGCCACCCGGAGCTGATGCTCTCCTTGACAGTGTATGCTGATAATTTTAAGTTGGCTGGTTTGGCCGTCAACTTTCCGAAAGGATGGGGCCTCATCTCGGGCCCTTCTGTGACCGCGCCCAATGGCGTCGACGCGGGCCCGCCCGCCCCAGACGGGCGATGCTTGGGTGGCGAGCATAGAGCATAGAGAGCAAGGTGAAGACCCCGCAGCGCTGGATCCTCCGCCGCCGAAGGTTCAGAAGCCAATGGACGCAGCGGCCGCGCACGCCGGCTTCCAAGGCCCTGCTTCGGCTACGGCTGCAGGGGCGACCCCGGCGTATACTGACAGATCTTATCCCGTTCCGCCCGAGCAGAATTTTGGGCCAGATTCGACGCCGACGCGAAGCGTCTCAGGCCGCCACTACCGTCGGGGCCTGATTGGGCGTCAGTAGTTCGGCGGGTTACAATGGATTACGACGCCTGGGAAGTACTTAATCGAGGATTGAACGAATCCACAGAAAACAGCCAGGACAGGATCTACGCCGAGCTTCCGGGGGGTACTATGTGCCCCAGGACCATAGCAACGCTGCTGTTCTACCATTCCACTGGCGATGATGTTCGTTCCCCGGGGGGACGTGCGATCGGTTGCCCCATCTCAACCTGCAATGCAGGGCCCTGGGAAGGATGACCTCACTCGTTTCTTCACACCCGCCGGGCCGGCTGAGATGACCGACGACTACGCGAGCGAAGCCGAGGATGAGGAACCCAGGACGTCCTGCGTACCGTGGCCGGAAAGAAAGGTGCAGGTGATGGAATATGATCTGGAAGATCTCTTCTTGTCATACGTTGAATTACGCGCGGAGCTTACGGGCGCAGGCCCTGGGATTTACCCGCTGGCTGGCGCTCCTCACGGCCCTGAGTTGACAAGCTTTGAAGACGGGCAGGGTGGTCCCCGTGGAGATGGCTCTCACTTGGCCGAGGAGGCTATTGCGGAATGTCTAAGAATCAATGCTAATGTAGTTCCAGAGGTCGCGGTGCCAGCTGCGGGTGGGCAACCAATGGTAGATGACGGGCCTCCGAGCCCTCGACCTCCTGCCCCATCGGGAGTAGTACAACCGATAGCAGCAAAGGTACTCATGAATATCCTCTATGGTGCGAGGAAGGCCAGATTCGATTTGCTCCGGGCAGCGTGCGCAGCGGCAGCATGTTACTACAAGGACCGGACAGCAAGACATAGAACTCTTCCGTTTCATATGTTGCATCAAGGCGACTCTACGTTATAGAATGGTGTCTTCGGCGGGAGATGGACCCGCAGAAGTCTGGCTAGAACAATATGCGGATGCCGACTTGGCCGGCGGTATCAGGACGTGCCCGAGCACGAGCGCCAATGCGCAGAAATTGCGGGGACCCAACACCAGGGTTCCACAGAGCTGCATTTCGAGGGGACAGACTGCCACATCGCACAGCATGCTCGAAGCAGAGATCGCATCGGCAGACGAGGCAGTCCGTAGGGAACTTCTGCTTGCACTGCCGCTGCGGGAACGACTGCTGGGAAGGCCCCCAGTAAAGCCGAACTTATGGAGGGCAATCAAGCAGTTGGGTCTGCAAGGCCAGAGGATCGCAAAAGCTTATGCACTTGCCCCGGGCGCATCGCGCCGATGCGCCAGCAGTTGCGGGGCAACTTGCGAGAGGTATCATCGACATGGCTTATTGCCCTACGCAGGATCAAGCTGATGACGTTGGTACTGAGAGGTTTGATCATTTTCCCTCGTGGGCGAAAGTGAATTATCTAGTTCAGGTGGTCGCGCCAACCTCTTGGGCAGCGAGTGGCTATGGAAGTTGCGCGGGCTCGCTTTTTGACAGTGAGAACGCCCTACCCATCAAACCGGGGGGGGGCCCTCAAGCCGAGGCTGCGACGCCGCCGGGAAGAAGGCAATGCAGAAGCCCGAACGCCCGAACAAAGGTCAGCCCAAGATGGACACCAGGCTTCGTGGGCAGATGATTGCGGCAGGAGAATCTGAGTATGTCGCTACTGGGAATTACCTTAATAACGTCGAGGATCCTGTGGCGGGCGGCGCCTCGGCGACGCCGGTTTCAGAACCCTCGGAAGGGGTATCCGTTTACCTCGGGGGGCCATTGTTGGAATTTCGTTGCGGGCCGAATGGCAGGCTGGGCAGACCCGAGAACATGATATATCGAATATGTATTGTGATACGATTGACAGAGGAACCCGATGCGTCTACGGATGCAGGATTAGATTTTGCCGCGAAAATGACCGATGACTGTTGCGGCGCTCGCGTTACAGTGGGGCTCCATTATTGGTGCCGGTGGTTCACCTTGGCAATGCGTGAACGAAGCTATAAATTTTTGGAGCGGTGACGAGAAGGCGCTAAAAATACTTAGGGGTCACAGGACGACGTCTCGGAAGTTGCCTCGGGCATTTCACATGCTTGTGGAGAAGGCAATAATAACAGAATGGTGCCCCAAGCTTAGAATGGCCAACACTTTAACTTTGTTGCGTGATCCGCAAGTGCGTGCATACCTGCCTAAAAGCAGCATGCGTGCGGTAAAACTGTTTGGGCGCGCTTATGGCTTTACACATACAGAGGGGCAATCTGAAAAAGCCGTGGAGAATTGCAACGAATGCTGCTATTCTTGCTGACGGGATTGTTAGGACTTGCGATGCAACGCGCGGGCGCGTTGAAGCGCGCGGTCGGGACTGCGAGACTCCCGCGGATTATGCGGGCGAGTTTGCCAGGCGCGCGCATGGGCCAGTTGCAAGTGCGGCTGCTGGGAATGCTGATGTCGCCTCCGTCACTCATGCCTCTCCGCGCTCGCGCGTGTCCGCTGCCGCGTCGGCTCGAGACAACTCGGGCATCGGCGTCCGCGCCGCCCACGAGCCTCCAGGTTGCCCCCGCGATTGCCCCTCGCCGCGCGCGCCGCGGTCGCCCGCGCCAGGGTTGGCAACTTCGAGAACGCCCAGCGCGCGCGGGCCGGCCGGGCTCACGAGAGGCAGGGGGGAGCGGCGTGTGTCGGTATTATGCGCCGAGCACCCTCAGCGAGGCAGTCACCTTTTCCTGTGGTCGAGATGCGGGCGCGCGCATCACATGGCCACCTCCGCGGCATCTGGGGAGCTATGTTCCGCCATGAGGCCGACGCCCCGAATGTGTTCGGGCGCCCTCCCATCGCGGCTGTCAGTGGCTATCCAAACGTGCCGTGGAAGGTCTAGTGCACAGCGTTCATGAAAGAATTTCGTGGTCTTGTCGATGCGGCGGAAGTTATGTTGAAACAAATCTTAAAACGGAAAAGCGCTATCGGGCAGGCTGTCGCATCCAACAGGACCGCGACTCCCCGCGCACCTATGACCTGGCGGATGTCGCTGACTACCGGAACGAGTCGTTGCACCTCTGGATGGAAACACAGGAGGGCGATTTGAAGACGGAGAACGAACGGAACGCAAAGCATCGGGGGACGAGAGGAGGATATTGGAACGAACGCGTGGTCAAGTGGTACAAGGTGCCTTCTTTGTATCATATCCTCGGCTTCGGACACGTCCATACCGCGGAAGTGGTTAACGAAGCCGCCGAGCAGTTAAAGTACAAGCTTATACTTCCGAGCTCACTGATCCAGACCACGCCAACTTCAGCCCCGATGTCGCTGGCTTGCTCACGATGTCTCTGTACAAGCCTGACTACGCCGTTCAGGGGGGAGGGGCCGTGCTCTCCGACGACATACAGATATACATATGGAGGGCCTTCGGGGTGAAGGTGGCGTCCGGGCACGTTCCTCGCATCCGTGGTCTTCACTGCGACTGCGGGGTAGGTTGTGCCCGCCCGGCGATCCGTGACCGAAAGTGGAATCTCCCAGATGGCATGGTGAACGTTGTGGACTTCTCCGCTATCGTGACCGTCATATGGAATGACAATGGGGTTGGCACCGCGTTCCGTATGCCGAGGACGCTCGCGATCGCTCATCGGCATGCTATGCTTGCTGGTCGGTGGGCCCAAAAGGCGACGGACAAACTCTGGCGCAATCTCCCTGCGGCGAGAACGCCTTCGCCTTTCTGGCGGACCCAAGACATGGACCGCGCATACTCCGCGATGGCGACTGGCAACGTCGCAGGAACATCGGCATGAGGATGAGGGCGCTGGCGCCGGCCCTCCCCGCGCTCACTTGCTGGGACAAGGGCCGCTATGTCGCGCCCGATCAAATCCTGGACCCCAGGCTTCTGGAACTTGACGCAGCGGACATCGCAAACAATTTTGGGCATGCGGGTCGAGAGCGAACCTCTTCCGTTTAAAGGCTAGGCGGGCTACGCAAAGCTCTAATTGGGGAGACAGAGCACAGGCGGGCGGGGCCTCAGGCGGCCGGAGGGCGGGCCGGGGCGCAGGCGGCGCCGAGGAGCATGCGCAGGAAAAGGAACGCCTTGGACAGGAGCCGGAGGCGAAGATCCGGAGGGTGAGCGGTGTGGCGTTGCCGTCAACGGCGCATCGCAAACACCATCCTCAAGTGCTGCGTGAGGATGAACGCGACCGGGTCGACGTCCAGGGTGGAGAAGTCCACCGTGAAGGCGATGAGCACCGCTGCGCCACCGGATGGTGAGGGGGGCCCAGGAGAAGGGGAGGACCACGAAGGCGATGTGCAGCGTTGTGCCGCCGGGTGGTCGGAAGCGGCCTGGGGTGGTAGTCCAATCCGCGTCCAGGGAGCAGCCAGCAAGAGGTGCGGCCAGAGACAGGGCCGTCCGTGTCCGACTGGATGTCGGTGGTGTGCAGGGAGGAAACTTGATGTGCACAGTCAGCGCGTGAAGACGGGCGGGTGCCACGCGCGAGGCGCCGACGCCCGCGTGGCCGAGGGCCGGGGCTGGGCCGCGCTGCCCGACGCAAGCGGGGCCGCCGAGACGGCAAGGTGCAGTGCCCAGCGCCGGGCCGAAGCCGCGCTGTGCCAGGCGCTGCCGCCATGGGAGGGGGGGGGGGGCGAGCGGGGGGGGGCGAAGCGAACAGGGGGGAAAAAGGCCGGCATCCCGCGCCAGCCGAAATCGCGTCAGCCTGCACCGCGGGCGCTCACGTGGGGACATGCCCCAATGGGTACAGGTAGGACATGAGGTCCAATGCAAGTAAAGACAGGGCGTGCCACGCCAGTCGTCGATGCACCAGTGCATCGCAGATGGGCACAGGTGGGACACAAGGTCCCAGATCCTGGAATACGGGAGAGGGGGGGGAGGGAAAAGACGGGGTCCAGGTGGATGGCAAGTAGCCGTAGCCCGAGGAACGCGGGCGCCATTGGGGCAGCGGGGCGCAGGTGGGGGGGTAGAGGAGGACACGCGGTCCCCAGCCAGGTGAGAGAGGCGGGTCGGGGGTCGGGGGCGCTGGTGGTAGGAGCGAGTGGCAGGAGCGAAAAGACGGGGAACAGGTGAAGTGGCAAGCAGTCCTGCCCAGGGAGCGCGCGCGCCACGGGGGCAAAGGGGTGCAGGTGAGTGAGGGGGCACGCGCGCGTCGCAAACAAGAAGGATGCATTTTTGCTGGCAGGTTAAATGTTGTACTATGATCACGGGCACATGTCCCCCTGCAGTGGGAAGACGTACGCGGGGCTCATGGAGCACCTCCGTGCTTACTCATCACTGTGGAATCCTGGAGAGCACGATGTGGACGACGGCACGTTCAGACCTGGGTGGCTTCGTGATGCGTGCCCGTTCATCACTGAGGCTGGGGTCGCAAAGGATCAGGGCTACCTACAAGGTCAGGATGTGGTTAGCGCTGCGCATGCGAGGTGGCTGTGGACGAAGGATTATATCCCGTCCGATGCGAAGTGGAGGGCCAAGTTGGGAATCGACGCAAGGCCAGGGAAAGTTTCTGCCGACGCATCAGAACCGCCGAGGTACAGAGGGTCCATGGGGAACACTACCAGTGGCGATCTGCGCCGAAGGGAACGCCATCAGGCGGCTATGCCCCGAGTGGCGCGGCGAAGGGGCCACCGATGCCATGGCCTGCCGCGGGATCAGCGCCGGCTTTGTCTTCGGGCAGCGGCTATAACCCGAAGGCCCCATTGCGGCCGAAGGGGGGCAGTCGATGGCCGCGCGCAGCGTCTCCTCCACCTGAGGCGCAGGCCCAGCTGGAGGCGCCCGAGCAGAAGTCCAAGCCGCCGCCGCCGGCGACGACATCTAGAGTGGCGGAGAAGAAGAATATGAAGAAGAAGAAGAAGAAGCCACCTCCTCCGCCAGCAGGGCAGCCGCCGCGCAACGCCGCCCCGCAGTTCACGTTCAGGGCGAATGCGAATATTATGGGGCCGTCGAACATGCCCCAGGGCAGTGCGACGGCGTCGACGGGCGCAGCAGGGGCGACGGCGCAGTCGCCCGGGCCGTCACAACCCCCGCGACCGAAGGATTCGCCCCCGGCTGCGCCGGGCGGGTCGTCGAGGCGCAGGGCCCCGCCTCCGCCTCCGACGTGGCCGCCGATTCCGCCGCGGCACCGCCTCCTGCGGCCGGGCCGCCGGCGCCGCCGCTGGGCCCGCCGCCCTCGGCTGGCCAGCCGCGGGCGCCCAAGTGCCCACCGCCCCCGGCTGGACAGTTGCAGGCGCCTAAGGACCCAACTCCTCCAGCTGGACCACCGCCGAAGGCATCGCTGCGGACGGCGCGGGCGGACGCTGCCGCGTCGGCCCCGTCTATTTCGTCGGCGGGGCCGCGGGCGACAGCGGCGCCCACCTCGCCTGCGCGCGGCCCCGCCATCGCAGACGCAGGCTCCGCCTGCCGGCTCACCTCCGCAGCATTTGCCGCCCAAGATATCGGGAAGCATTGGGTCTTCGGGAGGCGCTGGACCAAAAAGGCAGAATGGAGGCGGCGTTTCTTCGGCTCAGCGAGTTCCAGTGGAGCGCAGATCCCACGGGGCCCTGTTGGAGCTAAGTCTGACCATACCAGCGGGGCAGCGGCGCCGTCGACAGCGCCAGACGCCGAGGACAAGCGTGCCGGAATACGATCAGACGTTGGCGTGAACGGCGTTTGGGAGGCGTCGCAGCTGAGGGCCGTAGAAGACGCGAGGCAAGGGGGCGATGATGCGCCATGACAGCGGGCGCGGCGCCGGCGGCTGACTATGTCATGCGTGCCCGTGGTTTGACGACCCGGATGAGTTGGTCAATGCGGCCGTCGCCCCTCGCATCGAGCACTAGTCGTTCGCCCAGGCGCGCGGCCGATTTAGCGCTCGTCGAGATGAGTTGACTCCGCGCCAGGTTCGTCGGCCAAAACATCTTCGACTACGCGGGGAGAAACGTGCCGATCCAAAACTGTTCAAGCGCCGCTGTTGAGTGCTCATAGAGGAACAAAGACTCGCACCCCGACGTCAACATCATGTTGCTTTCAGACTCCACAGCGATATTCCATGAAGCACATGGTGAAAGCAGCCTGACGGGGCGAAGACGCTCCTTCGGATGAGATTGCATGACCAAACTGCGGGGTGCTATGCATACTGCCTGGGCGGCGCTACCCTCCCGACCATCTCAACGTTGGACCACCGAGGGAAGGCCAACTTCGGCAGCCAACATATCTTCTTGACCGACATTGTATTCCGGTGTCTCGTATTGCTGTGGAGTGGGAACGGTTTGGGCTCTGGCCGCGATGGCAGGCGCTGGCGTGGCACGGCGCTGCGGACCGATATTCAGCAGTTCTTCGATCTGGAGACGGAGGTATCGGAGCAAATGGAGTTGCTCGTGAACGCGCAGGCTGGATAATGCCCAGAGGGATCACACCGACATGGTATTCCCGGGGCTGGGCGACGCCCAGTCCTGGGGGATTCCTCCTACCAGCGGAGAATCTGTCGCCTGGAACACACTTGCTAGCTGAGCCGCCGCCGTCGCAAATAACAAGATCAGATTTTGGGAAGAAGTTGAGACTCCTTGCAGAGCGTCGCGGGTACGAGGGTCGGAGCTGCACAAGAAAAGCGAACGCCCCGTTGGCGACTCGGCCTTTCGCGGTGGGCCCTGGTTAATCACCTGTGATGGAAATGGCTAGGTACATCGCCCACGTCTGTAAGGTTTGCATTGAGGTTAATGCCAGCCCAGGGGAAAGTCAGAGGAGGCTATGCCTGCGCCAACGACGAGAAGCGGAGGGGAACCAAGTCTGCCCGCCCGAAGCGGGTTGACTGCATCGTCAACCGCGTGTTTTGCAGTGAAGATGGATTTCAATAAATGACGAATTTGGAGTTCGAGCCCTTCCTCCCGTTTAGTCTCAAGGACACTCCTCTGATGCCCATGCTGGCGCGCGTGGGCGTGGATCCCGCGAGGTTCGCAGACTGGATAAAAGAGAAGGGCGCAGCTGCGAGGTTGGCTTGGGGAGATGTCCCAGTGTATATTTTGCCCCACGACAATCGTATCTCTTATGCAGCAATGATACCCGATGGTGGTCTTGTGCTCCGCGAGATAACACGCGACGATAGGATAAATCGGTGCATGGAAGCGTTGTTGGTAAGGGGTGAAGCTACTGCGCTTGACCCGGGGATAGTTCGCACTGGAGGGGCTGGAACTGGCCATGCCAGCGACGCCCCGAAAACGGGGGGCAAGAGTCTGGTGGGTGACTGGAAAAAGATCCAATATTTTTTGCTCGTGAACTCTGGCTTCCGCAATGTGGATGGATTCGACGAGGCCAACCGGACAAGCGAGATCGACGGGGAAGCTATCGTCTGTCCTCGCGCCTGCGAGTCGAGCCATTTACACCAGAAGCCAATCATTGTCGGGCCTGATACGATCGAGACGGACGGGAACAGAGGTAATGCTGATAGGCAGAGAGGCCCCTCATGATTGCCAGGTGGAATGCCAGGTGCTGCTGTCATTTATCCCACCGACGCCCAAGGGGCTGGACCGTGAGCTGATATGGGACGATGTCTCGCATTGGCGACGTGGCGCACCCACTGGCTCCAAGGCCTGGTTAGCAGCGGCGATTCGACGCGCATGCTTCCCAATGCCTACCAAGCAGTATCTTGCTCGATCAGTAATCGAGTGTTTGAGCGCGAGGCGTCGGTGCACGGGTGACAACGGCATGCCAAGGGCGCTATGCGAGCTTTTGACATTGCCGAGTTTGCGGCCGATGTTCAGCCATAACGCACCATTGTCACCCTGCCGTTCGATCTCCCGCCCAATTTCGTACGCGCAAAAAGGACCGATGGGGCGGCAGTTCCACTCGCACTCGATCAACATCAGCTGGCTCGGTGCAAGGAGAGAAGGAGGACGAACGAAGCATTGCAACATCTCCAATGCGCCTGCGGGAGGTGCGTGCGCCTTCGAGGATTCCATGAACATCCCGTGGTGGCACATAACCTGTTCCTGCGCGGCCGAGCTCATCAATGACGGACTGCCAGTGACGTGCGATTCCCAGATTCTGGCTCCGCCTTCGAAGTCTGGGGCGGGGGGGGGGGTAGAGAGCCGCGGGCACGGAGCAGAACGAGCAGTGCTGCTGCCCACGTCGCCAGAGTGCAGTGCGCATCGCTCTCCGCTCGTGCTTCCATGCGCCTCCGCAGCCACGCCAAGGAGCTTTGGTTTTACCGCCCCAGTGTGTCGAACGGAGATGGGTTCGAGCTGGATTTCGCCGCTATCGTTGACCCAGGCCCCCTCACCCCAGTGGGAGAGGCGTGGTTCGGGTGGAGAGAAACGGGCCCCGTGCTCCTCTGGCAGATGCGGGAGGCGGCGCAGCGCACTGAGGGCTATGACCCGACGAGGATTGACAACAGGGCGCAGATGCGGGGGGCCCGTCGGGGGCTATTTGGCAGCGAGAGCAGATTAAGACAACGAGTGATAGCAGGAAACTCATCGTATAACGCCTCCGTACTTTGTCTGCCGAGAGTGGGCCCCCTTGGGTTGGCGAGATGCATTGGGGAACAGAGTTGGAGACACATCAGTTCTATAGAGAGTGCCATGTACCTCCCGACGTGAACACCCTGGTCCGCTACGGCAGAATGTGGAAGCTCGAGTTGAACACCATCACCTTGGAAAAGGTGGATGTGGACAGCCGCTGGATGCAATGTTCGATTGGGGGCTTCGCGATTTATCAGCTGATGAGCCCGCTACCCCCTGATGGGGGGGAGGGGGGGGGAGGATGACGTGGGTCAAGGGAACATCAAGCCCGTTACAGACGCTGACGACAGTGCAGGATCAGATGATGCTGAGGATGACTGGATTGGGGCCAAGTACGGACGTTCTGGCAGAATGGATTTCAATTTGCGCATTGAAGGCTTCGTTCGGACTGACAGCGACACCATCCACGCACAGACAGTGGCCCGTCGCCAGGCCATCCCACCCGGGAAGAAGCGCCTGCACTCAAGCTGTGGGGACTTGGGAGCGACGGCGTTCAAGAAGGTTTACTGCGCGAATGCCGTGCTTCGCTTCCTTTCGAAAGAACTACCCGTCTTCTCCCCCGGCCACGCAGCCACCTGATCCACGGGGAGGGGTGCCGTTTAATCAGCCGCCCCCAATGGATGATGCGAGGCCGCCGACTAAGGAACGCCCCGTGGTGGTAATGGGGGAAATACCTCGCTGGGAGCAGGTCTACATCTGTCTCCAATTTGGATGTTACTGCACAGCATACAGGAAAGCACATTAGATCACGAAAAAGAGGCCAGCGTACCTCCGGCCAGTGGATTGCATGAAACTATTGCCAAAGGCAAGATACTGCGCTGCACATCGACCTGCGCATTCCCCACCAGCGCGCATATTCGCGCTGGGCTGACGCACGCAAGCACAGAGCTCCCGCTTAGATCTTGGCTCACGAGAAGAGGATGTTTGAATGGTGGCGCCAAGCAGATATCAACGAGGCGGCGCGGCGCATTTGACCGAGGAGACTGACAGTCCGACGGAGATGTCTGTGGACTCAGTTCGCTCCCGCGATGAGAAAGGGCAGTCCTCTGCCTCGGGCATGGAAGGCGACTCGGGCCGCCCCAAGAATGAGCCAGGGCAGTCTTCCGCCGCGGGCGCGATAGGGGGGGCGCAAGGCTATGCCGCGACCCCCCCCCCCGCCCCCCCCTCGGACGCTGTCCCGCCTGCTCGAAGCCAGGGGCCCATCGAGGGTGCAAAACCCACGCGGGGGCAGCCGACCGGTAGAGCGTCCAGAGGTGGTTAATTTGGACGCGTCTGACTGATGAAGAGGACCCTCCGCCTCCTGGTGGCCGAGCGGGGCGCCGCGTTCAGGCCCCGGCCCATGGTCTGGCAGACGAAGAGGAGGACGAGTTAGGCAAATCAGAATATTAGCAGGACGAAGATGCGGAAAGCAGGCAGAGGTTACTTCGTAAGAACCCGCCGGAGCTGATTCCCTTGGACGTGCTCTCTGACAGGCCCCCTCGCGCATCATGTCGAAGCACTGCTGTCTCAGCGGGTGTCCTGCGCCTCCCGAGAGTTGCCAGATTTCGATTGGCGCATGCAAGCAGGGGAAGAGGGACTTGGGAGAGACAGTTCATGTCAGCCTCGAACACGCAGGGAAGGACGAATATGGTGTCTCGCTCATCGAAGACGGAGATGGCGGGGCAGCACGTGCCATCCCAACCGAGTTGGCACGGAGGCTGGAATAATACCGCGACACTGGCCCGGAGCCCTTCGAAGACCGAGAGAAGAGAGACAGGGGATACGAGAAGCGGAGGCTCGAGTAGTCGCGGGGATTGGACTGCGACCCATTTATTGAGTTCCGTCCCTTCGTAGTTTGACTGTTGAAGATGGCGCAGAAGCTCGACGTTTGGGCACGCTTCAACACAGTCGAACCACATTGTCTCCCATCCCCCGAGTTCCGCCTCATCCCAATGAGTTGAATCAGTGAACGACGCACGCTGGCGTGGTATTCGAGAACGGGCATGGAGGGAGCTGGGCGCCTGGGCCCGCCCATTGTCAACTTGGCGATGCACAGCGCGGCCCGCGTCCGCAGCTCAGGGGGGTGGATTGAGGCGCGCGTTATCGTCGAGATGCTGGGCGATGAGGTTTATGACAGAGCGTGGGCACGCTTCGTGCATGCCCTCGCCCAACTGCCTCCCAACACGGTTCAGGTCCTCGGCGTGGATATGGCGCGCGTAGATACGGGTCCGACCGCCGAGCCTGACAACTGGGGGGACATGTGTGTGCGTGCGCCGATGGAGGAAGACGATACCGACGCGGGAGTCCATGTCATGCTACCTGTGGCTAGAGTGCAATTCTTTACGCTTCGCGTATCCCCGCCAGCCCATCTCACAGCAGCAACTCTTGCGAAGCATGCCGACAGTCGTGTTTTTTCAGGCGACATCCTCCGTGTGGGGGGAGCGGGAGAAGGACGAGGCGGAGGAGGAGGGAGAGAAAGTGCTCCTCGTGGTTTGAGTCGTTTGGGGTTTCTCGTCCTGGTGTGAGTCGTTCGGGCCCTTCTTCCTGGTGTGAGTCGTTCGGGCTCTTCGTGGTGTGAGTCGTTCGGGCTCTTCGTCCTGGTGTGAGTCGTTCGGGCTTCTCGTGGTGTGAGTTGTTCGGGCCCCTCGTCCTGGTGTGAGTCGTTCGGGCCCCTCCTCCTGGTGTGACTCGTTCCGGCTCCTCGTGGTGTGAGTCGTTCGGGGCCCGCGTCGTGGTGTGAGTCGTTCGGGCTCCTCGTGGTGTGAGTCGTTCGGGCGCCTCGTCCTGGTGTGAGTCGTTCGGGCCCCTCCTTGTGGTGTGAGTCGTTCGGGCTCTTCGTGGTGTGAGTCGTTCGGGCCCCTCGTCCTGGTGTGAGTCGTTCGGGCTCCTCGTGGGGCCTCTTGGGGGGGGGGCCTCCTCTTGGGGGCCTCTTGGGCCTCTTGGGGCCTCTTGGGGGCCTCTTGGGGGCCTCTTGGGGGCCTCTTGGGGCCTCCTGGGGGCCTCGTGGGGGCCTCTTGGAGGCCTCTTGGGAGCCTCCTGGGGGCCTCTTGGGGCCATCTTGGGGCCTCTTGCGACCTCCTCAGAAGCGCAAATGAGCGCTGCCCTCTGAGGAGGACAAAATGAGCCAACCTCAGTACAATCAATGATTTTGCTATGAAGGACGATGGGCGCTGCCCCCTCAGAAGCCCAAAATGGTGCCAAAACCGTAGTAAAATCAATGTTTTTGGCCAAAGACGAGCTCAGGGACCAAACGGTCTCCCCCCCATCGGGACCAGAATCCTCGTGAGGGTCGTCGTTTTTTGGCCCTCCCAGGAGTCGAAAAAGACCCCCTTGCCACCGCTCGGCCCGCCCTCTCCAGGCCCAGGGGAGGGGGTAGGGGGAGGGGTAAACCCCTCCCCGTAGGGGAAGTAGGGGGTTAGGGGGTTGAGAACAGAGAGAGCTCTCTAAACCACTCACGCCCAAAGGGCTGGTGGGATTTTATGCTGCGCGCATGCATGGGCCACTCCGTTCGGGTCATAGACCCGAAACGCATGTGCATCGGGTGCGAAGTGCCTCCGAGATACTCCCATCAGGCCATTGTCATTCCCTTGGGCGATACTGCCATGAAGCGGTCTATGGCCGGGCACCTCGAATCACCGTAATATGATCTCCAGGGGATTCGACAGCATCGCTGCGTTGCTTGTCTTCCGACCAAGCTTGGGCCGTATGCCGCTCCAGGCGATCCAGTTGTTTGGAGTGGCGAGTGGGGTTCCAACGGGGCACAGACGTTGGGCGAAAAGACCTAGACCGGCGAGCGCGGCGAAACGAACGGAGAGCTTCCAAGGTGGCCCAGACCAGGAGGATGGGCGAGAGCAGTGGCTGGCCAGGATTTGGATGCCAGTGTCTTCGGACTAGATGACCCGCACCCGCTATCGGAGATGCACGCGCTTACGTTCCAGCCTCGTATTTTTGAGAAGCAGGATGCCTGGATGCAGCGCGACGGCACTCTTGCGACCACTTTCCGCCCCAAGTGGGGCGATACTCACCAGCTAAAGCGGCTGGCGGTGTCGGGTATGCAGCGCGCGCGGGCGTCGTGGACGTTGGTCTATGACCGACGTTTCGCGTCCCTGCAGGCCTATCCCGAGTTCGGTTCGGCTTGCGTCGACTTCGTAAAGCAGAACAACGAGCTGCACCGCCTGCCGAGCGAGGGCACTGGTGATGAGCTCGCCTCCACGGAGAAAAAGGACGCGATATGCGCGCCTCACTCATGGGAAGACGGATACCTTCTGCGCGGCAATGATTGCCGCAATGGGATCGGGACGCTGACGTGTTTCACGTGTCGGGCCACTGTGCAGCGCGGGGCCGCCTTGCCGATGCCGATGTCATCAAGCCGACGGTCGTCTACAAGGATTGTGGCCCAAGTAAGATGATTCGCCCGGACTGCGTCCACGACCTCGGGCCGAAGAGACGGACTGGGGCAGACGCTGATCGCGTGCAACGAAGGACGCATGATAAGTGCATGGAGACTGATTATGAGGGGATTGCCCTTAGTAGGGAAAGCGCCCCTCAAGGCAAGACTACATTCCGCAGTAACAAATGACGGTATTTGACTGGTTGCCCACTCGCCAAGAAGACGAATTACTCCCGCCGCAGATCCCCACGCAAGCTCGAAAAGACGAGGAAGTTCGTTTGAAAGTTGATAAGTTCCAGAATACCCACCTCGGCACGCCAGCGACAGGGAAGGATGCCGCGGTTCCCTCGAAAGAGTGGTGGCCATACATCAGCAAGAGGGCGATGAGTGAGGAAGGTTATTCCATGCTGAGCCCTTTCGACTGGGACACATCCAGATGAGCGTCACCGAGAGGAGCCAAGCTGCGGTTGGTCTGCAGGGTGCACGACGGCTCCAGGAACGATTGATATCGAGCCGCCCGCCAGCCTGCAGGCTGCCATGGCGGCGGAGATTGAGGAATATTGGCCGCGGGCCGAGTTCCGCAGGGCCCCTGCGCTTAACGCGCGGCCTACCTACGCGGGTGCGCCAGCCGGCTACGTCGGACTGGTGCATCGGCTCGTGAGCCATCTGCCAAGGTCGTCAAGCGCCCTCGCTCCGCGAAGCCCGAAGGCCGCTCTGCGGCGGCGAAGACGGCGGACGATGTCGCGGGCAAGGGGAAAAAGACGAGAGCAGTAGCAAGGGATCGAAGAGGGCAAACAGCCCGGCGCCAGATGATCAACGAGAACCCAGGCGGCGTCGCGCTGAGAGCCCAACGCAATGGGTCATGCCCCACAGTGCGGAGGTAGCCTCCTCGAAACCCATGCCAACTGCACGGCTCCTGCGGCCCGCGACTCTCGATGCCGAGATGTTCCGCGGCGTGCCGAAGCAGATTCCGCGCGGCGCAGGGCATGTGAGAATCGACCGCATCGCCCATGGCGCGCGAATGACGACACGGAGCACCGGAGCAGCAGACCACGGATTCCTCCACCCAGGCAGGAAGGTGCCGAGAATTGGTGGTCATCGTGGACATGGAGCTCGGACAGCTGGCACAATGGCAGCTGGGGCCCCCGCGATCACTGGCGAGGGCGCGCGGGACAGAACGACGGGGGGGAAAGCGGTTATGCCGACGCACCCCCCTCGAGATCGTTTTGCGGCCCATATGCTCCCATGCGGGGCGGATGGTCGCCGCGGCACAGAGGTGCTATGCACCCGCGTCTTTCGCACGGCGAGCCAGACAATGGGCGCGCTGTCTGCCGGGCGCCGCGCGCCTGGACGTTGGTAGAACAATTCGAGGCGATAATTAAATCAGGATCGCCCGCCCGCCTGAGTGGAGCTCGCCGGGCCGGCCGCGGGGGCCCCCGTTCCCATCTCTGACCCACGGCTTCGACGCAGCTGTTCTGGCTTGGTTCAAGTAAAAAGGATCGCGGCCCACCCGCCCAGCGCGTGCGCCCTCCTGGGCGCTCTCCCCCGGTCGGCTGGCCCCCTCCTATTCTGTTGCTAGCCCAAGCTTAACGCACACACAGCCATATTCATTTAGCCATGGCACTGAGGGAAATTTCACCTACGTTGAAGATAAACCTGGGTCAGAGCTTGCAAGAGGAAGGATATGAGGATGGATAGTGACGAGACGATCATGATCCTATTTGGCCGATCGACATGGTCAGGGAAAAACCCATAACTATCAACAGTGACTTGGCAAAATGCGAAAGGGGCATCCTCGGACGGCCTGCGGCCCGCGTGCGCGCCGAGGTGCCCGGGGCCAGGGGGCTCCCGTCCGTCCGGCGGAGCCAGCGCGCCGTCCTGAGCCGACCCAGCCGCCGAAGGCGCCGGAGGGAGCTCAGGCGCCGCCCCGCCGCCCGAACATTTCAGGGGCAACGTTCGGGGAGGGGGGGGGGCAACGCGAGCAGGTCGAGCTTCCAGTTTCGTTTTTACTGTTTGCGTTCTCGTCCGCTCTCGGCGGCTTTTCAGCCTCGGGGCGCTTCCCAGCCGCTGCGCCTCGCCCAGAGCCTTCCGGGGGGGCCCAGATCGTCCCGAACGGCCGCCAGAAACCAGGGACAGGCTTAGAGCGGGAACGCATCGGCCTCCAATCGCCCGCTCAGCGTCGACAGCGGCCCGATAAGCCACCCCGCCCAGGAACTTGCGGATTCGTAGTCGGGGGCCTATCACAGGATTCTCGTTGGTGCATCGCCGATTCCAGCTTGATGTTTTTGAGCTGGGTCCCCCCTACGTAACGTCCCCCCCAGCACAGACCAGACCGGGGCAGGCTTTCTGACAGCTGGTGGCGTTCCGCCGAGAAGTTGTTGTGGGCCTCGCGCTGTCGCTGCGGCGCCGCGAGGGATTGCCGTCGCCGCTGCGCCGCGGTGCTGCTGCCTCGGTGTTCGTCGGCGTGGGCTTAACACCTGGGCGTTTTCCACCTCAGTAAAGGGCGTGTCGGTTGCTACGTCCCCCTCGGGTTCAGAGTGAGCGGTCTCGCAGCTGGAGCGAGGGAAGAGGATGAGGATGAGGCGGAGGCGGAGGAGGCAGGGAGGGAGATGATGAGAAGGACGAGGGGACATTTGATGTTATTGTTGCTGATACTACTGATGATTATGACGATGACGATGACGATGACAATGACGATGACGATGATGATGATGATGATGATGATGATGATGATGATGATGGTGGTGGTGGTGGTGGTGGTGGTGATGGTGGTGGTGGTGATGGTGGTGAAGATGATGGTGACGATGATGATGGTGGTGGTGGTGGTGGTGATGGTGGTGATCGTGATCGTGATCGTGATGGTGATGGTGATGGTAATGATGATGATGATGATGATGATGATGATGATGATGATGATGATGATGATGATGATGATGATGGTGATGGTGCTGGTGCTGGTGGTAATGGCGATGATGCTGATTATAATGATGTTGCAGTTGCTGGTGATTATGATATGATGACGAGGAGGAGGGGTATATTGACTATGCCAATGTTAATGATGCTGATGTTCATGCTGATGCTAATGCTGCTGATGTTGATGATCACTATGCTGCTGACGCTTTTGGTGTTGAGGATCATGATGTACATGATGTTTCCCAATCAGAGCTTGCCTCTGTAGGGGTCCTAGCGGATTAAAGGGTTAGGTGAGGTTTGTCGCCGATTTCGGTGGCCGGGCCCGGGCGCCCGGGTGCCCGGGTGCCCGGCGGTGCCCGGGTGCCCGGGTGGCCGGTGAGGTGCGTGGCCGATTTCGGTGCCCGGGTGCGGGTGCCCGGGTGCCCCGGGTGCCCCGGGGTGCCCGGTTGCCCGGGGGTGCCCAATAGCCCTATAGCCTTATAGCCCTTTAGCCCTTTAGCCGTATAGCCCTATAGCCCTGTAGCCCTATAGCCTTATATCCTTATAGCCCTAATAGCCTTATATCCCTATAGCCCTACAGGGAGCAATTGGAATATTAAAAAAAAACTGATTGGTTTTTTTCTCCTGTATCATTTTTGATGTTGCTGCTGATTATGATTATGATTCTGATTCTGACATGACGGCGACGACGATGATGATGATGACGATATGATGATGACGATGACGATCATCATGATGATGATGCTGCTGATGATGATGATGCTGATGATGATGATGATGAGAGCCAGGATGAGAGGCGATGTGAAGGAGGTAAACGATGCTGTAGGCAGGAGGCTTATAACGACTATGATGCGGATAAGGATGATGATGCTGATGCTGATGCTCATGATGATGTTGATGATGATTGTGGTGGTGGTGATGATGGTGATGACGGTGATGGTGATGATGATGATGATGATGATGATGATGATGATGATGATGATGATGATGATGCTGACGGCGACGGCGATTATGGGGATGATACGGCTGAGGATGAGGAACGGTAGAAGTATGGTGATGAGGATGCGATTGATAATCAGGCAGGGGGAGAGATAGAGAGAGAGAGAGAGGGAGAGCATGTAGGATGATGGGGAGTATGAGGTGGAGGACGGGGAGGAGGGAAACGAGGCTGGAGGCGGGAGGAACATGATGATGAGGATGAGGACGGACTGAGGATGAGGACGAGGCTGATGATGATGTTGCTGATGATGATGCTGATGTTGATTATGGTGGTGGTTCTGATGATCATGCAGATGCTGATGCTGATGATGATTACGATGAGTATGGCGATGATAGTGTGCATGAGGATGACGATGATGGTGACGACGATGATGCTGATGATGATGATGATGATGGTGGTGATGCTGATCAAACCCATGCTGATGCTGTTGATGATGATGATGGTGGTTGTGGTGGTGATGCTGATGTCGACGATGATGATGCTGATGATAATGATGACGATGATGATGATGATGATGATGATGATGATGATGCTGATTATGATGCTGATAATGATGATGCTGAGAATGATGATGATGATGATGATGATGATGATGATGATGATGATGATGATGATGATGGTGATGGTGATGGTGATGGTGATGGTGGTTGTGGTAGTGGGTGTAGTGGTGGTGGTGGTTGTGACCCACGATGACGATGATGATGATGATGATGATGATGATGATGATGATGATGCCAACGACGGCGAAGGCAACGGCGAAAGTGGTTGAAGTGGTGGTGGTGGTTGTGATTCTGGTGAGGAGAAAGATTCGATCGGGGAGAACGGGGATGAGGAAACAGGATCAGAAGGAGCAGCATGAGGAGGAAGGATGGATGAGGGAGGAGGAGGGTGGGGGGTGGCAGGATAGGGAAGATTAGTAAATATGCTCTTCTCCGCCTCATATTCAATTAGAACTTAACTTAGCTTGCATGCATTGCACTGTCCGCGTGAACTGAAGCTGCGTTTCCGCAGCCATACGACTGCTCGAGCCAGCCGACCTCGGCTGGCAGAAGAGAAGAGGAGCGCGCTGGGTTGCGCGGGCGGCTCGTCGTCGTCCGTCCTCGGCCGGCCTCCTCCCTTCATATTCCTGATCGAGTCGTCTTGCTTAATGGATACTTGTCTTATCTATGTCTCATCCCGCCTCCGCTCTCCCTGAGCAGAGTGAACACGATATCTTAATTCCTTTGTCATCTTACCCCGATTCTCAGAGGAAAGACTGGTTATCAGCCGAAACGCGCGACTCAGTCGACGCGGGACCAGTAGATACAAAAGAAGATCTTTCAGTCGTGCCCCACGATTCAGTCGCTGCGGGAGAGAGCTATGATAAGACTAATATCGTGTCTAATATCTCGAGAAGCGCTGATGGGCGCGTTGAAGAACATGATGGACACGATACAGACAGAGTCGGTCCTGTTCAAGACCGAATCCCTCCTTCATCTGTCGCCGATCGGGTCATGAGGGGGAGAAGTACCGACGGGATAACCGAAATGTCGGTAGACGTATCCCCCGTAAGGGCTCGGATAGGTGATCGTGAGCAAACCCCCGACCCTCGCGGGCGAGATGGCGCCGCGCCAAGGCCCAGGCGAGGTGCATTCTCTTCAAGGCTGAGTGCCAAATCGACGGAGTCAATAAGTCCCATCCAGAATACTCCACAAGCTACTGCCATTGCCGCTGGCGAAGCCAGCCGGCCAGGGGAGGCCCAAGCGAATCTGAATACGTATCCTAATATCCCCGTAGAGTGGGTGGGTATGCATGTTACTGCCCCAACCCCTATAGCACTTAACGGACAATTCGGTCAGGATAGCGATGATCCGATAGACAAAGATCACGAAATGTATTCCATGGAGGAAGGTGTTGATAATATCAATAATGATATTTCCCTGAGCCGAGCGTTATCCGTGATGATAGAAGAAGGCATCCCTGCTCAAGACGAAAGGTGGTCTCCAGATGGATCCGATGAAGACACTCGTATCCTGACGCCTCAGGCGGACAGGACGGAGACTCAGATGAAGCATGAGAGGGAGTCCACTGGGCGAGCTCCTGC
Organism: Prorocentrum cordatum; assembly: GCA_963575745.1. Taxonomy (NCBI): domain Eukaryota; class Dinophyceae; order Prorocentrales; family Prorocentraceae; genus Prorocentrum; species Prorocentrum cordatum. The sequence continues at coordinate 311,700 of CAUYUJ010020459.1, forward strand.
GCCGAACCTCAAGAAACAACGGCATGAGGACTATGAGCTAAACGTCTCGCCATTAAAGGAAGGATTCTTCCGTAATGCCACCACCTCAGGTGAGTGGCAACCCACTATATTCCGGCTGTTGTTGAGGATGAAGACATAGTCGGACTACAAGATATTTATGCTCAGCTAATCACACAAGACGAAAAAGGATGAGGAGCTCTTAAATGCACCCAAACCACCACAAAGTACGCTCACTCGCCCCAGATCGGATGCTTCGAGCAGGGGAAGACCCAAAATGCCAAGATCAGGGGCGAGGTCTACTTCAAGGAGCAACAGTACAGTTTCTATGATGGAGACATGTTGGAATCCCAATCCTGGCCGTGCGCCTCGGGCAGAGAACAGATGCCCAGGAAAAGCCGACAAGCCTGAAGGCGCATGTAGGAACCCAGTGTGCAGGAATTGCTCGGACTTCTGCAGCATGTGTAACATGCAATGGCTGCGCGCAGAGTGTTGCCCAATGGACGAGCATAACTGCACGTGCCTCCACATGCAGTCTATGCAAGACCAGGCCAGGATAGCAGAGGCTAGCACCCAGAGGGAGTTTCTGACTACTAATGAAGCGCATCTGGCTGAAAGGGCTCGATTGGACAGAGAAGAATTAGCTGAAACTGTGATCGAAGCTAGAAAACGTTTGAGGCTGAGCGGATCGCACTAGCCATGGCTGCTAGAGAGCGTGAACAAGCGCTGATCGAGCATCTGCACAAGCAGACTGAGGCCGTGAAATGGCAAGTGGAGAGGGAAGCTGAAAATAAATACAGAGAATTATTGACTTCGGAGAGACGGGCCGCAATGATGGCAAACGAAGAATCTGCTGACGCCCGCGCGGTTGCCGCCGCCGTCGCAGTGGCCAAGATAGAAGGAGAACAAATCGCGACAGCCGTGGCGGAACGAGAAAAGCAGGGATTACAAGAAGAGCTCAAAGCCGCCAGGCTGAAAGCAGACAACGCTCAAGCTGTAGCTGCGAAGATAACCAACCAGAACAATCTTTATCTGGAAGAGCTTAAATCGCATGAGGAAGCCAGATCGTCTCTTCAGCGTGCAATGTCGAGCAATGCTAAATGCCCGCCGGCTAAGCCGATCGGATCGAATATGCACCGGCTATCGACGGCCCTGTCGTCGAGCATTGTATCTGCCCCTACGCAATTCGATCAGACGACCGTGGCAAATGCGGGAGCATCGACCATGCCGGCGGGAGGTGCAACGCGCCCCCCCCCCCGATGGGAAAGGAAGCGCGCTTCCCGTGGATCAGTTTTGCGCCGTTTGTTTTCGTCTAAAGACAAACAACTGCGTCGGGTGTGGCAGCTCGGCGCGCGACGAACATATCGATGCTAGTACGAGGAGATGCCATAGATGCGACCTATGGAAGAGTGAAAGGTCAGCGGCTAACATGCGAGAAGAAGAGATTGTTTTGCGCGCGGCTTATATAGAGAAAGGTAAGATGAGGCTTGAGGCTTTCATCGCCGACACGACTCCATATACTGAAACTAAACGTGAAGTCGGACTCACATCGAAGTCGTTCGGATTTCCGTTGCTCTCGCAAGAAACCCCCGCGGGGCCGCTGTTGCGTCGACATTATTCTGTTCCAGGCCCTGCCCTAGAAGGCCCGGCTAAGCCGAGCGCCGCTGAGTGTGGATTCCCTGCAGGGATGAGGCTAACTGGACTTAACGAAGACAACGCTCTTGCCAGTCTCCGCCCAACCAATGGAGACGGTCCTAAGGGAATCACGGCGACTAAGTCGTCGGGCAATGCAGGACAGGGCGGAGAAGGAGACGACAAGAGCGACGCTCCCAACGCTGAGATCGTGTCTTCGCACGAAGATGATCGTGGTAGAGGACTACGTGGGTCGCCTCCGGGAAGTCCAGGGGGTCGGGCCCCTCTGATGGCGGGGGTGGACGCAGGGGGCCTCAAGGCCCCGGCGGACCGCGCGACTCGATAGTAATTGACGAGGGCACGCCGTTAGATCAGCGGAGACAGGTTGGTAACAACCAGAAAATTGATTTGTTGGGCACCCCTGATGTCACGAACATTCGCGAGTGGAAAATGCACGCAATACGCGCCATCGCTGGGTCATCGCCCGAGAGCCAGGCAGCACAGCATTGGATTGCCGAGGCTATGGATCCAGCCGTGGAGGATGAGCAACTCAAGGATGCTGGACGATTCCAACGTCTCGACCTCATGATCGCAACGAATCTTATCGAACAATTCAACCAGATGAGAAAGAGTCGGTATCAGCCTGCTCATCATACCCATTTCCTTCAACAGGTTACTCGTGTGGAATTTAGCGCCCAGGCCGAGGGAAGGCTCATGACTGGACGCGAGATGGCGCGGGCAATCTGTCACTGGTGTTCGGTGAGATCGGAGTTGGGACAACATCGTATTTCACGTGACCTCTTCAAAGTGAAGATAGACCCGCACGGGCCTGATGCTGACCTGTATCATTTCTACAATGAACGGACAGACGTGTATCAACAGCTTTATGGCGCCAAGCCTCCGTCCGATGAGATGAGGGCCTCGATTCATGCGCGCTTTATTGAGCAATGCAGAAAGCCGAGCAAACTGGATTTTGCATGTAAGTTATATGACTTGTCAAAAGACAGAATGGGACAAGGTGTAAGACATACGAGTGGCTGATGGAGCAGATCGAAGAAATGATGTTGCGAGAAAGAAGAGTGGAACATCGGCGTGCATGAGGGAACCCTAAACCAACGTGCCAGGCAAGCACGATTCGGCGGAGGCGGAGGCAATGACAATCGGAGGAATGCAGGCAGTAAAGCCGCCCCGGCAGAGATTGCCGCTAAGATGGGACAATCCTCGGATGTCATGAAAAGCGGGAAGACCAAAGGCGAAACCACGTGCAGATACGTGAACAAGGGCGAAACTTGCCCGTGCGCAGGAAAGGGCTGTCCCTTCAATCACAAGAAGCCCAAGAATGCCGCACTGGCTCAGCCGAGTGCGGGACGAAAGTCCAGTGCGGCCCCTGCCCAGGATAAGAACCCTGGAGGTAGATCGAAGGACAGGGGCCGAAAAGGGGCAGGGCCGATCCCAGACCCCGACTGGGAACCGTGGGAAAGGAGGACAGCAGACGAATAGAAGTCAGTCGCGTGGGAAAGACAGTAATGTTCCGTGTTACGCATACTCCCGAGATCCCAAGAATTGTCGAGGATCCGATGACGGATGCCACAAGGCCCATAGAAGGCTAACCGATGCTGAGAAGCTGAAGCGTGACAAGTGGGAACGAGCGAAACTTGACGCTGGACAATCTTTGGGATATGAGCGTACATCCAAACAGGCCAATGCTGCTGCTGCTGCCAATATCTCTTCGACGGGAAGCAATGGTGGCTCCAGAGCCACTAGTGCTGATTCCGATAAACGCAAAAAGGATGGGGAGAAAAACAAAGGCGGTGGCAAAGGCAAAGACATGGTCTGTCGCTCTTACAGAGAAACGGGAAAGTGCTCACGCGGGAAGGAATGCTGGTTCGCCAAGACCACCCCAGGTCATCCAGTTACGTGACAATGGTTCCACACTGGCGGCTCAGCCGTCAGTGCTGGAGGAATGACAGAAATAATTTTGTTAATGGTATTCTTTCTTGCCGTCCTCGTTCGGCAGACGTGGCGAAGCCTGCGTCGGTTGAGCAGAAAACGGGGGGGCTGGAAGAGACCCACTGATTCAATCAGCTTGGGTGCCGTCGCGCGCCCCGCCCCATTATTCCGGGGCTTCCCAGGGCAGAAACAAAACAGCCCTAAGTTTTTTTTTGGCTATTGCATCTAGTGCCGATGGAGGAGACTATTGACTATTGGGATACCTCCAAGGGTGAGTTTCAACAGGACGGCAGGAAACAGGTCGAGAGTCTCGTCAATGTCCGCGTGAATTTCCTGTACCCTTGTTCTCGGGACGCGATCAAAAAGTATTGGTGCGTTCCCCCTAGTAAGAGTTGCATGCGACATCGGGATAGTAACCGATGCAATCTCCGCGTCCGTTTTCACCCCTCTACTGAGGAGCCGACCTTCACTTGGAGGAAGGCGCGTCGCCACGACATGAAAGAGTTGCCTTCAAGTAGCAAAGGTAGATGGAAGCTCCCAGGAGAAATGCGTCGACAGATGTCGATGCAGTCAAGGGCGTATGTCGCTGAAGCTTTGATCAGAGCATCAGTTCTGCAAGATCATGTCTGGCATCTGGTTGAAGGACGAAGAGGGGAAAGAAAGCCCGCGCGGCTCAGCCGCTGCTGGATGCACAGACAAAGACGCTGCGTATCTGGGGGCATTGAGCTTCATTATAGACACCGGGTGCGGGTACAACCTAATTGCGGAGAAATACATTAGGAGCGCAGGTGCAATGATATTGATACGAAAGCTTCCGCAATCGATCACTCTGAACACTGCTGGGGGAAAATCGAAGGCCCTCGGTTCAGTTCGCATCGCGTGTCCCAAATGTAAGGGTGGTAGTTTTAACGCTTTAGTCATGCCGGAGACACCGTGCGTGATTTCGGTAGGAGAGCGGTGCATGGATCACGGCTTTAATTTCTTTTGGCCAGCTGGCCAAAGGTCCTGCCTATTGTTGCCCAACGGCCAAAGAGTGGACCTAGCCGTTGAGGGCAAGATACCACACTTGACCCTATCAGGCAAAGGGGCGCTGGGTCAGTGGATGTGCGCAGCTGCCGCCGGAAGGAGTGAGCCCCTCGAGCGGTGGTGTTGCGTGGCGCCGGGCGCCAAGGCATTCCTGGACAACGTGGAATCTGCGGGAGGCCCTCCGCCCCATGCTGTCCAGCCTCGCGTAACCGTAGACCTGCGCGCACATGAGCTGATTGGTGCCCGCAGCTACGCTGATGGGCGGCCGACTGAGATCGCGCCCGTTTTCCCGTCTTCGATAGACTCTGCGGATACCATCACATACTTCTACTATTCGCCTCAGTTGGCCAGCGAATGCGGTTGGAATCGGACGCCGACCGGTATTGCTGCCTCTAAAAGTCTCTCAGCTTTGCTCGACCACGGTCAAGCCGTCGGTCCATTCGACGAGCAGCCCGGCAAAGCCGAGGCTTGCGCTGCCGCATATAGATACCATTTTGGATGTGGAGTTTCAGGACACCTCCCGTACGAAGTCAGTAGAGGATTGGACTCCGATGCGTGCAACGCGGCCACAGGACCCGAGGAGGGTGAAGTTGGAGACGCTGACGGTGTCGACTTGGTCGACGTCGACGCACCGCCAGACCCAGATGTTGCGGAGGTTGAGGTGTCGGAGACCCTTGCCGAGCGGCTCAAAAAGGCTGCAGCCTCCCTACCGCATCTTCTAACTCATACTCCGAAGAACCCATATTGTCCACTGTGCAATTGGGCCAAAGCTATCAGAAAGCAACAGCGCAAAGCGCAGAACAAAGGGCTAAATGTTCCTCGCCCATACGCTAACCCCACTTCGTTCGGGCAACTGACGACGATGGATCATTGGTTTGCGATGGATGAACTCTCGCGGGGACTCCACGACGAGACCGCGTGTGTGACTTTTCGCGACCGAGCTATAGATTTTCTCGCCGCTCAGGGTGTACACGACAAGTCTGCGGTTCACGTTTGTAATTTTTTAGTAAACCTTAGAGCCCCGGAGGAAAAGTTAGAATACTGTTATACAGATGGTGCAAGAGAGCTTGCCAGGGCATGTTACGAGCTCAATATTGCCCATGATCCTACCATCCCACGAAACAAGAAACAAAATGCTGTCGCCGAGCGTGCGAACGGCGTTGTGCAGATGGGAGCTAGAGCCTTACTCATGCAGGCTGGTCTTCCACCACCATATTGGACCTACGCAGTTCGATATTTCTGTTTATGCTACAATACCAGGACCCCTGCTGAAGGGCAGTCCAGCTGGGAAAGACGCTTCGGATGCCAGTTCAATGCTCCACTTCTTCCCTTCGGATCACTTATCCGTTATGTGCCTCCGCCGGAATCCCGTTTTCGTACTGCCAAGACTGGAGCGACGATGATTTCAGGGATATACTTGGTATGTGCACATAGCAGGGGGATTGGTTGGACCTGATAGTTACGTTATACCTCTGAGACAATTGGACGGACTGAATATGGAGTCAGGACGCATTCCAGGGGGAAAACGACCCACGATCGAGAAATCTGACCAAGTGTACAGCAACATCTTAGATGGTACCGCTGACGACCAATCGCCTCAGTTTCCTTTGCGAAAAGCATACGAGAAAGCGGCGACGGAGGTGCGTTCCGTCACAATCCCTACAGAAACAGGAGAAGGTGCGGCCGTCTCAGACGGACCGCAACCAGCCACAGGGATAAGACCGGACAACATGTTTAATGCTGATGATCCTGCCATTCGGGTGCCACCGCCTCCCCAAGAAGCCGAGTGCGCACCACGTATTGACTCTGAGGCCGATCTTGATGACGACGGTCCTGGGGGTTTGTATGTGGGTGATGTGCCTTTGGTAGTTGACGGCAGGGACCCTCAGCGCGACTCCCATCCTGCAGATAAACCAAAAACTGGGACTCGCACAACTCGAGTATCGTTTGGACAGACAGTCCAACTTCTCAGCGGCTAAGCCGCGTGAGAAAGTTCCAGGGAAAGGGCAACTTCTTGCCCGAACAACTCAAACTTTGGATACAATGGAGTATTTCGAAGACAGACGGATTGTTGCTGGACTTACAAAAGACGAATTAACTCAAAAACTCCCGTTGACAGGTCGTCGAAAGACATGTAGCATACGCGTTGTTCTTTATTATGACCCTGATTATGTGCCTATAACCCGAGTGTGGGTCACAGACCCAGACCCAAAGTACAGTGCCCAATGGTTAAAGAAGTTACCTGAGTCTACCAATCCCGGAATGCACCCTGGACGATGGTTCAACATGACCCAAGCACAGCGTCGACAGGCCGTTGAACAATACAAGGCTGGAAAGAGAGGATTCTTCGGTATAGAGGATCCCGGTCCTTGCCTCGGTCTTCTGCGTGATATTGGTCTAGATGTGGATGGCCCACCGACTCCGCCCGATCCCGCAGTGGCTCAGCCACTTGCGGCTCTCCCCGGAGCCAGGCTAACTGCACCTAAGGTGGCTGAGCAGCTACTTCGAATGCAAAACGGCAGCCTGTGCTACGCCCCTGGCAGTGGGCGAGGGGCGGCGTCGCGAAACACCCAGGGCGGTCAAACCACATCTCAAACTGACGATTCATCAGAAGAAGACGTCCCTGGCGGACACCTGTCGGACGACGAAGACATTTGGTGGACACAAACATGGTATGGAGGCACTATAGCAAGAGACGGGCTACCCTCCAGCTCAGCCGGCAGGGATCTTTTGTCCGATGATGATAACGGAAAACCTGAGGACAACGAAGAGGCAAGTCTGACCTCGAGTCCGGCGGCCGCCGCGTCGCGGTGAAGCGTGCCTCGAATGCCGTCACGAGATAACTCAGACACATATATCAGTCATCGTGACAAAGAAAGATTTGATTTGCAATGCTTTTATAATTTTTTCACCGATATAATATCTGTCATTGATGAGCCCTTCCAACTTCCCAATGACTGGCAATGCGCTCGCATAGATGCCGCCGTGGCCAGGTCTGTCTCGAAAGACGAGGCAAAGGCAAACAACGACGCTCAATCTGCCTTGAGAAAAGAGTGGGACAGACTGCGAGACATTGGCACGTGGATCGAAGATGGTGCTAGGGAATATTCCGATGTTGTTGCCGAACTCAAAGGGAAAACTGCCCATGTTGGCCGCTTGTTTGCAATCCTCGTTGAAAAGAACTCAGAGTTACCGCTAGGACACAAAGACCGCAAGTGCAAAGGTCGGGTGGTCTTTGACGGTTCAAGTGTTAGAGTTCAAAAAAAAGACGCGGCACTATTTCCAGCAGTCCCGCGAAAATGCAGGCCAGCAAAGCAGCCGATACTTACGGGCTGTTTGAAGGCCACAGCATCGAACAAGCTGACGCTCGACAAGCTTACGCGCAATCGAAGTTGGGAGGCACTCCTACTTGGGCTTTCTTGCCTCGTGACGAATGGCCCAAAGCATGGTCCAACATGAGGAACCCCGTGTGTCCACTGTACTTATCTCTGTACGGACATCCTGATTCGGGCGGGCACTGGGAACAGCAATGCGAGGGACATGTCACGGCTAAAGGTTTTGTGAAATGTAGTCCGTGGCGCAGCTGTTATTTCCACAAAGAACTGCAAATTTTCTTGATCATTTATATCGATGATTTCAAATTGTCGGGACCCGCCGGCAAGCTGGCCCAGGGATGGAAGTTGCTTCAAGAACCTTCGGAAAATTGCCCTAAGGGCATAGAAATAGATCCCCCAACGGCTGTTGGACGATATTTAGGATGCGAGCATAGACTATCAACTCAGACAATTGAGTGGCACGGGGAGTTACCTGCGGCACTCGACCCGCCTCCTCCCGAAGTTAAGAAAAACGCCTCCGTCACAGACGAGAGTAGTGAGGAGGAAACGGGGGGTGACTCGGCATCTCAGACGACCGAGCCATACCAGCCGAGATAACCGAAACTAGTAAAAGTCATAGAATACGATATGACTGAGTTCTTCGATTCCTGCGTTACCCTATACGCTCAATTGACGGACGCAGACCCGGCCACATATCCGGCCGCGGGTACCCCGTTCGGTCCAGAACTTACTGACTTAGAAGACGGACAGGGCGGCCCCAGAGGAGAAATTTATTCCCCAGCTGAGGAGGCCATAGAGTCAGCGTTACAGATCAACGTTGACACCGGCCCTCCTGACAAAGAGATAGAGGTGCTTGGCCTTGATGCCGCAGCAACTAGCCCTGATGACCCTGAGCCACCGACTCAGTCGGGAGTGCTCCAACCCATTGCAGCAAAAGTGTGGATGACAATACTTTACGGGGCTAGAATGGCCAGATGCGACTTACTCCGTGCTGTGTGTCAAACTGCCAGTTGCATCACAAAATGGACAGAACAACCAGACATGGACCTCTTCCGCCTCATATGTTACATCAAATGTACATCACATTATCGTATGACCCCGTGGGTGGGTGACAAAAAGGAGGATGTTCTGTTAAAGCAATACTCGGATGCAGATCTGGCGGGTGACATTCGAACACACAGGAGCACGAGCGCCAGCTACCAAGCAACATGGGGCCCGTATACACGGGCAGGCCAATCCATGAGTTCGCAAAGACAAACACGCGCATCTCATAGTACACTTGAGGCCGAGATCGTTGCGGCCGACCTTGCGCTACGCAAGGAGCTGCTTGCGGCATTACCGCTGTGGGAGATCCTGCTGGGTAGACCCGTGCGATGTTTGTTCTTGGAAGATAACCAAGCAGTTTGCAAAGTCATCGAGGCAGGCGGGTCAATGAAGCTGATGCACCTACCAAGAACGCATAGAATCGATGCAGCAGCTGTGTCCGAACAATTTGCTCGTGGCCTTGTTCAATTACAATACGAAAGAACACAAAACGAGGCTGCTGATATGGGAACAAAACGATTCGTTGACCCAATGGCATGGGTCAACGTATTATACCTCGTCAACATAGTGACGCCTAAGTTCTGGGTCGCCAAGCGGTGCCAATATTATCTTGACTCAATGTTTTCTGACGGACTTCCCCTAAAACCCGGGGGGATTCTCAAGCCCCGCCTGGGCCCTAGTTCGGCCTTGCGGAGAGGAGCTGCCATGCCTAGCAAAAAGTCGAACAAAAAGAAAAAGCGCCCCAACAAAGGCAAACCTGTTGCGGCTGCCCCCGGCCAAGCCGATGGGGGTGTTAGCGACGAAGAATGCAGTCAGCTCAGCTGATGTTGCAGGTAAAGTCACTCCTCGGATGGGCAAAGAATGTTACAGCAGAAGCTCCGAGAAAACGAGAGCGATCGAGAACACCACCAAAAGAAGCTCCGATCGTGAGATGAAAACCATGCTTGGAATATCGGATAGTGAAAGCGAGTCAGAGCCTTCCATGAGACCTGAACATATGGAGGTTGTTTCTAACGAAGATCGCCTGCTTCACAGTCCGCACTCCGCGGCGGCTGCCAACTTCTCTGACAAAAGAGATGAATGGGTGAGACAGGGACAGAGTTTGACACGATATCACCATGTTCCGAGACTTGTCACACTCATTCCGACAATCGGGGATTGTCCCGTCGAGCTTGATAAGCTGGATGGTCAACTCCCAACAAGGTTTGACGATATATCGCATCGATAATTGGCGCGATGAGGAAAGCAGATATCATCACCCATTTGAATACGACTCAGATGGCGATTCCAGCGACGGTGATTTTTGCCTTAGCAAATGGACGGGATACACAGAATTTAAACTCCGAGAAGATTGCGCCCCGGCCACTCAGTGGACCGGGGAAAGACTTGTATTAGAGTGCTGTTGCGGCCCCCAAAGTAGAATAGGAGACCCGAAGAATTTCGTTGACAACTCATGTAAAGTTTTTCGATACACCGAGAAAGAAGACATGAGGACGGATGAGTGGCTCAAAATAGCGCTAAACGACATAGCTACGTTCAAGGGAGAACATAACACGTTGTGGGGCTCCATGCCGTGTACGGGAGGCCCCCCTTGGCAGTGTGCGAACGAGGCGCATTATTTCCGCACTGGAAACCACAGGGCTATGCGCAGACTTCGGGGCATTAGAACTGATTTCCGTTATCTGTTTTGGAGTTGCCGTGAGATTGCCCGTGCTGTGCACAAAGCGGGGGGCGCTGTATGCATTGAATGGCCCACCCAGTGTAATTATTGGGGAGACCCTCAGGTAAAGAGTTTTCTTCGAGAGTTGGGATTTACCAAGACGGCGTTGCGCGGGTGCGCGTGCGGATTGAAGGATAGCAAGGGCAATTCCATGAAAAAGCCCTGGACGATAGCCACCACCTCTCCCATTGTTGCGGAGGGGTTAGAGCGTAGATGTGATGGCGCGCACGAGCATGTCGAGGCTAGGGGACGAGAGTGTAAGAGCGCTGAAGATTACACTGATGATTTTGCCAAACATGTTCATTCTGCCGTCGCCAACGCCGCAGAGAGAGTTGTGTCGTCTCGTCGTCGTCCTACCTCTTCTCCCAATCCTATATGCGCCGCTGCCGTTTCGGCCCAACAGCTTGCGCGGGCTGCCCCGCGACCGGCCCCCCGTAGAGGCGAGCGGATGCCTTGCGGCGACTCCTCGAATCTCGCTTGCCGCGGTTTCCGCGTGCCGGAGACATCAACGACTGAACCCATGTGTCGACCGCTGGGGAAGAAAGCGGTCGGGTCATTGGGTGATGACGCGATCTCTATCCATTCTGACGACATCGTGGATGAGTTTGATTCCGACGTTGTTGTAGACAAGGGCAGAGAGGAAGAGGATTACAATAATGCTCTCCTCGCCACAATTCGAAAAGCCTTAACGCCGGCTCTGCCGAGCGGGAAGGCTTGCCCACCGGCTCAGCCGGATGGGACTGGACAAGAACACTTCAGCCCAAATGACATTGCATCCGAGAATGATACTGAAATGGAGACTGCCCCCCAGGACAATACGCGCTCAAAGAGAGTAGCTGACCCCAACGTTGAAGACGTCGACTCATGGAGAAATAAAGAAGTCTTCAAGTGCCTCCCTGACAAACTGAGGGAGTGGTCCCGAGCGGGGCCCACAGACGGAACCATAAAATTTGCGCCGTCAAAGGGCTGGGGTTGGCGGTGCACGATGTGGAGGAACGACATACTTTACGCGAGAAATGACGCCGTCGTGACTGCATTGAGGGCGGACCTGGAATCAACGTCTCAGACGATATTCCAGCGTTTATACTCCCAGGTCTCCCAAGACCCATGGACCGTACATTGGCTCATGTTTGAGCGGAAGGCCACTTGCCGTTTCGATTGTGCCCCTCCTGACGTCGACAAAATCCCCGTGGGAACGTTCCTCCAAACGTATCCTGACGAAAAGACGAAGCTGATCAGTAGGGTGTACACGGAACTCCCAGAAGAAAGGGTTCGTGGCAAAGTACGAACGCTCGAGCCGGGAGAAGTGTTTGGTCCCACCGTTAGCCCAGCCGTTTGGTACGAGACCCACTGGGGCAGTTATGTGAGCGTACCAGTGGCGGATCACTGGGGAAAAGGCCCCCGAAAGGTCTGGATTGACATTTGGAGGCCTTCCCCTCGAAAGCCTCCCCACGGCTCAGCCGTTGGGGAATGGTGGGGAACGATGTTCGCTTTTCCAGTGGTCAAAGGAAAATACAATGTACCCGTGCACGTGGTTGAGGAAGCCCTTACTGCCGCCGCAAAGGCGGCGTACTTCGAGAATGCACCCGAGCAGGCCGTGCACTGGAGGAAAAGACAACGTCCTTGGAAGAGGCCGCAGAACTTTGAGGAATGGCTTGCCGGAGACGGACTCGGCCCGGATGACGATGAGGACTCGCCGCAAAAGAAGCCGAAGACTGCAACGGAGGCGCCCGACGACCCGATCGCCGAGGATTGCCAACCAGCAGTCGCGGGCCAATATCAGCCATCACTGGATGACCATGGGACTGGGAAACAGGCGGCCGGCGGGGCACCTGCCGGCCGGCCTCCCTACATTGAAAATCCTCCTGGCTTAGCCAATGGAGGCAGTGATGGCGCTCCACCTCGCGGCTCAGCCGGCGGTGATGGGGAAGAACCACCGTCTGGCGGGTTCCCCTCGCGAGATGACCCCCCTCAGGGGGGGGGGGGGGCCGCCGGACTCGGGGCCCGCAGCGTCAGAACCCGAGCCCGAAGACAGACCTTGCATCGGTCGCGGCCCGTGGAACGTCCTTGAGTATCTTCGCATGCAAGGGGGCTTTGGGCGTGATCCCAACCCCCCCGGGATGAATGGCGAGTATAGTGGAGGAAATCCTGGACCTCTATATGGAAGTCACGGACCCAAAATTGAGATTCTGGTCAAATAACCTGGATTTTGCCAAGAAATGTCAGGCGATTACAAAGATCGCCGAGGTCCATGGTCACTCGTGGATTCCATTCACCGGAGAAGACCTCGCCGCTATGTCATCCACGGGGAAATATGTGACGGACTTCTTCCGACCGCTGACCCAGATGAAGAATGGGTCTTATCGTAGTTGGTCATGTTCCGTTCATATCGTGTCTGATTCCACAATTGCGTTCAAGGACACATCAGGGACGGCTAAGCCGAGCCTTATGCCTGAGTACAACCTGCGAAATTCGGTATTTGGAAGCGCACAGTACGTCGGCTAAGAGTGGAGCACTACTCAACGGTATTGCCGCCGACTCTGCAAGCTTTCGTGGGGCGATCAATGGTATTATAAAGAAGGGACCACGCCCCAATTCGCTTCACTTTCTGGAATCTCAACGACATTGTTGACAATTCGGGCAAATTAAACGGAGTCGGCAGTGGACGGCAAAAGGACTGAGAACCCGTTTACTTTCGCAGGGAGCCTCAGGCAGATGATAAGGACGCCGTGGATTTGATCGACGATATAATGAAACGGTCCCAACAGGGGACTATAGACATAATGTATGTCGGCGGGGACTCGAAGTGTTGGCAAGTAGGTGATGACGGCGTCGGCCCGATGTGGGACGATGTTGCCACTATGGTCCGAGCCAGAATGAACCGTCGGATTGAACACTTTAAAACGATAGGGCTGTTCCCCAGAATAATGATCCTCGACGGTGTCAGCTCTACCGCCAGCTTAGGCACCGCAATGAGGATGCATTCCATTTCAGTGCTTCCCATGATGACTATCAAGTGTTTGACGGGGGAAAATCCCGAAAGGTCCTTGCCGCTGAATTGTGTGCCGATTACATGATTAAATCGGCCAAACTGGCTGTGCTATTTTTCTGTCAGCCTGCCGGCGGCTCAGCCGTCGGGGAAGGCCGCGTATTGCCCTGTGAGGGGGGACAAGTACGCCCAACAGGAGGCGAAAGTCCAAGACCTCATGTATTGGCAGGACTGGTCCCCCACAGAAGGTAACATTCCCAGGTCGATACTTGGCGCGCTCCCTTTCAAGGAAAAACTGACCGATGAACGCTTCCCTGTCGTTTCAAACGGAACTGGAGGCGGTGCTATATATTCGTTCTATTCAGACGAATTTAAAGACTTCCTTAAAAGGGGAGCTGTCTATGGTGAGTTCTTCCCATGGAAGGGTGATGCTTACTTTTTGCGCCCGAGGAGAAGTCTTCTGTCCTGGAATGCCACCGAGGGGGAAGACCCAGAGACCAGCGACCGAGGGAGTCCAGAATGATGAGCCAATGCGTGCCGCACTCAAGGAACTCAACAAAGCAGCGCCGACGGCGATGCCGAGCGGCTTAGCCGTTGCGGCGAGTAGTGCAACGCCAGGTGGCATTGCGGTCCCTGTATTTACTAAAGTTTTGACCGGCCAGCCCGGTGTTGTTGCCGCGAATGACAAGGCCAAACCCGTCGGCTCAGCCGGAACGGGCTCTGGTTCTAGCGCAATGACGGCTCAGTCACCACGCGCCCCTCCGTTGGCTCCTGCGACCAATATCAAGGATATCGAAACCCCTGGGGAAACAGCTGAAAGAACCATCCGTGAAAAATGCCCTGAGGGTGAGTTGGCTTTGATCAGTAAGAGAAAAAGCACAAGTTTCCGAGGAGGCCGAAAGATGGATGCCCTGGAGAGGAAGAATATTTGTGGCCGATCCATAAGGATATCAGCAGATAAAGAAGTCTGCCAATAAAAGATGCAAAGACAGGAGAGGTTACTCGTCATAATGTCCTTTGCCCATTCACGGTCGCCAGCGGTAAACTTCACCGGGGCATGATGCCGTATAGCGCATGCCCGGGCGAAGAGGGACGAGCTGCTGAGGTCGCTGAGGGAAGAGATCCCCCTCATAGCTGGGAACGGAAAACGATCTTGAAAGGTGCTAGTAGCCCAGTGTGGCTTGCCCACCAGATGCTCCAGGAAACGACGAGAGTTCCACCGATGACCAAGAACTATCTAGTGCCGAACTGGGCTCGTTTCTTCAGGATCAAAGCAGACAGGTCGATACGAAAGCTGAATGCCACCGTGGCCGATCGCTTGAATTGGGCAGACTTGAGGTTGACATCCCACAAAGTGGGCAAAGCCCATTGCGTCGAATTAGCGTTGCCTTTCTTCCTGACAAAAGAGAAGCTTGCGGAAGTCTCAGACTCATCCACCAGCTGGACAAAGCAGTCACATGGTACGTCTGTGTCAACACTTCATGCTATTTTGGAGGGACATCAATTGCTTCCTTCAAATCCTCAATACGGCGGAAGCGTGAAAACACATGTGGTTGGGGTGTACTCATTCCCATGTACTGACAATCCCAGCACTCACACCACTTACTCCATTGCGGAGGAGACTTTTGGAGATGGCATTTGGGTTGCGGCCGAGATTGTCTACTATGCCAAGACGATCAAAGCCATTAGAGGATCACCGACTCAGTGCGTGAGTAACCCAGAGACTGATGTTTTATCCGAGTTGAGATTCTATCATTGGACTGCAGCAGCCGTGTGGGTTACTGAAGCATGGACACATTTGCTGCATGTTGCCAGAAATGACGGATGGAATCTGGAAGTGGACTTCGAGTTCGAGAGATACCGAGACCAAGAACGGACTGAACACACGAACAAAGTCCGGGATGCTCAAAAGGCTTGGGTCCCCGGCTTGACTTCTCTCGAATGGCAAAAGGGGGGGGGGGGGCCTATTTGAGGGGAGAAGGCGAAACAGACGAAGACAAATATGTTGACATTTGGCCTTGGCTCCAAGACAAAGGGGTCAGACTGACCAAGATTCACCCTATACATAGGGGCGAGGCCTCGGAGAGATCAGTTCAGTTGGTTGAGCAGAATGCAAAGGATAAAGAGAGGGCAGCTGAAGGGGGCGAGAAGGAGCTGCCGGCGGCTAAGCCGTCCGGCATTCCGTTTTCAATGGATAAGGATTTCCTTGACCTTGGAAAGGCGCCTGCGAAGCCCGATAGGGCCTGCAAGGCGCCGCCCCCGAGGGCTGCCAGTCGGCCCCCTGCTCCTCCTCCTCCTAGTGGGCCGAAAGAAATTCATGCCAAAAAGGCACCGCCAGCGATTCGTACTCCATCGAGCCCTCCGGACCAACGGCCGAATATTAATAGGCAAGCGCAGGCTCCGCCTGCGAAAGAGGCTTCTCCCAAGAAGGCTCCTCCACCGAGGCCCGATCCCAGGTCGGAGAACTTAGGTCAACCGCCAGCGAGGATGCCTCGATATGAAGGGGACCCCGCTACTTCTATGACTGCCCAGCCACCGGCTAAGTCGAGCGGCTCAGACGCAGATGGCAGCAGGTCTTGGAGGCCGAGCGTTCCTGATCTTCCGCCCGAACTAAATATATTCGCCGGGGCCAACGCTTCTGGCTCTTCGTTTGTTACTCGGAGCCCTCAGACACATGAGCTTCGCTCCAAACAAGCACCTTTCAAACAGGCACCCAGTTGGACCAGACGTCGGGGCGACCCGCCTCTTGGCGACGGCGGCCCCGCGGGTGAACGATCCAGATCTGCGCGTGCCCGACCTGCAGAGGCGAAGACTGCCTCGGATGATGTTGGTGTTCCTGAAAGAAATGGAGACGACGATCTATTGAACATGCGCGACGCTAGCCCCGCGGCTCAGTCGGACGGGCGCCATTCGTCTCAGGATTCGCCTGATTTGGAGGGAGATGATGACATCACTGCCATCATAATGACAATAAAAGAGGTCTCGTGTTTGCATTTTGAGCCTCCGAGATCCAGTTCAGCGCTGAGAATTGAAAAGAACTTCTTTTACCACTTGCGAGGGCTACAATCGAGAGCACATGACGCCCAGGAAAACACTCTTCTGATGAAAAGGTTCAGAGTTGCGGCTGCATCATACATCAAGACAGCTAAAAGAATTTACGAGATGAGTATACAAGAGGAGATTGAGCAGATAAACACATATTCCGCCGCGTGGAATGAATTTGCTGATGTTATCGCCCGGCAAATTTTAAAGTGAGCAGAGATTTTGTGCGCGCTCCGATGATAGCGGGCGGACCTCGATGGTCAAGACGTAAAAAGGCAGAAGGTTCTGGGGGCAAGGTCAGAGTGCCTACTCCTCCTGCCCCTCTGCCCGGCTCAGCCGGAGCGGAACAAGAGAGCCGCCGTGATGCGCAAGATGAGCAATCGAGTCCGACACAAGTGCCGTCGGACGAAGGAACCATTACATATTCACGATGATGCGACAAAACCTGTTCCCAAAAGCCGAGCTCGGCCGCCACCGGGGGCCTCGGGCCACCTGGGAGCGCAAGAAATTGACGTGGGATCGGAGGACTCTTGCGCAAAGTTCCCGCACGAGAATGATCTTCAATTTCTGGAGTCAATGGGCGACGGAACTTTTCCGCATGGACCGGCGTCTACGAATATGTTCCGAAGATCGTGTCTTCCGCCTACTCCTGATAAAAGACAGGGACAGCCGAAGTACAGGGACCCTTACGATGGGGACAGAAGTAACGGTGGGGCATGCTGCTGTATTTAAAGAGAAACGATTGTATGTGACAGCGGATGAACGCCATCGCATACTTCAGGCTGCGCCTGGACCTTTAAAACAGATGCTCCAGGGCGCCCATATTACGGGCCCTGTACCACCGGACATCGAAGCCATCCGTGAGCAAACGGGAATTACGCTTCGGTACATGGCAGAATTTGTGGAAGATCCCATCTTTGCAATATTGGCAGGTCTTAATCAGGATGACGGATTTTTCGCACATGCAAAGGATTATAGGAGAGCCGAGTTTCATTCCGATATGCGTGCCTGCGGCCACTTATAGTTGGAGAAGATGACGATGAAAACCCGGCTGCCTTAGGCAGTTCGGACACCCGGAGTGGCCTGAGTTTCCGAGCGGATGATTTGGCCAAAATGATAGGCCAATGTGCTGTATACATCGCGAGGCACTGCTCGGACTATGCTAGATCGTCAGGAGTTTGGGTCTATTTTGGAGACCTGGTGCAGAAACTATATGATGACGGTTTTACGTTCCAATCGCGCGCTTTGGCTGCACACAGCTTAGCTGCGTTGCCGGCAGGGGCGATCGATATTTTGGGAGTTTCCCCCAAAGACAGCCCCGAGATTGTTGGAACACTAATCCACGCTCTGTGGGATAAACACAATAAAATATCTCTGCAAGAGAACAGTGGAAAAGAAATGCCCATACCGATATTCTATAGGGCATGCCAGGGACATTCAACGTACACCGCCTCGATTGAGAGAATGTATGTCCCGTGCGACCCGGGCCAAGTCAGGAGTCACGGATCCCTCCTACATATTACGAGCCTACAGACATTTTTGGGGTCTACGAGTGGACATGTTCGCTTGCCGACGGGCAGCTCTGGGCTTTGTTATGCCGCAGAGTACGATTTATTGCGTTTGCTTCCGGCGCGCAATAGCCCAACTATGCCTGGCCCCTCGGATTTTCCTCCGAGGCTAAGCCGAAGGAGATATGGACAAACGCCCACCATAAAAACTGTAGTACCTATGGGCAACCAGGCTCGGAATGGGGAGCCGCCAAAGGTGGGTACCTTGCACGTGAATGACATGCGACACCTCTGGCCATGTCTCCCCAATCTCAAGCATCACGAGCAATGGGATAGGCAGAGTGCTCACCCGCTTCTCGCGCAGAGCATGCCCAGACGGGACATTGGTGTCCCGGGAGGTGCCGAAATTCACGGACATCGACAAAGCCGTCTCCCTCGTGAGGCAGGCAAATCAGATGCGCTGGACGTTACTATTTGACCGAGAATTGTCTTCGTGCGAGGTCACTGTCGACAACGCGTCGATTATCGCCAGGGTTAATACAGACGAGAGACTGATTATTAATTGGGACCACGAAACAAGGTTGGAAACCGCGATTCAAGACCGAATTGTATTCACCCCGTGGGATGACGATGGGAGATTCCTTTGTTTCCGTTACCACTGGGTGAGGACAGGTTTTGCCAATTGTCCCGTCTGTAATTGCCCAATCAGATATAAATACAGGGTTTCACACGATTACATGACCCAGACATGGAGGTACAAAACAATCCCGCAGTCCCTTGAGGCACATGGCATTTCGATAATAGTGGATGAAGAAGCAACTCTGTCATGGAATCGTCATGAGTACATGGATGCGCGGATAAAGAGAGAAGGGAGAGCTTCTGCTAACGTCGCGAGAAACGTCGCCAACAACAATCAGCAGGAGCGAAAATGGGCCTCCAACTTTACCACCATGGCGGCTGCTGGCACAATATTTGGCAACGGCCAGCGGGGAAACTTTCCGGCTTGGGTCCCAGAAAACGCCGAGGCTCAGCCTCCGGCGCGACATGCTCCTTTCTTCCAATACTTAAGGCTTTTGGTCAAGAGATTTATATCGTGGCTAGAACACTCTGCCAAAAGTGCACGGAGGCAAACCCCGCCCATTAATAAATGGTGGCCGACATTGGGCGACT
Organism: Prorocentrum cordatum; assembly: GCA_963575745.1. Taxonomy (NCBI): domain Eukaryota; class Dinophyceae; order Prorocentrales; family Prorocentraceae; genus Prorocentrum; species Prorocentrum cordatum. The sequence goes on from CAUYUJ010020459.1 coordinate 331,113, forward strand.
GGTTTTGACCAGTACGCTCGCCCCAGATCCTGCCCAGCCCTACAAGCATTTCACTGGCCTGATGAACCGGATGACTTAATCACTCCTCGGATCGGCTGGGTACGATGGTTCAACAACATGAGGAGAGCAAACTTCTTTGTTCCTACACTTGCCACAGTAGATGATGCCATACAGTTTGACATGTCTTGGTTCGGCGTATTTCCTGAGGATACTGGAAACAAAGCCGACAACGACAACCCTCCTGCGAGGTTACCAGTCGCCTGGGAGAACAATTTTAGAGCGCGACCGACACGCAGTTCTCACTCCGTTGCAAGACGGGTTGGCATGTGTCGGGACCATCGTCTTATTATCCCCGTGCTGCGACATGCCGCCGGCTCAGCCGCGAGGGCACGCGAACAGTCACAAATGGATCTGGACCTCAAAGTAATCAGAGGGCCTAAGGCCGCGTCGATAACTGACGGACTCCTCACTCTTGACGAACCTGAGGGACGCGTATACTTTCACCATGGGGACCCTTTGATCAAAATAAGATTGTTTGGGGACGAAGTTCGAGGGGTTACCGCTCATTACATAATTGAACACACGGGAATAAACCCTACTACACCCTGCAGGGTTACTTTGACCGGAACGGCAGACTACGTGATCCCGGAGATCATCAAGACCATAGTGGATGACAAGTGGTCAGTACCGGCACAACACATGGAATTGTGCCTTCGGCCCATAAGGATTTTCGCAAGTGTTCGTGCGAAAATCAGGTATTTCATATCGGAGGATCACTTTATTGGTTACCCGGGGCGCATCATTCGTCCCGAAATGGTGAACACGGATGAAATTGAATCGAAGAAACGGACCGACGAATACGCCTTGGATTGCCGCATTCGTGCGGCTGTTGAGACAGACGACATTGTAGAAAGATGGGCCCACATGATGGGCAGGAAGGTACATAATGACGTCCGTTGCCATGGTGCTCTAGTACAAGATGCCACCACTTGGCTACAGGATAAGTATTCTGACCCCAGTACCGATCCCCAGGACAAAGAAGATGGTCCGCCGCACTGCGTGCGGATTATATGGTGCCGCTGCAGCATTTGCTGCCATAAGTATATTACAATTTATGAACGGTAGGAATAATGATCCTGAGCACGACGGCGAAGCCGAGATCGTGGGGCCGCGTGCGCTTGCTGGACCAAAGGCAAGACCTTTGTCTCGCACGCTGTCTCTTCGACCTGGCATGTCAGATGCTCGGGCGTCTGAGGAAGCTACTGGTTCCCCACGTTCTGTCGCCGGCTCAGCCGTGCCGACCAGAGAGGCTAACCTACAATATCCCAGCACGAGGGATCGGTCGGAATTGCGACGCGCGCGCGATGCAGCCATGGGTGATGCCTCAGACGCGGCCGCTGATGATGCCGCCGGCCTTGCGCTGCCCGCGGCGGTGGACGCTGCCGCAGGCGCTGCCTCGGATGCTGCCAGCAGTGTCGCAGGATACGGCTACGAATGCGATCGTGACAAGTCCTACCCGTGCTACGTGAATGGAATCCTTGTTGGGTATCACCTTCACCGGAACAGGATCACGTGGCTTACTAACGATGAATGGTACAATCTGCCTTGCTGGACCTGGCAATCAAAATGGGAACACGACCAACATTTCCCGCCGAGAGAGGCGGCGCTGGTTGGGAATACTGACAGAGAAAGAGGGCGGTCTCGCACGCCTCGTGGCATGGACGCACAGACGGGAGGATCGGCGACTTCAAATCCGCCGCCTCCAGCGCCGCCCAGGCGAGAGAGTTCGTGCAATCCGTGGGGGGACCTCAACTGAGCGCGGCCCGCGTGACTTCGTCCGCGGCAGGCGCTCACCAAACACTTTACCCACGCGCTAAGCGCGTTGGGCGCGGACCTCTCCACTGGTCGGCTAAGCCAGTCCAGCGGAGAGAAACTATTTATAACAATGGTGGGAAACGTCGAGCCTCTTCGGCCCTTGGCCCCCTGGCAGCCACCGCTGAGCCGTAAAAGCTTTTTCGGGTTGGCTGCGGTGGTTGTGCAAATGTACAGGCCGGTGGTGCTGTGGCTGGATGGGCTCTACGCGGCCCGCCGCGGGGGGAGTGAATGTGCTCCTCTCCGCCTCATACTCAATTAGAACTTAACTTAGCTTGCATTCATTGCACTGTCCGCGTGAACTGAAGCTGCGTTTCCGCAGCCATGCGACTGCTCGAGCCAGCCGACCTCGGCTGGCAGGAGAGAAAAGGAGCGCGCTGGGTTGTGCGGGCGGCTCGTCGTCGTCCGTCCTCGGCCGGCCTCCTCCCTTCATGTTCCTGATAGAGTAGTCTTGCTTAACGGATACTTGTCTTATCTATGTCTCATCCCGCCTCCGCTCTCCCTGAGCAGAGTGAACATGAGATCTTAATTCCTTTGTCATCTTACCCCGATTCTCAGAGGAAAGATTAGATTGGCAGGATAGGGAGAAGGGAGATCGAATGGGTAGGGCTTGTGAGCGCAGCGAGGGCTCCCTAGGTAGGTAGCGCAGTTCGACCATTCGATTTGCCTGCAGGTGCTGTCCATCAGCCACCACGGCCACATGCCGTCAGACCAGGTCACCTGGGGAAGCCCACCTCTTGCATGCTGCCAGGCAGAGGTATGTATATTGCGAAGGCCTTGCGGCCGGTGCCACCGACCCTGAATGGCGACGACGGCGACGACGACGACGACGACGACGACGACGACGAGCGCTCTTGGGGGCCTCTTGGGAGTAGTTTGTGGGCCTGTTGGGGAGATCTTAGGGGCCGCTTGGAAGCCTCGTGGGGGCCTCTTGGGGCTTCCTGGGGGTGTCTTGGAGGGGGCCTGGGACGTCTTGGAGGCTTTTTGGACGGTCTTGGGGCTATCTTGGGCGTTTTCGGCCGATCTTTGGGCGACTCGGGGCCCTCTTGGGCCGTCTCGGGGGCCATGTTGGGCATTCGGACCTCATTTGGAGTGTTGTCGAGGGTTCTGGGCCGCCCGACGAAAAACGAATCTGCCCCCCCACCCTTCCCGGGACCCCCCCCCCCTTCCCGGGACCCCCCCCCCCCCGGGGAAGGGATCAAAGGGAAGGGGCTTCCCTTCGACTCGATTACGACACTGCTAGATTTTTCTCTCGCTCACGAGCTTGAGAAGGAAACTGCAGGGAAAGGGGACGACGGAGGCGACGACCGACGGAGACGACGACTCGAACAGCCAAGCCCCTCGCACACGCCGACACGGTCGGCGGATTTCAGGGAAGAAGAGGAGGAGGAGGAGGTGGAGGAGGAGGAGGAGGAGGAGGAGAGGAGGAGGAGAACGACGAGGAGGAGCAGGAGGAGGAGGAGGAGAACGACGACGAGGAGGAGGAGGAGGAGGAGGACCAAAAGTTGAACCAGGATCCATGCACGATGCTGCACCACGCCCTCCTGTCCCACGGTCCCTTTCGTCAAAGGTCCACACGAGCACCGCTCTGCACTGAAAGACGAGCGCCCCTCGAAAGACGGGCGCTCGGGGGGCCTGCCGATGATGGCGACATCCCAGTCTTCAAGGGGAAACGCCCTGCGTTTCCTAGCCACTCCTCCTCCTCCTCCTCCTCCTCCTCCTCCTCCCCCTCCTCCCCCCTCCTCCTCCTCCTCCTCTCCCCCTCCTCCTTCTCCTCCTCCTCCTCTCCTCCTCTTCTTCCTCCTCCTCCTCCTCCTCCTCCTCCTCCTCCTCCCCCTCCTCCTCCTCCTCCTCCTCCTCCTCCTCCAGCCGTCCCAGGCCCAGGCGGGTCTTGCTACCTCGAACTTTGGGACGGCGCTCTGAGGTAGCGAGCCAAGTGGCTCGGCCCCACTCTCCAGGTCGTCACGCCTCTGCCATGGCGAAAGGCGGCGGTGGATCATGGGGCTCGGCGCTCGGCAGCGGCGGCGGCGGCGGCCAGCCATCCGGCTTCGACTGGAAAGGCAAGGGCCGCGGAGGTCAGGGCAAAGGGGCTGCAGGCGGCGCGCCTTGGCAGACCCGACGCCCACCCTCCCGCCGCGCTGAGCGTGAGATCAAGTGGCGCTGTGCGCATTGCAACTGCGCCCGCAACCTCGAATCCATGGACTAATGCAAGCACTGCGGGGAGTGGCGCACGGAGGCGCCCAGCCAAGGAGTGGATGCGGCCTTGGGCGGCGGCCCGCGCAGGCGTCCCTCGGTTCCTCCTCGTGGCGTTCCTCCTGCTGGCAATGGCGCCGACACAACTGTCGATCCCAACCTCACGGTGGACGAGCTCGACCAATTGGTGCGCCTGGCCGAGAAGGCAGGGGACGCCCATGTCGTCGGTCGCTACAAGCAGCAGCTCCAGTCCAAGAGAGCTGGTGATCCGCCCCCGCAGCAGCGCATCACAGACATCGGCGCCAAGGTCGCAGAGATCGAGGCATGCTTGGAGAAGGAAGTCCAGAAGCCCGAGCAGTACCAGTCCTGGGTGGCCACGCAGGTGGCGACGGTCGCCGAGCTCACGGGCCGCCTCTCTGCCGCCGACGCTGAGTACAAGGAGTCTGTCACCTCTCTCGTTGGTGTGCAGTCTCAGAGCCGCCCAGGCTCCCAGCCCCCACCAGCTAAGCTGTCGATCAAAGAAGTGGTGGATGGCACAGATGACATTCCCAACCTCATTGACGTCGACTCGTATTTCAACGTGGATGGATATGAAGTTTCCGATGCGGACCGCAAGAGTATCGCTGAGAGGCGTGACCAACTCTACGACCAGCTCCAGACTGCCGCCAAGGGCTTGTTCTCGGAGGCCGTGGCCAAGATGGAGTCCATCAAGGCAGAGCACGCGGCCCACCTCGCCCGCCTCTCCAAGAAGAGGAAAGGACTCTATGATGGGGGAGTTGCAGCGACGCCTGCTCAGCCCGAGATGCCGAAGGATGAAGATGATGACCTGCGTCCGAAGGAGAAGGAGCGACAAGTTGGCTTTGCTGATCCTGATCAACCTGCGTCGCGGTCGCCAGCACCCACCAGGGCCTCAGGTTCCTCGACTTCATCCATTCGTGAGCGTGCCGCAGCCCAGATCAAGGCCGCGGCTTCAGCCCGCAGCCCCCCTGCGGCTACTCAGGTCGGAGCTTGAGAGCTGCAGGGGGGCCCTCTCATTTGTTTCACAGCAGCAGAGGAATGGCCACGAAGCCAGACGTGTGCATGGGCGCACTCGCCTCGAGGCCACAAGTGGCTGCATCCTGGCTCTTGCCGGTGCCCGCCTGACCCGCTCCTCGACGCAGGCTTTGACCGCCCGAGCGAGAGCTAGTCTTTGTGGGGCAAGGCATGCAGCCCGTTTAACCCAGTCTGTGGCACAGGCCCCCTGCCCGTCTGAGGCCCCTGGCCAGCCCCCCTCGCCTAGGCCTCGGGAGTCTCTGGCCCAGACCCTAGCTGCAATAGTAGAGCGGTGTGGGTATGTGCTGATCCCGCTCGCAACTGTTTGACCCCCCCCCCCACCCCCTGGAGGTGCTCGATCTTCATTGAAAGTAGAGACTATCAACTGTACGGCCTGGTCGTCTCTGCAGAAGTGGCTGCCCCATGGTACCTCGCACATCATCCTGCTGCAGGAGCGCCGCCTTCGTCAATGTGGGCGAAGCTGACCGTGCTTCTTCTAGGGCGAGGGTTCATGGGTAGCAAATCCTACTCACGCCTGCCCTCCCCGCCTCCGCTGGTGTGACGTCGGCTGGCGTTGGAATCATGGTTCGCCATTGTCTCGGCCTCCGCCCCCCGTCAGGAGGACGCGTTCTGATCCCGCACAGGGCGGCTGGTGCGATTGTTAACATCCCAGGGGGCGAGGCCCTGTACGTCTCCAGCCTCTACCTCTACTACTCCCAGGGGCTCAGCGACCTGAACATTGGTCTCTTGTCCCATGTGGCTGCAGCGCTGGAAGTCCGGGCTGGGCCGTGCATCCTGGGGGCTGATTTTATCATGGAACCGTCGGTTTTTCAGGAGTCCGAGTTCGCCAGGTCGTGTGGGGGACGTGTTGTGGTCCCTGAGGCCGCCTCTGGTTCCTGTCTAGCCCCTGGTGGGCTGCGTCTGCCCGATTATTTTGTGGTTTCCAGCGGTCTATCTAAAGGGTTATCCAAAGTGCTCGTCGAACATGCCGCATGTGCGTCGCCGCGCTCGCCCGTGTCTCTGGAGTACTATCCGCAGCTGGCGCAGTTATGTGGTCTGAAGTTCCGACGCCCCCCCCCCCAAAAAAAAAAAAAAAAAAAAAAAAAAAAAAAAAAAAAAAAAAAAAAAAAAAAAAACGTGGGCCCCATCATCGGGCCGCCACCGCAGCCCCCTACTTGGGAACGCGCGAAGGCCCTGGGACAGCAGCTCCTGGGCGCTGTTGGCACGGGAAGAACCCGGCCTGTCCAGAAGTTGCTTGATGCGGTCTATTCTTCCTGGGCCAACCTCTCTGAGCGAGAGTTGGCCGACTCGCCTGGCGTCAAGCTGCCGCGCATTGGGTCTCGAGGCAAGGCCCCGCAGATGCATTGGGCTTTCGTCCTTGAGCAGGACAGAAAGCCGCCTGTGCGTCAAACAGTCTTCTATGCGATCAGGTGGCTGTTCCTTAAGCTCAAAACGTATATATGTTTGCACAGTGGGTCCACAGGGATCGTTGCCTTGCAGCAGGCTGCCGAGGTGAATCGTTTGATCTGTGATCCACCATCTTTCTTGCAGTCCGGGCTAGTTCACCACAGCCGCTGGCATTCCGCAGTTAGTGCTGCTGTTGAGCAGCCTTTTGATCAATATCAATGTAGCACGCTCTGCGACCAGCTCGATGTTGCAGCATCAGCTGCTGAGGCGATAGCCCAGCAGGGGGCTTTAGTTGGTTGGAAGCAGTGGCTTTCGGACAAAGTCGAGGCGGGGGCCAAGCGTGCGCATTCGGTCGTTCGAGGCTTTACACCGTGGGCTCCCACTACGGCATTGCTCCCCATTGGCGTGGTGGTGGCTGACCCGCAGGCTCTGCTCGACGCCCAGGCTGCGCAGTATTCTCAGCTCTGGCACGCCCATCAGCAACCTTGGCAACATCGTGAACCGTTTCAGCCCCAACCTCCCCTTCCCCGCCTGGCCCCCGATGCTCTTCGGGCTTGCAGTCGTGAGTTCCCCAGGGGCACGGCAACTTCGATCGACGGTTTCCATGTGCGTCATTTCGAGTCGTTGTCGGATGACTCGCTCGATCTCTTGTCCGTGATCTATGTTGCTATGGAGTCCAGCAGTCTTATAACCAGGCAGGCTAGTGTTACCATCCTGTCTCTCTTGGTAAGCAGGCTGGGGGTTCTAGGCCCATCGGCCTCTTTTCTTTTATTTATCGCTTGTGGGGAAAGGGGGGAAGGGGCTGTGCGACCAGATGGGAGGAGGGGCATCGTCGGCCATATTTTGCCGCTGGAAAGCTTACGTCGTCCACTGGCGCGGTGCGGAGGCAATCTGTGAGAGGGGGGGCGGCGGTGCAGGATGGCAAAGTCTCAGCAATCTTGTTGTGGGACCTTGCGAAGTGTTTTGAGTCGATTAACATCGGCCTCCTCCTCCAACGATGTGCCCAACAAGGTTTTGACATGACGATCGCTCGGCTGGTCATAGCCATGTACAACAATGCGCGTTTTGTCACGATGGGCCAGTTGCTTCGGGGTCCTTTCTACGCTACGTCCAGCACGGCGTTGTGGCAGGATGCCCATTCGCAACTACTATGGCAAGGACATGTATTATCTGCCCGCTCGACTCGGCCTGCCTCCCCAGAACAGTTTCGCTCGACGTGTGCATCGATGATAACGGCTCATCGACTGCCGGAACGAGTTCGGAAGTACTATATATATATGACCTATCGGAGGCGGCCACCTCGTTGAACGCTGCCATCGTTCACGACATCGGTGGCGGCATCTCTCATGAGAAGGCCAACCTTGTGGCCTCTCATCGCTGCGCGGCCGTTGCTCTGCGCAAAAGGCTTGGAGCTCTCGCTGGCCAGCGAGTCGTGTCTTCTGCAGCCAACCTTGGAGTTGATCACGCGTCTGGTCGGCCCCGTCGGGCCCCCAAGCGTTCCAAGGTTTTCCTGCTTCGTGTGCTGACGCTGAAGCGCAAGACGAAACGGCTGCAAACTATACGGCAAGCTTTAGGTAGACACTCCCGGAAGCTATTTATTACTGGGCCTCTGCCAGGGTTCTACTACAGGTGCGAGATTCACGGGGTCCCGGACAGGGAGTGGGGCATTGCCCGACGTGTTTTTGGTCGTTGTATTAGGCCCGAGGCTGGATCCCGCTCGCTCACCTCCGCTGTGGTTCTTGACAGGGGCCCTACCTACTATGGACCTATTGCCCCCATCCTGAGGTACGCCAAGGAGATCTGGGGGACCCGCATGCGTACGTTTGATTATACCTTGACCTGGAAGGAGCTCAGGTCGTCTTGGGAGTCTGTGTTCTTTGGTCCTGGGCCCGATCGCTGGAAACAGGTCACGGGCCCCATCAGTGCCATGAAGCTAAGCTTGCGACGGGTTTGTTGGCCCATGCCAAGCTTCACGGTAATGAAGGACCATTTTGGAGTTATGTTGCCGCTCGCGCTTGTGAGCCTTGCCTTATTGAAGCGACATCTTAGGTTCGCTGTCATTCACCTTCATGAGCGCCGTTCAGGCGCCAAGCTGCTCCCTACTCTTCAACAGCATGTCCGAGTGTGCCATGATCAGGTGCATGCTATGTTGCAGTCGTCCAAATTCACGTCCTTCGAGAAGGGCTCCATCAGAGCCCTTGCTTGTGCTGCAGTTTGGGGTAAGGCCCGAGCTCGGGCTGCGGGATGCCAGATGGCGAGTGGTCTCTCTGCGATGTTTGTGCCATCGCGGACGACGCGATCTTGCACCGCCTGTGGCACTGCCCTGCATGTGAATACACCCGTAAGGAAGTCCATGGGAGAGATGCGCACCTGGTTCCCCCCTTCTGACCTCACAGAGGAGAGCGACCCAGAGCAGCACCTCGTCTGCACCCGAGGGCTCTACGTTCATCCTGGGGACTATCTTCCTCGCACAGCTCATGATATCCATGGTCCTGGCTCTGGCATCCAGGTGTCTTGGACTGGGGGGCCCTTCAACAACAGCACCGTTCTCAATGGTAGGCTCTATGTTGACGGCTCGTGTTTTTGGAATGTGTTTCTGGAGCTCTCCAGGGCGGGGTGGTCGGTGGTTAGTGTTTCTGAATTGGGGGAAGTGCAGTGTGTCGTCTCGGGGCCCCTGCTTGCGCACTTCCCCCAAACCTCACAAGCTGCCGAGTATGCTACTACGGCCGCCCAGTGTGGAGATGTTGTCAGTCGCATTTTCAGCGACTGCCAGAATGTGGTTAGCGCAGCTCTTGACCCCACCCCTCCCGCCTGTCTGTTCGCCGCCCGTGCGCGGGCTTAATGTTGCAGGCCCTGGGCCCGATTGCCAGCGCCGTCAGTAAAGTGAAGGGGCGCGTTCCCGACAGTGACGACCTCACGCCTGAGGAGCGCGCCCATAAGTTCGGGAACGACTGCGCTGACCAGGCTGCCCGCCTTGCCGCCCTGAGACACCCGTCGCCAGACCCAGAAGAGGCTGAGCGGGCTGCGCGGGCAGCCCGCATCTCTCGCGTTGTGTGCAAGCTGGCGGCACGCGTCATGTCTCTGTGGCCCAAGCTGGCTCTCTCAGAGGCCCCCTGGACCAACCCCCCCTTCTGCTCCGAGGCCTCCTCCTCTTCCCCCTCGCGACTGGTCCTGGGAGGGCAGGTTTTGGATTTGTGCCTCGTGCTTCCGCTGTGCTCGTGATCCTCAGAAGCCCTCCCCTGGCCGATGTCGTGGCGCGGCCGCGATCAAGGGTCTCGCGGGGCAGGGCTTAGTCGACCACGGGCACAAACCTGTTTTCTTCGATGTGAACCAGGGTGGTGGCATCTTAGTTGCCTGCACCCGATGCCTCTATTATACGTGCGGCGGCCAGGTCAGGAACCTGGGCAAGCAGTGCCCTGGCCCACCCGACAGGCAGAACAAATCTGACCATGGCCGCAGGCACGCGTGGAATGTCATCATGACAGGACGGCACACCAAAAGCGGAGTGCCGCTCACCACGGGCCTCGACGATACGTCGTCGGAGCCGCCCCTCAACCGCGATGACGTGGTCCACCACCAGGCGCCCGTGCCGCCCCCCACCTTGGTCCCACCACCTTCGAACTCCACCCTATCCCCAAGACCTGCATTCCCATTTCCGAGGGGTCACTTCTACGGGGGCCCATTGGGGACTCTAGAGGCTATAGCATGGGCCGACATCGCTCGCTGTTCAAATGGCCCCATTGCCACATATCTGCGTCACCGATTGATTGCGACACACCACTGCTTGCTTGCTTGCTTGCTTGCCACCAGCGCGCTCTTTCAATGCACACGTTTGGTTTTGTTTTGCCCTACTTACACCATGTTATAATGCATGTTTGTTGTAAATCAATGGGGCAACTGGAAAACGCGTGTCGCCGTTCTTCCGCCAACGCACAAAACAATTCAACAAATTCCCCCTCCGCTTCCCGGGCTCTCCCCCCATCCTCTCGGATAGGCAGACGGACGGATAAACCGCACGGGGCGTAGGATGGAGGCGAGGGAAGAGGTCGGGAAGAGGTAGTTGGGGGGCGGGGATGGGGGGCTCTTAGCCCTCACCGTGTTGCAGAGGAGCTGCCCCCCACCCGTTCTGTTTCGGAGGACCCACTTGCTCCCAGAACCCCCCCCCCCCCCCCCCCCCCGATTCATAGGGCGCGCCTTGCACGCAGAATTCCAATCCCCTCAGGTCGATTATCCAGGGGGGAGGGGGGAGGGGGGGCAATGCGCAAGTGAGATCGTTGTCGCCGCGTCAATTTCAACACGCATTACCGCATCCGTCGTCATCACCAACATCATCATCAGTAGACAAATTGTGGCCCACGTGATTTTATAGGCTTCGATTTTCGAGCACCCTGTACCTCTTTTTTGTGTTTCGCAGACTGCGATGCCTGTGACAGGAGACTCGTTTTGGAGGGGTTCTCTATACAAGCCTGGTGCGAAAAGGCTCCGTCCTGGTCTCTTTTGCTGAGAGTGTGCCGCACGTGCGGGAGGTGAGAAACGACCAGCAGGAGATGAACAGACGAACTCGGTCTCGATTGCGCCTCCAGAAGTGCATCGACCACATGATGAAATTCCCCGACGCGGCGCCCGACGTGTGGAATAGCATACAAGCGGGCCTCGCAGGTGACAGCGTCGAGCAGTGCATTGAGAGGCAGCAGGCCCAGGGGTCATCGCCCACGGACGCGCTCAAGCAGGCTGCGCCCACGTTCGGCAAGCTCGACAAGTCCGTGCTCGCGTCCATCCTGGGCGCCATGCCGCGCGGTCCATCTTCGGCGCTCCTCGACGCCATGGACGACAAGGATAAGCACGCAGTGGCAGATGTATGTGGCATCGTCTTCCAAATCTCTATGAAAGATAAGGTGCCGCAAGAGTGCAGGACCGATTTGACCATCTTCGTGAACACCATGAAGTTGCGCCTGGCTGAGATTGGATTGGACATCGCCCATTGGTTCGAGAAGAGCGTCGGCGTCGACGGCACTGTCGACTGGTCAGCGCTCCCTTTGTACGGCCTGATGTATGACAATGGCCGCTTGGCCAAGATCACGTACGTGAGTGGTGACATCGCATTGGCCCCCGCCCACGTGACCATCTCGCCGAGCATCCCGCTGAGCAGCGCATCGTCGATCGACGAGGCCCACCTGCTGGTGGACGAGAACCCTATGAAGGCAGCCTCGTACTTTCCAGCGGGGAGTGGGCCTAATAAGTACCGCCTGAACAAGAAAGGTAATCATCTTCAGAGCCTGTGCAAGATCGCCGTTGACAACCTGGATACCGCCAAGGAGAAGTTCAGCGCCATCGCCGACACCCCCGAGCTGGTGACCTTGCAGACTCGCAGCAAGCGCCAGCGTGACGAGGCGCCGGAGAAAGCACGGGCTGATCGTGCTGCCGCGCCCAAGGTGAGGCGCCAGCTTACGTATCCAACATAGCTTCTGCATGTAATTAATCATTATCGTAATCTTTGCAATCTAGTTGCCTCGGGATTTGGGCCCCCCGAGGCCGGTGGCGCCAGCGCAGGTGCCCTTGGGGCACGGACGCTTGCGCGTGCACACTTCGCCAGGCTTGCACGCGTAGAGTTGCCGAGAGTATGTTTTTCTCATCTTGCTCGCCTCATCCTCGCCCCCTTCCCGTCGCAGGCTTCCCAGGACTTTCGAGAGCATGCGCCGAATCGAAGGGATGTTGGCCGCCGTAGTCGGGGGCAGTTGGCAGGGAAGGATAGGGGAAGGGGGAGGGGGGGATCGGAGGAGACAGGGGGTGACGGGAGATAGAGACAGGGGAGCAGGAGGGAGGAGCGAATGATGATCATGACGTCGACGAGTTCGTCAGTTGGAGGTTTCGGCGTCTGGCGAGCCCTTGGAGATGCAAACGAGGGCCCCACTAGGGTCCGATCGACCGATCGCCCGAACCCTCCCCGCTCCATCCTCCCCCGTGGTCGGCTGGAACCTCAAGGAGAGGTTGAGGATCAGAAGCAACAGCATCCAGAAGCCCCCTCCCCACGCGACGCCGCCTCGGCGTTCCCCCCCCCCCGCCCACGCGGCGGCAGCGGTCACCTTCGCTTCGAAGGTCCAGGGCCCCCCGATCTGCGCGCGCGAGGCTCCCCCTCATCCTCCTCCTCGTCGCTAGCACCCCGTCAACGTTGGCACTGTTGAGCGATCCTCAACTTGCTCTTCCGCCTCCTCAGCGCCCCCGTTGCACATAGCCGTTTTGGCTGAAGCCATCTCGAAGTTGTTTCTGGAGACAGACCAGTGTGAACTACTGGAGCTCCTTGGGCGGCATGGCCGCCGACGCAGTGCCACTGCCTTTAGTTGGCGAGGCTGGCCAGCTGGCCCCCATCGCCCGCCTGTGCAACACCAAGCCCGCCATGCTGGAGGAATTCAAGCGCCGCATCGCTTCGGGAACACCCTTGGTCGTCAAAGGCACGGCGATTCCACTCGAGGTGACGCGCGCGGCCGTGGAGCAGATCGAGAGCGGCGCGGACATCCCCACGATGCACTCCACCACGGCAGCAGGTTCAGGGGGCGCCGCGCCCGTTGGCCCACCTGGAGAGGCGGCTGTGTTCATTGCGCTGGAGAGCGCCATCCAGCCAGAGCAGATCCACATCCCAGAGGATCCAGCACCGCCACCTCCTTTACCACCTCCTGCGGAGCCCCCCGCTGCGCCCACTGACGGCGGCACGGGTTCCGACGCCTTTCAGTTGCGAAGTTTTGAGGGTAAGCTCCAGGTGCGCTTCAACAGCGAGTCCATGATGTACGAACTTGTGCAGCTCGACACGTTCGACAGGATAGAGCTGCCGCGCGCGGAGACGGAGCGGGCGCTGGACGTGGGCGGCTGGGACGCCGAGCTGGTGGAGGCGACCGGTGGCGGAAGGAAGCTCGACGCCGTCGACTTGCTGAACAACGTCGTCTACATCGGGGAGTCCGACGGGGAGACCGTGCTGCAGACTACGACTGGCGACCTCGCTATCACCCGCTCTCTCGACGAAGCTCTCGCGAGCGCGGCGTCTTTCACGTTGAACGTGAAGAGCTGGGCTACGGCAGCCGCCGACCCGCTGGACATCTCGATCTACGAGCTCAGGCGGGACGGCAACTTCGTGTTCTTCAGTTTGCCGTCGGTGATGCTTGCCATCGGGGCCCATTGGAAATTGCATGTCAAGAGTTTTTTGGGCCACCAATTCCCAGGATGGAACGCTGCGCTTAAGCGCGCGGAGCTCGGCCGTCTGTGCAACTCAGTGGCTTACGACCAGACGGAAGTACGTGGGTCCGACGCGGTTGACAACAGGGCGCCGAAGGAGAAAGCAGCCAGCGCGACGTCGTTGCTCTACCTCCTCGTTCGGTGGTCGTTTGCAAATAAGCAGGGGGGGGGGCTTCGCGAATGAGACCGAGAAGGACTCATCAGCAGAAATCTTGGCCAGGTTTTTAATGGAAATCTACGTTGGTGGACGTGTTGCGTTTAGTTTATTCACGTCGTACGTCGAGCGGACCAGCAGTGGCTTGATAATCGGATCAGCCAGAAGGCTCATGGTAAATATCAGTACGGACGGGACCGTGACCCTCTTCGTGATCGGCGAGACGAACACTTTGAATCGAGGTGCTAAGGCATTCCTGAATAAGTTCAGGGAGAACCAAGCCTCCTGGGATCATTTTTCAGGTGGATCATGCTGGGCGTGCCGCAGTACAGGGTCCGACCGATCTTTTCTCTGCAAGTGATGTGGCGATTCGGTGACTTGCTTGACATGCGCATCACTGGCCTCGTGAAGGAGAGCAACGGCACGGGCAGCTGCATGGAGCTTGAGGCGAACGACCACGGCGACTCGAAGGCGATGCAGTGCGCCCTCTACGTCAAGGCCGCGGAGTCCTTGAATAAGTCGAACTCCATGCAGTTCATCTCCCACGCGCCCGACAAGTCGCGCGTGCACAACTTCGGCATCTTGAACACCTTCTTCGCCATGCCGAACAACGTCGGCTTCTGGGGCATACCTCAGGACTGGGGTCTCGCGCTCACGCCCCCTCTCGAACTTCAGCTGGTGTCCCGTGTGGAATCTCACTATGGATCGCGAATGCGAATCTTAGGGGTGCGAATCTTGGGGATGGGGGGGTGTCTCGAGTGGGGACCCCCCCCTAAGATCAATCTTTGGGGGGGGGAGGGGGTCCCCGCTCGAGACACCCCCCCATCCCCAAGATTCGCGCCCCTAAGATTAGCATTGGGAATTCCTGGGTCTCGCTCTATGGGCGTCGGCGCCACGCCGAGCGCCCGCAGGGAGGAGGAGAGCGGAGGGGGGAGCAGCTCAGGAGGAGTAGGAGAGGGGGTGAGAGAGAGTGAGAGGGGGGGCAGCCCAGGACCCTGGCGACTTCATGGGGGAGGCCTCGATGGCAGAGATCATCGGCGGCGAGGAGGGCAAGAAGGTTGCGCTGAAAGCGCAGGCTGCGAGGCAAATGGCATGGCTCAAGAGGAAGAGAGAGGGCTCGAACTCAGGTAGTTGGCAACCGCCCAAGCGGTATCGGAAGGCTGCTTACCAATTCACATGTTGCGAGCACAATTCGATGAAACGGTTTCTTGACAAAGGTCTTCTTCATTTTCATGTTCCTGCTGACCCCAAGGATCGAGACAACGTTGCCAAGTGGCCCCGTCTGTCGATCAGCCCTGACCAGGGCAGCGACGGGGTGGCAGGCATCCCCCACTGGCTTCACACGGGGATCAACGTGGACCCATCATGTGACTTCAGCCACGGGGTCCACAACGATATTTACGGTGGAATCGAAGCAGCTGGCCCGGGGTGCCATATATCTATGTCTTTGCGGGGGATTAACGTGCCAGTATCGCCGTGGGACGAGAACTTACGGCGGGGCCAAGTCACTGGAGCACTGAAGGAAGCCTTCGCTACGACGACAGCCTCGACCAACGTGTCCTTCCAGGACTTCGTCGACGATATGTTGGCAGAGCCTGCTGGGCGAGAGTTCGCGGACGCCCCTGAACCTGCAGGTGCGTTGTGGAACCTGAAGGAATCCGACGCGTCCACCGCCAGGGGGGGCAAGACGTTGAAGAACCGATTCTTGGCCGTCATCCGGAAAATCAGAGAGGAGTTGAATTGCAGCGCCCAGAGAAAGTTCGGATATTTGCTGACCTGCGTGGGTATGGACATGGTAGACAACGCGAAGTTCGCCCGCCTTGTGAGGTCGGGCGCCGAGTTCGCGCGCACCGCCAACAGCCGTGTGGAGACAGAGGAGGAGAAGAGTCTTCGGAAGTCATGTGCCAACCAGGTGGTGGCCGCCCTGATGGACTGGCTGGGGCCCGATACGACGATGCTTGACAAGATCATAGTTGGTGCTTCGGAGCCGTGCGCACAGTGGCTTGGCGAGCAACGCTGAGCTTCCCGATACTGGCAAGACAGAGCAATGGCTGAGGAGACAGATCGCTGGCGAATTCATTGCACACTTGAAAGATACGGTTTCACTTATCTCGTCTTCGAGAAAACTCAAGGACTTCGATTTCATTCTCCCCACTGGTCACAACATCGCAAACTAGCCCCAGGAGAGCCACGCGGCCAGAGAGAATGACATGATGCATACGCTCGACCACACCTGCGTCGGCATCGTGGGCTGCCGCGTCAAGAGGGCGCTGTGGATGATGAAGTGCTGGAACTCGCGTTCGTGCTTCTTCGCGGACGACGCCGACTTTGCTCGCCGCGAGGTTGCCCGCATGAAGACGGAGCACGAGAACTACGCGACGATGAAGCGGAGCAACGATGTGGAGGGCGTGCAGTTGTTTGTGGACCGCAGCCCTTGGGAGCGGAAGTCGCAGCAGCCAGTGTGCGGGGTTTTGGAGATTGACGACTTCATTATCACAGAGCGGGTTCGTTCGTTCCAAGCGTGCCATAGCAGGTGCATCGGCTCGCAGATCGTGGAGGACGGGTTCAATGACCAGAAGAACAACGCCCATCATAAGAACAGGAATGGCACAATCGAGACTGCGTTCCACACGTTGTTCGACAAGAAGGTGGCGTCCAAGAAGCACGGCTACAAGGAGTTGACTTTCCCGATGTTCAATTGCCAGCGCGACTTCAAGGTGCCTGCTGATGCTTATCGTCCGTCGTACTTGTCCATCGGCTGCCTCGACAAGAGCCAGCACGCTTGGCACGGCGAGATGTTCATGACGACGTCTAAGTTCGCTGTCAGGTGCACGCTGGCAGGCGCCACTACGCCATGGATGTTGCCTCTGGCGCACTTCTCCCGCAGCGCTGGGGTTGCTTGGCCTCTCAAGGAGCACGCGGTAGTAAATGCAGATGTTGTGTTTATGCAGTTGTCCTTGGATGTTGTGAGTATTGATGAGTTGCTCCACGCTGTTGTTGACCCGAGCAACTGGGAAGCGATCCCTGTCGAATGGTGTCCGGTATTCTCGCAGTGCCTTCTTCTTGGAGAGCAGCTGCCCAGGGAGCTGCCGGGTGGGCTCGGCGGCAGGCTCCGAGTGACAGGACGTGCTGCGCCTCTCCTTGCGGTTGCTGCTCGCGCGTGCTTCCTCGGCCTGAACAAGACGCAGCTGACCAGATTGATGAAGTATCAAGGGGTCGCGGCCGAGGGGAACAGTTTGTACGAGATCCTGGAGGCGCTCATCAAGTACAACCTCGGCAAGCCAGACGCGCCCATCAACGAGGAAAAGCTGCTGAAGATCATGGCCATCAGGGTGGTGGAGTCGGTATCGAATCAGAACGCAGCCCTGGAGACGTTCATGCGCGTCGAGGGCGCCAACTTGCGACAACTGGACGAAGACTGCGGATGCGCACAAGAGGGTCATTGCCGAGCGCGATGACTACACCAAGGATTGACAGAAGCGGCGGGCTGAGACATGGGCACCGCCTGCGCCAGCCCACAAGCGCAAAGGCAAGGGCAAGGGCAAAGGCAAGGGCAAGCCCGCTGGCGGGGCTGGCCACGGACCCCCGCGTAGGATCCCCGAGGGCGACATCGCCCAATGCGAAATTCGCCACCTCGTGCCTCCTGTGGCACACGTGCGGCGGTCGAATGTGCAAGGCGCGTGGAACGGCCACCTGAAGCCGTTCAGCAGGTTCGGCGCATCGTGGCAGCTCTACGGCCACCGCGAGAGCCTCCTCATGGTGCTGCGCGACCTGTGGTCAAAATGCTTGACTATGCAGGGCACTGGTGTAGACCAGTGCCCGATCGCTGGCTTGTTCGACGATGGGCCAGCTGCGATTCCATAAGCAAATTTGTTGAGATCAGAGCTTCGCCAGAATTATGTTGATATGTGTGCGACCAGCGTGGCTTGGCATTTACTGTATTTTACAGTGCTTTCCTATCATTTTCATTTCTTGTAGATCGTGTTCTATTCCTCCACTCCCTCTCCTCCACTCCCCGATGAGGAGAGGAATTGGTGAAGGAAGGCGGGGAGGAGAATAATTGGCATTCGAGGGTAGCGGAGGAGTAGGGAGGAGTAGGAACGGATAGTTGGGGTTGGGAGGGGGAGGGCAGAGGGGGCATGTATAGCAACTCCACCCTTCCAATCCTCCCCCCTTCGCTGCATGAGGGTTTGCGGCGCCAAGCCGCGCGGTCGCCAGTAGGCTGGCGACGACGACTGCGACAACGACGGCGACGTGACTACGACTCGGGCGACGATGACGCTGACAACGATGGTACCATGACGGCGACGACTGTCACGATGTCATCGCCTGCCGATGTCACGGCGGCGACGGGGACGACAACGACGAATGATACAATTACGTGGTGCACGTGACGAGGGCGACGAAGACGACGACGTCGTTGACGCCGTCGTCGGCGACGCCAGCGCCTACGAACATGACGTCGCCGACAGACTTCGATATCGACGTCGTCGTCGACGACGCCGACGCCGTCGTCGACGTCGACGACGTCGACGACGGCGGCGACGACGAGGAAACTAATAATGAGGATATGGGGGATGGGATGGATGGGTAGGGGACGGGGGCGAGGGAGGAGGAGAACGACGACGATAATAACGACACGGGGCGAGGGAGGAGAAGAACGACGACGACGGGGGGGAGGGAGGAGGAGAACGGCGACGACAACCACGACGACGATGACGACGACTACGACGGCGTCGGACGTAGGACGACGACTGCGACGACGAGGACGCGGGCGAGCACGGCGCCGACCAAGACGAATGCCCCTGCCAAAGTCAGGGCCGCTGCTGGAGAGGAGCAAAAAAAACAAAAAAACACGACCACCGTCATGGACGGCGTCTCCCCACCTCCTTCCTGCCGCCCCGTCCACCCTTCACTGCCTTCCCCCCGCCTTTCTCCCTCCAACCCCTTCCCCCCTTCTCCCCTTTCCTTCCCTTCTCCCCTTCTCCCTCTCTCCTGTCCCTATCCCCCTCCCTCTCCCTCCCCCCTCCCTTCTCCTCCTCCTCCCTTCCCTATTCCGCTTTTGGTACGTGGCCCAAGCGACGCTGCTCAGGCAGGACGGGCCCGCCCTGTAGGGCGTGGCCTTCGGTGCGGCGTACGGGCAGGGACCCGCTGATCTTAGGGATAGGGTGTTGTTTGGACCTGGTCATGGTCGTCCCGCCGTCGGCTCGTGAGTGTGACGGGTGGGGGGCGGGACAGGCTGGACCGCCTGGTGGCCTGGGACTTTTTTCCTCCTCCTCCACCCCTCCCAATGCGGCGGGGTCGGTGGAGCCCGTCGAGCCGCTCCCTACGGTGGACGAGGACCCGTCTGCCCCTGGAGCTGCTCGTGCAAGGTCAGCTGAGTCTGGCGACTCCGACTGAGCCTGTGGTCCTGGGGTGCCCTGCGTTTCGGTAGGCCACCGCCCAGGTCCTTTGCCCCAGGCGATGTTTCCGCCAAGTGCTGTTTCATCCTGGAGGCATCCCCCTCTCCGCGGTTGATGTTGAAATCCTCCTCCTCCTCCTCCTCCTCCCCCTCCCCCTCCCCCTCCCCCTCCCCCATCCTCCTCTTCCTCCTCTTCCGGGCATCTCCTGGCCAGAAGGGGTGCAAAGAGGTAGGTCCACGCAAGTCGAGGGCGCGTCGGGCGAAAACCCCGTGGTGACGGGGACGAGCTCTCTTCAGCTCATCATTCCGGGCAGCATCTGAAGAGCCACGAACGGACCGGGGCATGAGATCGAGATCGGTTCGGGGAGGGCACCCTACACGCCGGTCGTTGAAAGTATGTATTTTTGGATCCCCACATCCCAATCTACTTCAAGCGCCTTCCTACTTCAAGAATCGACATACTTTGCTGTGTTTTGTTATTATCTGGGAGGGCCTTGACCCAATCCACTATATCCGCCTTCCTACTTCATGTTTATACCTACTTCTTCCGACCGATGTGTACTGTTCTTGGTGCCTGTTGGATGTTTTTGTGCATCCTGGGGAGGGTACCCTTGGATGTTCTGTTAGTTTTGGCTGGCGGGGGGTCTCGTGCTCTTGGAGGAGGTTCTTCTGCCCTGGGTCCAGCTGTACGCTGCGAAGTCTGACCCTTGCAGCCCCGTGGCCCCCGCAATGGGGGCCAGCAGGTTTCTGCTTTTGAGGAGATCTGCAGCGGGGGCCCAGCCTTGAGAAGGAGCCGCCCTGCCGATATGTCTGTTGGTGCGAGGAGGGGGTATGTTCGAAGGGGAGGGATGCGGGATGGAGGGGGAGGGACAGCATGGAGGAGATGGAGGGAGAGGAGAAGGAGGAGGAGAGAAGGCATGGAAGCAAGGGAATTGAAGGAAGCTTCGGGGAGGGATGCGACGTGATGAGGGACGAGAGTGACCGCAGGAGCGGAAGCGAGCATGGGTTCAGAATTGACGCGGTGTGGGGGAGGGTGCCCCGCCACAGGTCCTGAAGGGGCAGTCCGCGCCGCTGAGGAGTGTGCTCGCGGCCGACTCCGAGGAGCTCTGTTCTCTTCGGCGCGGGGGCGAGGCGGCGGGGAGGTCAGTGGAGGCATGGCGGATGGGAGGCGGAGGGAAAATGGGAAGGAGGGCGGGGGAAGTGTCCGGCACCTCGCACCCCGGTGTCGTTCACTGAAGCGTGTCGCAGAGTTCGGCGTGGCGCAGCGCGATCCGATCCGATCCGATCCAAGCCAGCGCAATGCAACTCTTCTTCTTCTCCTGCTACTCAATCTCTTGTCATTGCAGCAGCGTCTGATCCCGTCGCAGGTTCTTCGAGATCGCCCCAGCGAGGTCGCAGGTCCTTCGATATCGCCCCTGGTGTCGAATTCGAAGATCCTTACATATTCTCTTCGCCAGATCGACGGGCACTGCCCCACAATAACCAGTGCATAGGATCGCAATCGTCTCGTTCCGTTCCGTTCCCATCCTGTGCTAGTGGCCTGCGGCCCATCCCGCCACCGTGCTTGGCTCGCGGGCCAGAGAGATCCAGAGAGCCGCTGGATGCTTGGAGGCCATCTTGCAGCGAACCGCGGTCTTCTTCGCGGACGTTCGTAGGACCGAGAAGGCGGCAGAGTTCACATCGTGGGTCATCCCCATAGTCCCTGCGGGCTCTGCTGGGTTGTGTTGGGGTTCTCCAGAGGCTCTTTTGAGCGGTTGGTTTGATTTTGATTGGGGCCTTTTTGGTTTGTGATTGGCATCTTTCTTGCGTCATCCTTCAAATCCAAAGAAAGTTAGAGGGGTAGGAGTTTGAAAGGTTGCCACATCGGAACGTTTTGCTTGGGACGCTGTTGGATCGTCTATGTGCCTGTTTTGAAGTTTCCTAAAGGGGTCATTGGGGGTATCTTGGGTCCTCCAGAGCCGTCTCGGAACGTCTGTGTGCTTTTGGAGAGTATCTTCGGGCTGCCTTGCAGCAGTCCTGCCCTGTCTAGGAGCTCTGTTTGACTGTCTTGCAATCCCCTGGGCCCTCCTGGGTTGTTTTTGGTGGTCATTGGGGCCCTCCTGGAGTGTCTTGGATCTCTCTGAGACTATGTCGAAGCCACGTTGAGCCGAAAGACCGAACAAGCGAAAAGGATATGAACACATTTTGCTTTGCCAATGTTGGTTGCCTGGGGCCTCTCTTAGAGCGTCTTGGAGCCTGCCGGGGAGACTCTTGAGGGCCTGCTGGGTCCCTTGGTGCCTCGTTGAACCTTTCGAGACTCGTGTGCCTTTTCGGGCCTTCCTTGAGAGACTCTCGGGGGATCTTGGGACCGCTTGGAGCGGATTCAGCCTCGGGAAAAGAGCATCTTTGGGCCCTCCTGGGTGGTTTGTGTAGTTCTTGGTGTCTTCATGGGCTGTCTTGGAGCTCTCTCAAACTATCTTGAAGCTACGTTGAGCCGACAAGCCGAACAGGCGACAAGTACCCGGGAACCATTTGAATGTTGTTCAATGTTGGTTGATGGGGGCCTCTCTTAGACCGTCATGGAGCCTCTCGTGGAGACTCTTGTGGATCTCTGGGGTCCCTCGGTGCCTCTTTGAATATCCCGGCAGCCTCGTGTGCCTTTTCGTTGTATCTTCGGAGACTCTTGGGGGACCTAGGGTTCGTTTTAAGCGAGTTCAGCTTCGGGAAGAGAGCATCTTGGGTCTCTCCTGGGCCGTTTGGGTAGTTTTTGGTGTTTAGTTTGGCTGTCTTGGAGCTCTCTGAAGCCACCTCGAGGTCGTTTGGGCGGATTCTGCTCTCCGGAGAGTCACAGGCGGCCCGGATCAGTAGGTCGACCCTGCCAGCTTAAGGGTACCTTTGTGTCCTGTGCCTCGCGACACGTGCCGTCTTACACTCCTGTGGCGATGTGGCCCTCGGAAGAGTCTTGTGTACTCTCGAGTGTCATGTCCAATCAAGGCCGCCAGTGGCCCAGAATCGGCCAATCTTGAACGGGCCGACGATCAAAAAGCCGCCGATCGCTCAGGGTTGGACGATCCACGCGGTGGCAGGAAGCAGTGCCGAGGTCGTCACGACACGGATTCGCCGTGCACCTGCACTCTGGCTGACTGCCGCCAGGATGAGGACGAGCGGGTTGCCCTGGCGAGCGATCAGGCTGTGCAGGCGCCGCGCACCCATGCCTGCTCTCGCTGCCCGCCAGAGGTCCGCCCTCCTCCGCTTCGAGGGGCTTGCGACTTTCTCGGAGAGGGCGCCCCCTCCCCCGTCCTCCTCCTCCTCCTCGCTCCTCCCCCCTGTCTCCTCCTCGCGTCGTCCTCCTCCTCATCCTCCTCCTCCTCAGGCGAGCCATTTCCAGGTTTCGAGCTGATTCGAGCGACACTTTTTGGCCAGCGTTCTTGGAAGTGGCGCAGCTGGCCGCAGCTGGCCAGAGCCAAGCTATTCCATGACCAGCGAGGGAGCACCGTGGAGAACCCAGAGGACAGCCTGGGAGTGCCCGAAGTGTTCCTCAACTTCCACTGTCGGTCCTTGTGTCGCGAGGGTGAAGTCTATCCGTCACAGTTTGCTGGCAACATGCGCAAGCAGAGCTCAGTTCCAGGGCAGCATGGAGGGAAGCCGCCGCCTGTCAAACGTTGGCTCGAGGGTACTCCGAGGAATGCGAAAGGCGAGCAAGGCGGTGTCGACCCATCTGCGCTCTCATCTGAGCAAATTGTCTCGCTGCTTCTAGCTCGAAGGGTTGCCAAAGGTTCCCAGGTCCTGGCCGACGTGGAGCAGACTCTCAAGAAGAGTGAAGAGGTGCAGCCCGCGGACCTGGCCTCCAAGGGTCTCCAGGATTTGTTGCAGCGGCAGCAGCGCAAATCCAAGCAGATCGACTTATCTCTTTATTACGTGTGCTGGCGGCGAAGGAAGCCTTGGACAGGGCAAATACTGCCTACGATGAAGGGTCCCAGCAGCTGGCCAAGCATCGGGAGAGCCTGGCGGACATTGAGGTCCACATCAAGCGTGCGCAGTCTGCCAACATTCTCCCCGAACTTCCCGAGGCTGGCAAAGAAATGGGTCCGAAGCATGAGGTTGCCATGCTGGAGATTTTGGAGAAGTGCGTCCGCAACTACGGGACCCGCTTCGGCATCAGCACCGAGGCGCTCCTCTTCGCAGGCCGCGAGCAAGAAAAAAGGAGATCGGGTCCAAGATCCCAGCGCCCATGGATGCTGACCATCATGGTGGCGATGGCCATTCTATTCATATTCCCGCTTCTCCGCCTGGTGCAGGCGCAGCGGCCACAGATGCAGCGGCTGCAGGCGTGCACCTCGATGCCGGCGATGAAGTGGTCAAGCGTGTGTTCTCAGAGGCGGGCCTGGATGTTTCGGAGGTGGAAAATTTCAAGCGCCTGCTCGAGAGCGTTGGCGATCTTGCCAAGCGTCCGCGTACGGGGTAACCGTATGCATCCTCCTGCGGGTGGTGAACATGGCGGATAGCAGTTTCCCTTTCATTGAGTGTGCTGGCAGGTTTGGCACCAATTTGGGCAGCATGGTATATGCGGTTTGACGGCCAACGTTTCGTCATGGTCGTCGGGCAGAGTTCGCTTGAGTGGATTTAGGAGAGCCCAGATTACAGTCTTCCAGATGTGTTATAGCTTGAGCACAGGATCAAGAGTCCCATGCTTCTGAGTTCGTTGTTCAAGTGGGCTTCGAAGAGATAATGTTGCTGGAGGGCGAGGCTAGCGGATTCCACAGGTGATGGGCCGTTGCGCTCCAGTGGTGGCCCCGGGGTCTTCAGCAGCATCGCGGCCATGCGCGAGCTCAGCCTCAACTCGGGGCCGATGCCGAAGCACAGGGTGGAGTCGCTGAGGCTGAACGTCGGCCTCGCGGTTCCGCTCCATGTCGCGTCGGCCTACCTCGTCAACAGCATAGGCGTGGAAAAGGAAAGCGTGGCGATCCTCTCGCAGCTCATGGAGCACCCGGGCGCGCTGCGTGGGCCGTGGTTCATGCTCGGGGATTTCATTTTGGAGCCGGGAGACCTGCGCGAGTGGGCCGCGCGCGCTGGCGGGTGCATCCTCGCGCCAGGTGCGCCGACCTGCGGAGGCAGGTAGCTGGATTTTGGTTTCTGCTCGAAGGTGCTCTCAGGGCTCGTCGAGTCAACTCGCCGATCCAGAGGCCTGCGCCCCAGACGCGCGTCCCCGCGCAGGCGAGGTTGCGAGGTCTTGGACAAGAGGCTCGCGCGATGCGCCCTGCCTTCCCTCTCAAGTTCCCGATCGAGAAGCCGCCTCCAGCGAGGCAGGCCCCTCGGGTAGCCTCGGAGGGGGGCTGGCCTTGGGCCGTCGAGCAGGGCGCCCCCGCTGATCTCGGTGAAACGCGTGCTGTTTGGCTCAGGAACTCGGAGGCTTACTTGGTGGAGTTTCACGGCCTTTGTGGCTGGGCCCAGGAGGCCTGGACAGGCCAGGGTTTCGGCCAGCGAGCCTTTGGCGCAGTCCTGGAGCAGGTCTCTGAGGCGAAAGTCCAGTTCGAAGTTCAAGACGCGGGCCCGATTCTATTCGGTGGTCTTTCGTTTGACGGAGATTGGGCGAGCAGCCCAGCCTCAGGGTTGCCCCTCCGTGGCGGCGCTCCGTTGGCAGAAGCGCGCGGTCCAGTGCACTGGGGGCAGTAATTGGCTTGTCTCTGGGCCTCTCGGCAGGTGGTCGGAGGTGTCGAGACAGGGGCCGACCGAATTATTGGCGTCCGGCGACCGGGATCAGCTTGCTCGAGCTGCCGATTTGTTCGAGGCCTCGCGCTGGTACCTCGCCAACCCGCAGGGGGCCGACAGGGCGAGAGCAGCCAGGTCTTGGCGAGAGCGGGCGCAGTCGGCCGCGCTGAACGGTGGCAGCTGCGCCATCAGGTTTGTTCGCGATTCCGTTCAGCTTTCTGCCTCGTCGACGGGGGGGGCCTGGATGGTTCGCCTGCTCTGCCCATTGCCGGCCAGGTAGGAGGGCCTGGGCAAGATCATAAGGACTCGGGCCCCTCTGCGGTGCGTCGAGGAGCGCGAGCAGGAACGGCGCCCCGCGGAGTGGGAGAGCCCGAGACCTTGTGCCGCGGTAGCCGGCGGTGGTCAGGGGTTCCCTGCAGGCCTTTCGGTGGGCTCTGGCTCCGCGGAGGCTGGCGCGAGGCTGGGCCCCTGCGCCGGGCCCCCGCCCGTCGCGCTCGAACAGCTGCTGGCTTGGACAAGGGCGGGCTTTTAGTGAGTCGGCTGAGTTCCCATGATGATGGCAATGATGGTGGTCCGTCATCATCTACCATGATGATGACGATGATTGTGGGTGATGATGACGATGATGATGGCGATGGCGATGGATGGTGATGATGGCGGATGAGGATTCACTCTCTTTCCTCCGTAGCCGCGTCGCCTCGAGCGCCTCTCGGGGCTTGGGGCTGGCGGCGGCAGCGTCTAGCGGGCCGAGCCCGACGCCGGGCGCGACGCTGAGGGCGACGCCCAGGTCCGAAGTCACGTCGGACACTGGGTCCGACGCGAAGTCGGACGCCGACGCCGACGACTCCGACCTGGGCCCGGGTTCCCATCGCCCCGAGACAGAGGACGAAGTGTCCGACGTCTCCGAAGCGGGCTCAGTTTCCCATCATCCCGAGACAGATCACGAAGTGTCCGACGTCTCCAGCGCGGGCTCAGGTTCCCATCGCCCCGAGACAGAGTACGAAGTCCCCGACGTCTCCGACGCGGGCATGGGTTCCAATCGCCCCGAGACAATGTGCCAAGTGTCCGAAGACGCCCGACGATGTAACGGCAAGGACTCGTCTTCCGAAGGCTCGTCTTCCGATAGCGACAGCGGCTCTACTAGCGGCAAAGACCTCGCCCTCCGAGCTAGTCGAACGTCTCAACGGCCGCGGCCGCTGAGACGTTTGACCATGGTCCCATGACCCTGGCGGAGCACGCGGCCGGCCGCGACTTCCCAATGCGCTTCTCATTGCCAGTGACGCAGAAAAATGAAACTTGGATAGGCAGCGCCAGTGGTGGATTTGCATTATGTTTGTTTTGGGCGGCGTTGAAGGGCCCTCGGTGCCGCCCCGCCTTAGGCGAAGGCGCCGGGGGCCTCCTCTGTCGCCAGAACCCCCCGCGCCACGCCGAGGGCGCGGAGCGCCAGGCAGCAGAAGCGGCGTGGAATGAGCGGGTTCGAGCGGAAGGCGCGCGCCAGGGCCTCTCCGCTTCAGCGTTCCCCGCGGCGGCCGCAACAGCTGCAACAGCCGCGGCGCAAGCGCCCGTCGTCGTCCGCCCCGCCGGCCCGCGCCCTGGTCGCCACGCAGTGGTCGTCGCCCGTGCAATCCTGGAGACGTCCAGTTCCTTCAAAAGTTTCGATGCGCGGCGGTTTGCGCTCCTCGGGGGCGACCGCGCAGCTCTGGGGCCTCATGGGCAGCGCCGAAGGACGGCGACTGCAATGGCTCAGTGCGAGAAGCTCGTGACGCAGGGGATTAACCGAGAGGTTTTTGTTTTTCGTTTGGCTGCGGACGGTCTCGACCGCGCGCGCCGAGTCGAAATTGGCACCGCGCTGCGGCCCATTCCAAAGCTACGGTCTCAAGGCAGGCCGGCTGGAACAGTTGGGCCCCGAAGGGCCCTGGATCGCGGAGCGGGCGATCGGGATGCGGGGGCCCCCGCGGGCCGCGGATTGCGACGGCAAGGCCTCCATGCCTGTGGACTGGGCCCATCGCGCGCCGGGCGGCAGGCGGGGGAGTGGGCGTGGACTTGCGCGGGCGCGCGCGAGAGAAGGCGCGGGCGCGGCGCAGCGACGGGGCGGATCTGAGCGCGCCCTCGGCTGCAACGGCCACGTTCCCTCGGCCGTCGTTCTATGCTTGGGGCGAGGCGCGTCGGCCCGGGAGCTTCTGGCAAATTCGATGACATAAGATAGCGGGACCACGATGATGGACAGTCTGCTGGCGGCGGGCAAAAAGCCGCCAAGTCTGGCCATGTTTCTGACTGCGCCCACTGCGCTCCGCACCGCAGTGGGGGCGCAACACCTGGGGGGCGAGACGGCGCTCGCCAAAGTCTTCGGCTGGGCACCCCGGCGTTTCAACAGTCGCGCGGGGCCCCTGGCGCGGGGAAGCCGACGCTGGAACGTTATGTTCAATGTGCTCGGAGAGGAATCCCAGGTGAGTGCCCGAGATCGGCGCATTCTCGCCCGATCTTTCTTTGGCGGGCTCGGGGGCGAGAACAGTTCGCGCCTGCTTCTCGGGGAATTGCTGGCTGACTTGCGCGCGGCGCACTACTCCTGGGTCGCCGCCGGAAGCAAACGCAACAGCGATGCTGCAGGCGTTCAGTCTAGGGCCGCCTCGTTCCTCTCAAGGCTGAGCACGTTGTTCGTCGGTGGGGCGATTTTGGGCATTCCGTGCAGCTGCGCGGGCGCCGCCCTGAAGTTTTTGCGGCGGACGCTGCGCTACCCGCGCGGCAACGGGGCCCAGACTGTGGGCCTCGGCGATTGGAGTGCGAAGCCGCCAAGGCTGCACTTCGACGGGCGCAGGCACTTGTGGCCAGCGCGAAGGCAAGCCTGAAGCTGCATCGGCCAGAGCATAATTGGTGGCACGCTTGTGCTGCATTCCGTTTGCCCCCCCCTTGCTTGCGACAGGCGCGGGCGCAGCGGAGTCTGCAACAGCAAGTAGCCGAGGCCTGTTTGAGGCGCATCTGTCGGGGGCAAGCCTTCTTGAGCAGCAGGCAATCGCCCAGCCGCGGCAATTGTTGAAGCGCGCCGAGGTACATCGTCGAGACGGGGGCACCGCGCGGCAGGCACGGGGCCGCGCAACGGCGGAGTGGCCGGAGTTCGACAGCGGCCGTCGTCTTGTGGAGCTCTTCCAAGTCTGGAAAACGAGCACGGGCAACGCGGAGCGGCGACTGCGCCGTTTCTTTGGGGTGCATCGCCCCGAGAGGGCTCGATTGCTGGATGTTTCCGTTGAGGATTGCGCGCTCGTGGACCATGCGCCCCCCGGCAAGTCGCCGCGCGCGTGGCTGGGCCAGCGGGGGCGGGGCGGGCCCGCCAGGCGCCGGCACGGGCATGCGCCCCAGCTGCATGAGCGGCCCCAAGGGCAGGTCGGAGCGACGGGAAGGGCCGAGAGGCGCGGCAAGATAATCACGAGGGAGCCTCGGCCAGGACGTCGGTGAGAGGTAGGTTTCGGCAGCCATCGAGCAGCTGCCATCGACGCCGCGGTGGCCGCTTCCCTGGCAAGCGCGCCCGCCTTCTCGCGGAGGCTGCCCCCGATCTCCCCGCGGCGGCGCAGGGGGCGGCCCGGGCGCCAAGCGGGGGGCCAGGGTGCGAGGGCGCAATCTTGGAGGGGCGAGGGCCGCCGCCGAGGCCAAGGGTGCGCGGGGGGAGAAAGGTTTACGCATTGCCGCGCCAAGTCCTGTGGGCCGCGACGCTCACCTGGCCACCGCGCGCCCTCCTGGCTTCGCGCTAATTCGCATGGGAGAGGCGGAGGCCCGCCGCAGGGCGCAGCGCTTGCAATGCCAGTTGGTTCGCGACCCCGTGGAGTTATTGCTCCGCCTGGCCAAGCAGGGCGGCAGCGCGGCGTGGAAGAAAGGGAACGTAGTCTTGGCTGCAACAGCCGACGCAGATTACGGCATCGCCGCCTAGGTTGCAGCAGCGTTCACGGGAGCTCTCTACGTAACGCCCACCGGTTTTGCGCGGCATGTTTCCAAAAGGCACCCAGTGCACCGAGGAGTTTCGGAGCTCGAACCAAAGCTACCATGTGGCTGTAACGGCGGCTCTCCAGGCACGCCGCCCTGCACTGCTTGTGTGGGTTTGTGCCTGTTCGTTCCTGCGTGTTGTTAGTTTTCTAGTTGTTGTGTGTGTTGCTGTGCGTTTTGTTACTGCGTTGTTGCATGTTGTTGTTGATGTTTGCCGGTAGTTGCATATGTTTGTGCGTTTATGTATATGATTATGTTTTATGTTTTTTGAAATGTTATAGGTGTTGCACGTTGCTGTTCGTTGATGTAGGTGCTTTGTTGTTTGTTAGTGTGTGTGTGTGTGTTTGTGCGTTTGTTTGTGTGTGTGTGTTCTGTACTTGGTTTGCGCGCGTTTGTGTGTGCGTCTGTGTCTTGGTGTTTGTTTGCCGTGTTTTGTTTGTTTTTGCGCGTCTCCACTTCGTGCAGATGTGTCCTTCATCCTGGTCCTCCGTCCGTCTGTCCGCCAGTCCGCCCGCCCATATGTCCGTCCGCCCGTCTTCGTCGTCGCCGTCGCAGGAAGGCGAGGAGGAGGAGGGGGAGGACGAGGAGGAGGAGGAGGAGGACGAGGAGGACGAGGAGGACGAGGAGGACGAGGAGGAGGAGGAGGAGGAGGAGGAGGAGGGGTAGGAGCACGGACGAGGAGGGCAATCAGACGGGGGGAAAGGGGACGAGAAACGGATGAGGAGAAAGGGGTGGCGGACGGACGGACGGCAAGACGGGCCGACGACGACGACGACGGCGATGATGGTGACGAACGGACCGTCGGACGGACGGACGGACCGACGGACGGACGAGGACGACGACGACGACGACGACGACGACGATGACAGCGACCATGAGGACGGGCGGACGGACGGACGGATGACTGGGACGGAGGGTACTTCTACACGACCAGTAAACCCCAAACCCCAAAACATGTGGAAGAACACAGAACGCACAATACCAAACAAACACACAACGCAACGAACAATTACAAAACAAGCACGAACACCCCCTCCTCCCTCCCCCCCTTCTTTTTCCCATCTCCCTTCTCAGTTTCCCGATCTCTCCTCCAACCCTCCTCTTCCGCATCCTCCTTCCTCATCCTCCTTCTCCTCCTCCTCATCATTCTTTCTCCTTTTTCTCTTCCTCCTCTTGCCACCTCCTCCTCCCACTCCTGCCTCCTGTTCCTGTTCCTCCTCCTCCTCCTCCTCCTCCTCCTCCTCCTCCTCCTCCCATTCCGCTCGCGGTCCTCTTCCTCTTCCTCCTCCCTGTTCATCCTCCTCGTGCTCCTCCTGCTCCTCCTCCTCCTCCTCCTCCTCTTCCTCCTTGGCATGGGCTTGAGCCGGCGGCGGCTTTTCCCGTCGGCGCGTTTGTGTTCTGGGTTTTCGGCCTCCGCGCCCGACCCGAGCCCGCGCCCAGCTCCGTGCCCGTCTTGCACGACAGGCAGGATCGCCTCGCGTCCACGCGCCTGCCCAGGTGCGGACACCGCGTGGACGGCAGTGACGGCAGCAAGGAACATATCACCTGCGTGGCATCGGAGGCAGCGACGCCTTCGGCACCGAACACGATAGATATTGCGCATTGAATCAGCCCGCCGACTGTTATCATCTCGTGACGGATCGCACGGATCGCAGCCGTACATGGGGAGAGGGCGCGGCGGACGTGAACAGCAGTGCGATGACCTTCGTGAACCACGATGGTCGTGCGCAACATCCAGGCAGTGTTGTTACACTCGCGAGTTTGCCAATTCTGAGCGGTGCTACATTTGTGGCAGGAACAAAGGGGGTCAACCTGACCCAGCAGGACCACCAGACAGTTCCAAGCGCCGACCATCTCGTGCACCTTCGCCAGGAAGGGGCAGCAATAACGACAAGGCCGATATCAAGGACCAGGATGCCTCCGACGATCCCACGGCATCGGAGGCGGTTACTAGGGCGCGCCAGGCTGCGGCTGCCTTGCGCCGTCTTGGCCTTGTTGATGGTAGCCCGCTCGCGGTCGCAGCTAAGCAGGAGCTCTCCACCGCCGAGGTGGCAGAGCGTGCTCAGCGGACACCAGATGATTTACTACGTCGGGTACTTGATCGTCGGGCAGCAAGAACTCGTGAGGTCACGACCTTGCAGACAGCTCTGGACAAACTCAACACAGAATATGAATCAACATCTCAGGAGCTTGACGCGGCGACGGCGGACCTGGCCCTCATTTATTCAGAAGTTACGACAGCACGTGCGGCAGTATTGGCAGGTCAGGCAACTCCAGAGGCAGAGCAGCATTTGGACGGAACGTTTGCGCGGCTGGTCTAGGTCGCTCAGGCAGTTCCGTCCACTACACCAGGGAACGCCGCCGCCTTCTGTCAGTCACACATATGGCGCAGCTGCAGTCCGCCCTCGCTCAGCATCGGCAGACACAGACAGCTCCTCACACAATTCCTGCTACTCCTGCTCCTTGGGAAGGTCTACTCGACCAGCAGCAAGCAGCATATGCAACCATGGTCGGATACGCAGGAGGATAGTACAGTCTTTCACGATATGCTTCGAGTGTTCAGTGACGGCGAGATCCGCTCGTTCGATCCTCTTCGAGATGACCGCGGAGGTCTTGCTGTCGTTGAGCCAAATGACACGCGGGGGACTACCCCCGACGCTACTTCTTCAACGGGTCCTAGTGCGAGCTTGAGCGGCGAGAGACTTTCAAGCACGCAACATAGACACTTCGGTGCATCACTTTCTGCGGATTCTGTGGCAAGCGGTGAGAGACTATTGCCTGGGCGACCCGGATGCAATCCAGCTCGTGCACGGCTTCGCCGTGGCGCCCGCGACCCCCCCCCGCCGGCCGTCAGGTGGGCCCCCGCGGGTTAATGGGGGGGGCCGTCGCCGGGCCGCGCGACGCGGCCTCAAGGGGTCCAAGCGCAAGCCGATGGTGATGGTGAGTTTCAACAGCTCAGGGTGGCCGCAGTCGAGAGACTTTCTCGACGACGCGCGTCGTCTGTCCGTCGTTGCGGCTCAGGAACTACATTTGTTTGCGTGCGGGCGTCAGCAGGCTGAGGCATGGTGCG
The DNA here is from genome assembly GCA_963575745.1 of Prorocentrum cordatum. Classification (NCBI taxonomy): domain Eukaryota; class Dinophyceae; order Prorocentrales; family Prorocentraceae; genus Prorocentrum; species Prorocentrum cordatum. The sequence continues at coordinate 363,126 of CAUYUJ010020459.1, forward strand.
TGCAGCGTGGGTGGCAGCCGTTCATCTCGGACGCTATCGTTTCTGAATCCGGTGCGCCGCGCGCAGGGGTGGGCATCTTTGTGCGCAAGAACATTGAGGTTGTCAGGCTCCCGGCATGCTTGAGTTCTCATGTGGTTGTCCCTGCCTTCAGCGTCGCAGTGGTTGTGAAAGCAGGGCATCGGGGTGGCTTTGCGGTTGCCTCATCATACTTGGATCAGGGCCTCAAGCTGGGTGGCGCCAATGCTACCCGCATCTCACGTTTGGGTTCCTGTCTCAGTTTCTATTCCTTGCCGTTCGTCGTCGCTGGGGGCCAGAGCGTGGGCCCTGACGCGTTGGACCAATCAGGGCTCGCGACGAAGCTTGACGCGCGGGCGGTCAGCGCGGTCGAAGGTACATGTAGGGACCCCGGTACTGGAAATTACTCCAAGATCGACTTCTGGCTGGCCAGCGACTGCTTAGCCGCGGCGATGGGCACTCCGTCCATCTGTGGGGGGGGGGGTACCCTGCGAGAGTTCACTGCCCGATTCAGGCTTCTTTTTGGCCCTCGGCCGCGAGCGCGGCAAGTTCGGGGGCTTCTTGGACCGCAAGTTCCACCGACTACGCCGACGGCCACCCCGGAGTCCGACGACGAGGAAGATGACGGAGAGCTCGCGTTCGCTGACCGTGGGGCGCGCGACGTAGAGTGGACGCAGCTTATGCGCAGAGATGCTAGTCAAGGTCGAGGGCGGCCTGCTGATCACCTGTAGCGCCTGGATCGGCTCGTCGCTGATCTATGCAATTGCGTAGAGGCGGAGCTTCTGCTTCTCCTTGACGCGGGCGCTGATGCATCCAAGTTTGCTGGCCGATCTGTCGGCCCGCGATGCTCGCGCGCCGCTGCAGGAGGCGCTTTGGCGCGGCGGCAACCTAGTGGCACGAGGCTTACGCGCGCATTGCGCGCGCTGCAGCAGCGCGTTAATGATGTACGGCACGCAGATCAATAACCTACATCCCGCGCGCAGGTGGGCATGGGCGGGATGGTAGACCTCGCGCGGCCATGCCTGAGTACTTCGTGAACGACAGTGCACATGCTCACATGCATAGCGGGACAGCCTTCTGGTTATTATTGTTATATGCTGCAGTTCCTGGGTGATTTCCTCTGTCAATCTGCTGAATCAGAAGAGCGTCGACTGGGCGCTGCTCGTTCTAAGTATTTTGCGGCCTGGCTGAAGAAGGCCCTCGGCGGCAGGTCAGGCGCGGCCCGCAGGTGGGCAAATCCGCAGGGTTGGCAGCTCGCCGAAGTCAGTGCTGATCTGAGACCTAGCAGCTTTCCAGATGATACTGTTGATGCTCAGCGGGCCTCCTGGGGCTCGATCTGGGAAGGGCTCGACGAGGGGCCCCCGCGCTGTGTATCCAGCGTCTCCGCGACTAAAGGGGGCGACCACCTGGGAGACCTTCGGGAGCTGCCCAACAAGGGCTCGGGGCTGCCCCCCATGGGTATTGGGGAACTTCGGCGAGCAGCTAAACAGTTTTCAGTTGGAACAGCGGTGGGAGCCGATGTACCCCGTCCTCGGCACTGGTCCTTAGCATATAATGGGGCTCTGGCGGCCCTGCGATACTTATTGCATCTATGTGAAACTTGGGGGCAATGGTCGACTCTACTCACACGCGTTCATATCGTTCTCCTGATCAAGCCGCCAGGGGGGCATCGGCCAATAGCGCTGCGGGGCGACGCTCGTTTGAATTGGGCCCGTTCCTGGGCCAGCGCTTTGAGTCGGGGCTACCTTGCTCTGGGGGTGCAGAAGAGTACTGCAGATGTTGCGGCGCGGCTGCTCGCGCAAACTGAATCGACCTCACTCGAGGCGGCGGAGGCGCCTGCACCTTGCACTCTGCACGCCATTATAGACATGGAGAAGTGCTTCGACCGAGTGCCGTGGAGGCGGTTGCTCGGCTCAGCAGCGGAGCGCAGCTTTCCCTCGGTCCTGATGGTGCTTGCCGTCAGAATGCATGCTGTTGCTCGCCGTCTTTCTTGGGATTCGTGCTACTCGACACCGATATGCGCAACTCAGGGTATACTGCCTGGCTGTCCGTTTGCCATGTTCTGCTTGCAGTGTGTGATGCTTGCCCGCTTTGATTCGCTCTATCGGCACGCTGGTCATATTAGACGCTCGACCGATGTTTACGCCGATGATACCACGAAATCCATCATTTGGAACAGTCATCGTTATTGATGATGCTGTCTGCCCCCTCCTCACTGTCTTAGTCACCTTGCTGCGTGCCATTGGTTTGCCGTTCGCGCATCACAAGATGACGTTCACGTGCACTTCGGCAGGTCCATGGCTCAGAGGCTTTCGAAGTTAGGCTTTCAGTACCGCATGGCTTTGGAGGTCCTCGGGGTTGAGGTGAACGCTGGTCGCCCCATCGTTCACGGTCGTCTCCGCGATCGTGTTGGAAAGGCTCGCAAACGAAAGCTTCGCCTTCAGCGTGTTCAAAAAGCGGGGTCACTGGCGGCGCGATTTGCGAAGCAAGTTCCCCCCTCAGCTATGCAATATAGGGTGGGGGTGCGCGGGGCCCCACCTCAGCTCGTCGAGGCTATGCGGGGCATCATGCGTGGCACCTGGTATGCTCCAGGCTCCATCACCTGTGCGTGGCCCACGTCCTGCCTTCAAGGGTCCATGTATGAAGACCCGCAGGTTGCCTGTTGGCTTCAGCCAGCATTCCAATGGGCGTTACTCTTTCGGGACAAAGGCGTTGGACACAGTGGTCTGCGACGGGCGTGGCGCCGACAAGTTTTTTTCGCATCCTTCGTGCTTCTAATCCGGCTCGCGTAGCGGGGCCCACGGGCGCAAGGCACTAGGATGGACATCGGCCCCAGCCTATCGCTTTATCACGGACGTCGGCGATCAACTCGACCTTTTAGTGGGGGCGCTGGCGACGGTGAGACATTTGGCACGCGCTGCAGCTGTCCGTCGTACGTGGGAGGCTTGGAGCAAAAGATCGACCCAGCAGATGAAGGCATGGACCCCAAGGGGCCCCTCGGGTATCGGTTGGAACCAATCCTGGGCCTCCTCAAAAAATCGCCCCCATAACCCTGAAGTCGATCCCGAGCTGGGCCCTGAGGGCCCCTGGAAGCTGACGGCCAAGCAGGATGGACTCCTGAGGGCAATTGTGGGGGGAGGTCCATGGCCCCCTCAACGTCTTTATCGGCGCGGGTATGCGCAAACATAATGTCGCCCAGCATGTACTTGTGACGCGTGCGCATCTTATCATATTCCATGGGGGCGTGACGGACGGTCTGACCGACAACGTGAGGCCATGCGGGGCGTGGACACCTGTGGTTCCCCTCTTCGTTTTCACGGCTCCTGGTTCTGGGCGCGCGGCATGGCCCCGGGCTCGTGGATGCCGCCAGTTCCTCGTCGCGATGATAGTGGGTGGTGGCATATTCTCTACGGCTCCCTTGACCACGCCACAGGGGACATCTACACCGACGGCGCGTGCAGAAAAGCGTGGTATTGGCCAGAAGCTATTCGAGCGGGATGGGGGTTCATGAAATATAGCATGCGATATATTCAGTTACTGGTATGGAGCCCTCCCTGGACCCGTTCAGAGTTCACCCCGATATGAGCTATATGCGTTTTTTTGCAAGTTTTACAGGTTCGCATATTTCCCATACATGTGCATGCCGATTTTCACGGCCTCGTCGAGGGCCTGGAACTCGGTCCTGGATTAAGTCGTGGTCCCAGGCGCCCAAACACCGATCTTTGGGAGGCCCCTTGGAGGAATATTGACGATCACGGAGGCCTTGGGGAGGCCCTGCAGGTGTCTCACGCTCGAGGTCACCAGGCTGGCGGCAGCCTGGAGGCTCGTTCTAACAGGCGGGCTGACTTGGCTGCTCAGCAGGGTCGCGGCCTCCGCGCGGCCAATCAGAAAGCCTTCGCCTCAATGAAGTTTGCCTTGAGATCAGCAGTTCGTATCGCCCTGAAGCGGTTGTTGCAGGCTCATGAGTCTCGCGAGTCACACGGTAGAGTTGACACCTTCATTAGTCCACGTAAGTTGAAATCCAAGAAGGTTGGCCCTAGCTCGACAAGCTTGATGATCACCAACACATGCGTTTTATATATATATATATAGTGTTATTTTTTTTTTCTCTCTCTCTCTCTCTCTCTCTCTCTCTCTCTCTCTCTCTCTCTCTCTCTCTCTCTCTCTCTCTCTTATTACGTTTTTCTCTCCGCTTGTGCGCCCGCAGCTAGGGCGGTGCAACTTGTGCAGGAAATGGGGCCCGACATGAAGCGAGCGTCAAGCGTTTTTCCAATTGGGTTTGCTCTGCCCGCGTCGTGGCCCCTTGCTGTGATTCGGGAAGCTCGCTCTCGCCTGGCGAGGTGGATGGGGGCGAAGCGACCTCTCTCTCTCGGAGCCCCATCTCGGGGCCGTGCGGTCAGGGCGCGCGTGCCAGATCGAACTGGCCTCGCTCGGATTCGGTCGCCCACGCCGCCAGAGCGAGCTGCGCGTGCTAGGGCCAGTTTCCTCCCAGTGTGTCCAGCCGCACTCGCGACGCGGATAAGTTAGCCCAGGCGATCCAGGTTTTCGATCGCCCCCCCCCCCCCCCCCCTCGCCTGACTCCCGTCCTCTCGTCTCGTCTGACAGGTCGTCCGTCGTTAGGCGCCGCGAAGGGCCCGGGATAGCCTCCGAGGCCGCGCGGAGCGCGCGCCCGCGCACAGCACCAGTTAAAAGACGCGAGGCTGTGTCGGCACAGGCAGTCCAAGATGATCGGTCTCACTCGCCGGATTCTCGTCCGCTCCTTCCCCCGTCGGTGAGCCTCGTCGTTTCCCCTCGCGAAGGACCTGCCTTTGCGCCGCCAGCTCGGAACGTTCGCCCGCGACTGGGCACGTTCCAGCTTGTCAGGCCTGGAAGAGCTTCGCTTGCTCAGGCCACTGTCCCCGCAGCTGTGTTGCCCGCCCGTGGGATGGTGCAGTCGCAGCACGTTCGAGGCCATTTTGTTTGGGTCTCCCCAGGGTCGTTTGTCCTCCGTGTGCGATGTGGATATTGCACCGCGGGACTTGCTGGACAGCTGTTGCTGGATTGCGCCCCGCCCCCGAGGTTGGGTGAGCATGCTAGTCGGAATCGTCGCCTCTTCCTTGCTGGATTCCATCCCAGCGACGAGGGGGGCACAATTCGCGATTGATCCCAGCTCCTCGTCCTCTCACCTCAGCTGATCCTGAAGTGGACTGGCTGAGGTTAGTCAGGGAGTCGCGAGAGATTTTGCAAGTTGCATGGCCTCGTCCTGTCCGTGGGCCCCTTGGGTTTCTGCTTATGGCTCTCGGCCGTATCGGGCTCCTGGTCTCGAACTTCCTTCCCTGGTGTCCGCTTCAACTCGTTTGTTTTTCTTGCGCGTAGCGGTCGGGCGGCTCGGGGAGTCTCGAGAGCGGCGGCGCGCGTGGCGCGCGCCCCGCGGCTCGCCCTGCTCAACTTCGGCACCGAGGTGGGCCCCGCGCCGCCCCCCGCCGATGCTATCGCTTCGCTGCGCGCCGCCGCCGAAATCCCGGGGGTGGGTTGGGCACGTCCTTGTAGCGCCGAGGGGGGGCATGCGCCTTCCCATTCTCAGGTGGCCGTCCAGTGCTCTGCGCGACGGTTCCCAGCAGCGTCTTATCCTCCTCCTCCTCCTCCTCTTCTTCCTCCTCCTCCTCCTCCTCCTCCTCCTCCTCCTCCTCCTCCTCCTCCTCCTCCTCCCCCGTCGCATCTTCATCCCCACCTTCTCCGACCCTCCCTTGATCCCCCTATTAGTCATCCTCCTTCCTCCTCTCCTCTCAGCCTCCTTCCTTCGCCCCCCCTTTCCCTCCTTTCCCCGCCCGTCTTCCGTCCCCCCCTCCAATTTTCCGCTTTCGCTCGCGCGGGGGAGGAGGGGGGGTGGTCAGCTCCAACTATGGGGCCAGCCTGTGTGAGAAGCACGATCAGTTGCAGCTGGCTGCGTTGGCAGCAGGATGATGACGTGCATCCTTTGCCACCCTCTGGCGGCCGCCGCCTGGACAGACCGTGGACAGAGCGATCATACACGTCAGCGAAACACAAAAAAAACTGATGCAGTACAAAAACAAACAAGAACACACAACAATTATTAATTCAAGGTTCTGAATTTGCACACGTGATGCTGCCGCCCAGCGATAGCTGCCAGGGGCTGCCCTTCAGCCTGGCCGCTCCCGCGCGCTCCCCGCGGCCTCGCTGCGCGAGAGTGCCCCCGCGCTCCAGCCCCTTCGCGGCTGCCCTCCCTCCCCCTCCCTCCTCTGTTGCATGCGGGCAACTTTGCGACTCCGCGCCCCGGTCTCGCCCCGACGCGCGTGCGGATTGCCTCTGCCGCGCCGCGACGTAAAACTGTATGGCCCGTTTCGCTTGAGGTCTCCTTGTACTTCGGGGTTCCGAGCTGCCGCGGGCGAGGTTGTCTGGCCCGTTTCGCCTGAGACATCCTCGAAATTCTGGGTTCCGAGAGGGGGGAAAAAGGAGGGGGAGGGGTCATACCCAAACGAGCTATTTGACTACGTTGTTAATAAAACAATGCAATTTGGAAGATTCCGCTTTTCCCCATTCCGAAAAGGGTTCTGAGGCCTTCGGATAGTTTACAGAGGGCCTCAGAGGGCCCCCTTGGGAGGCCAAGAGAGGCCCCTGGAGGCCCCGGAGAGGCCCCAGGACGCTCTGGCGACGCTTCCGGCAGGCTCCAGGAGCCCGCAAGAAACCCCGAGAGGGGGCCCATGGAGGCCCGGAAGCGTTCCGAAGATGCTCCCAGGAGGCTCCAAAACAGGCCCCAAAGCCCCCCGAAAAGGCTCCTTCGGGGGGTCCACGAGACTCGTCAGACGCCGCCAACATTCCCTTGCGCATCCGAATAACTGGTGCCCTTCATCATTACAGTCCTTGTCGCTGTCGTCGTCGTCCAGTTGTTCCTGGATAGGCTTCCAGGAGCATCTTCCCCCCATCGTCCTCTCCCACTTCGCCGAAGAAAACTCCTGAGAGGCTTCCTGGGGGGGGGCCTTCGGAGACCCCCAAGACGTTTCAAACATGCTCTTCAGAGGCTCTCCAAAGACCGCCGGGAACTGCTCTTCCGCCTCTGCCTCCTCCTCCTCCTCCTCCTCCTGCTCCTCCTCCTCTCCCCAGAAGGGACCTCTGTGGTCACTCACGTGGCGTGGAACGAGACAGGTGGACAGAGTTACTTGGGCATAGATTTTCCGCCAGTGAATACAGATCAGCTTGATGACGAGTGGGCCGACGAAGAAGCAGCCCACATCATGGGATTATGAAGCACCTCGCAGGAAGCCTGGCACTCGCGCCTTGCTCGCCGCCCGCCGCCCAAGCCCCGCCTGTGCACGCCGCGCTTAGCGAGTTTTAGACCACCCGCTAGCCACGAGCTCCGCCTTCACGAATGCACGCGAGCACGTCGAGTTAGGCACTTTACAACACATTTTTCTCCGTCCATTCACCTTTGAGCTCTGAAGTGGTCGTATATAAATAAACTCCTTTTCCTCCTCCTCTTCCTCCACGTCCTTTTTTACATATTATTCCTCCTCCTCCTCCTCCTCCTCCTCCTCCTCTTCCTCCTCCTCCCCCCCTCCTCCTCCTCTTCCTCCTCCTCCTCCTCCTCCTCCTCCTCCTCCTCCTCCTCCTCCTTCCGACACTGCTCCGCTGGCACAAGGCTGACGCTGCTGCGCTGGCACAAGGCTGGCGGTGCTGCGCTGTCACGGTGGCTCAAGCTGCCGCGCTGGCACGGTCGCTGACGCTGCTGCCCGAGCATGATAACTGCGTTGCTGCGCTGGCATTGTGGCTGACGCTGCTGCGCTGGCACGGTGGCTCACGTTGCTGCGCTGGCGCTGCTGCGCTGGCACAAGGCTGGCGGTGTTGCGCTTGCACGGTGGCTGCGCTGCTGCGCTGTCGCAGGGCTGGCGCTGCTGCGCGGGCATGGTGACTCAATATGTTACGCTGGCACGGTGGCTGATACTGCTGCGCTGGCACAAGGCTGGCGCTGTTGCGCTGGCAGCCCGGAGTCCTCTCGCCCGGACTCTTCTGGCGCACCCCTGGTTGCCAAAGGGTGTCCAAACGGTTCCAATAAGTTCCAAAGGGTTCCCAGAAGATTTCCAATGGTTTTCCAAAAGGCTTCCAAAGGGTACCCAGGAGTTTCCCAGAGGGTGGCCAGAGGGTTTCCAGAGGGCTTCCAAAGGGATCCCGAAGAGTTTCCAAAGGTTTCCCCAAGGGTTCCCATGGGGTTTGCAAAGGGTGCCCACAGGATTTACAAAGGGTTTCTAACAGGTTTGCAGAGAGGTTTCCCGAGGGTTCCCAGCGGCTTTCGAAAAAGGATGTCCAGAAGGTTGCCAAAAGATTTCCAGAGGGTATCCAAAGGGTTTCCAACACGTTTCCGAAAAGGTTTCCAAAGGATTTCCAGAATTCCCAAACGATCCCTAAAGGGTTTCGAAGAGGTTTACAAAGATGTTTCCACAGGGTGTCCACAAGGTTTCGAATAGATTTCCAGAGGGTTGCCAAAGGGGCTTCCAGAGGGTTCCTAATGGGTTCCCAAAGGATCCCCAAAAGATTTCGAAAGGCCTCCGAAGGATTTCCAGAGGGTCCCCAAGGGGGTTCCAGAAGGTGTCCAGAGGGTTCCCTGAGGATTCTCCATACAGAGGTTTCCAGAGGGTTCTCCAAAGGTTCCCAAAGGGTTCCCAGAGGGTTCTCCATGGGTTTCCAGAAGGTTCCCAAGAGGTTCTTCGGAGGTCGATGAGTTCCCAAGAGTGTTCCAGAGGTCCGAGAGGCTATTCATGGGGCTCCTCAGAGGCTCTTCAGAAGCTCTTCAGAGGCTCTTCAAGAGGCTCTTCAGAGGCTCTTCAGAAGCTCTGCAAAGGCTCCGTGGAGGCTCCTCAGAAGCTTTGCGGAGGCTCTTCAACAGGCTCTTCAGAGACTCTCCAGGAGCTCGGCAGATGATCTTCAGAGGCTCTTCGGAAGCTCTTCAGAGGCTGCGCGTAGGCTCCACAGGGGCTCTGCAGAAACTCTTCAGAGGCTTTGCGGAGGCTCTTCAGAGGCTGTTCAGAGGCTGTTCAGAGGATCTTCAGAGGCTCTTCGGAGGCTCTGCAAAGGCTCTTCAGAGGCTCTGCAGCTCGGCAGAGGCTCTTCAGAAGCTCTTCAGAGGCTCTGCAGAGGCTCTGCAACAAGGAAATCAATGTACAGGACGGCTGGGTACCCTCTGCGCGCCCCGCGACCTCTCCCCGAATGCGACGATGAATGAACTTGCAGGTCTGCGCAAGTACAGGACACAAGGGTACCCTGCTGCGAGGGGGCGACCTCGAATCAACGCGTCGTTGGTTCACAAGCGGCGCGCCCGAACTCAGAGGACATCGCAGATAGACCCCTCGCCGCGGCGCCAGCGGCGCGACGCTGGAACCATACTCATACCTTGAAGCCACATGAGGGGCCGCGACCTCCCGCCGGCGCGACGCGCTCAGACCGCCGCGGGCCAAGCCACCGACACCCGCGGAAACCACAGGACGCAAGGGTACCCTGCCCTTCGGCCGCAGAGGACACGACGCGCGATGCACAGCACACAAGAGCACCCTTGATTTCGCAGGGCCGACCTTCTATTGGAACCCGACTGTAACGCTCCCCCCCCAGTGCGCTCCGGGCACTGCCGCCGTGCGCATTGGGATCCGCGTAGGTGTCCGCGTAGGAATCCGCATAGGAGTCTGGTCCGCAGTCGTCGTCGTCGTCGTCGACGTCGTCGTCGTCGTCGCTCGTGGCTCGTGGGTCGTGGCTCGTCGCTCGTCGCTCATCGTTGTCGTGCGCGCGGACGCGGCTGGAGCCTGTTTTTTTCTGGGCCGACGACGGCAATCATCAGGGGGGGGAGGGGGTCGATGGCGTCACGCTTCGGCCGGCGGGCGCTTGGGAATGCCTAGGAACGACGGAGGACGGGTGGCACCAGCATGTAGGTGGCGATCTGCACCACAACGCCCGTGTACACCTCAGTGCCTGCGTGCACTACATCGCCTGTGTACGCCACACGCCTATGTACACCACAGCAGCCGCGTGCAACACAGCGTCAGTTTGTGCCACCGTGCGCGCGGGCACAACAGCTCTTGTGTACACCGCAACGTTTGCGTACACCACATCAGCCGTGCGCAACACAGCACCAGTGTACACCACAGTGCCTGCGTGCCTTGCAGTGCCTGTGTGCACCACGGCACTTGTTTGCACCACAGCAACCGTGCGCAACACAGTACCACTGTTGCATGTAGAATGGTAGAAGGAATCGTTATGACAAAATGGAGCGCATGTGGATTCCACTGGAAACAGTATAACACAATTTTTATGGACACAGGACCGCCAGGGGAGTCTACGAGTCCTTCTGGGTCGCCCGCATCACCGTAGCTCTTCCCACTTGCGTCCAGGAGGCTCCAGCTAAATTGGCCGTCCGAGAACCAAGTGGGCCGATTCAATCGACCATTCTGCGGTGCACGCTGAGATGCGCACGTGCGCTGTAGCGCCAACCCGCACGACAAGGGGTAAGGAGGAGGAGGAGGAGGAGGAGGAGGAGGAGGAGGAGGAGGAGGAGGAGGGGGAAGAGGAGGAGGAGGTGGAAGTGGAGGCGAAGGGAGGAGGGAAAAACGTCGCATTCGATTATCAGCACTTTCCTGGCGTGGCGCTTCCGCAACAGATCCTCACGTACAGGCTCCTTCTACCTGTCCTATGCACGCAGGCGCGTGGTGTACAATACCGCTGCGTTGCACGGGGGCGCTGTGGTGTAGACAGGCGTCGTGGCGTACACAGGCGCCGTGGTACACGCAAGCACACTGGTGTACACAGGCGTTGTGTTGCACATGGTTGCTGCGGCGTGCACATGCGCTGTAGTGTACGCAAACACTGCGGTGCACACAGGCGCTGCGTTGCACACGGTTGTTGCGATGTGCGCAGGCGCTGTGGTGTACACGCGCGTTGTGGTGCACGCAAGCATTGTGGTGTACACAGGCGCAATGGGGCAGATCGACACCTACATGCTGCTCGCGTCGTCGTCGTCGTCGTCGTCGCTTGTCGCTCCTCGCGTCGTGCGCGCGGGCGCGGCTGTGGTGCCGGAGCCACACGGCGGGCCCGGCGGGGGGGGGGGGGGCCCATGACGCCCGTCATCGCCGAACATAAAGAAACGCGCTCCAGGGGAGGGGGAGAGGGGGGGGAAGGGGTTCGAGCAAGGGGGGGGGGTCGGAGGGGGGGGGTCCCATGGGTTCGGAGGAAGATGGGGGGAATGTTCCATGGCAAAGCGGCGGTGGATCACGCTCTCTTATGTATATGTGTATGCATGTGTATATGTACATGGATATGTTTATGTATGCATTATATATATATATGTGTGTATCTGGTTTTGGCTATGGCTATGTGTATGTTTTTGTGAATGTATATGGGTATGTATGCAGTCCCATAACTGCATATATGCACATACACATGTACAGAGAGAGAGGCCATGGCCTCGCCAGCCTAGCCTTACATAGGCCCAGAGTGTGTTAAGCTTGGTGGCTCGCTCGTTCGTAAGGATCGCCAGATTTAGCCGTCAACTTTTCGGGCCTGGGGGCCCCCCCAGGCCCGCACCTTCGGCGGGTGAGCGCTGACTTGATTGTCATCGCGATTGTTTCGCCCAGTCCTGCGTTGTCGGTCAGCTGTTCAGACCACGGTTCATGGCACGAGTTTGCCTACGGGCTGGTCTGCGCGGTGCTCCCAGTTTGCCTCGCGACCTTTTGATTCGTGGTGCTGTTGTGCTGTCGTGTGTTTTTTTTTCCGTGGGGTAAAATATTGCGCCCAGCCCTGGAGGGATCCTCTTGGAAGGCCCCCCGCTCCTGCGCCCCGCTGTCCGAGGGCCGCCGGTTCGCCAGGGCTGGTGCCTGGGCTTTGAACGCCCGACGTGGGTACGGGAAACAATTGGTACAATGCCCAACAACAAATGTTGTCCCAAACCAACGGTGGCCGCTGTTGGGCAGGCGGCCTTCTGTCTCAAACGGACACAGGCCGCGGCGGCGCGGACAGCGAGTCCTGTTCAAAATGAACAGGAACTGCTGTTGGGCATCGTACCCCTTCTTTCCGTACCCATTTCGTTCGTTCCGATGGGTTCGCAGCCGCCGTCTTCTCCGCTGCCGTGCCGGGCATCGGCCGACGCGCTGCCTCGCGCTCGTGTGCGCCCGGCTGTTGCAGGAGGGACAGAAACACACAGACACAATTGATCGTCGACTCCCAGAAGATATGGGGAAACATGGGAAGTGGGGGGAAGACCAAAAGCTTAGAGAATACTTGAGAATATGGGGGATCCGGTGATTTGTGTGTATTTGCTTGTGCGTCCCAGGGCCCCGAGGCGTGGACTCATCCTCGAGGCCTCACGGCCAGCGCCGCCGACCCTGACGGGGGAAGACGACGACGACGGCGGCGGCGAGGACGACGACGTTGACGCCCTGGAGTCCTTCTTGGGGCTCTATGGGGAGCCTCTTACTCTATAAAAAACGAAGCGGTTGGGGCACCCAACGAGCGCATTTCCGCAAGGAAATTGGGGGCCTTTTGGGGGACCTCTTGGGAACTTGGAGCCGCCTCGACATCCGAAGCTGGGACTTATCCATACTCACCGCCTGGGAAGCCGAACTTCCTGGACCCCAGGGGGCGGTGGATACGGATTCTACATCCGCCGCCTCCCAGGGTCCCGTCACCTCTTTTCCCCAGGCGGTGGACATGGACATATCGCCGCCATCGTAAGACGGGGTACATAGTCCCAGCAGGTGCTGAGGCGCGGCTGGCTTGGTTCCACGTCGCGCCAGGAGTATAGCCGCCTTGGCCGCGGATCAGTTCTTCTTGTAGCTCGTGGTGTGTGGTGGAGGGCCCACGCCATAAACAGCACACGGCGGCCGCGGCAGCGCCGAGGGTACCTCACGTTCTCTTCTGGGCAGTGGTTTCACATCTGCAGTTCACCGATGCACCGCTCATCAAAACCATCATCACCACCATCATCAGCATCATCATCCCCATCATCACCACCATCATCAGCAGCAGCATCGACGTCATCACCACCATGATCGTCACCATCACCATGACCATTGTCAATCATCACTATCATGATCCTCACCATCATCAACGTTACCATCATCATCACCATCGTCATCATCGCTCCCCCCTCCTGCTGTCTGTCCTCCCTCCTGCTGCCTGTCCTCCCTCCCATTCCCCTCCTCCCTTCAAGTCTGTGACCTTCGAAGCCGAGACGTCCAGCAGGGACCACGCTGGCTGCACCACGGGGGCCAGTGTGTCATCGGAGCGGCTGGCGCCACGACGCCATTCCCGGCAAGAAGTCATGGCAATGATGCGTTTCAAGATTTCCAACATTCTCAAGGTTCTCCAAGATTTCCTACCCAGCTGCCTGCGGCATGTCCCCCCGCGGTGCCAGCTCAGCATTCTAGGTCGCGACTGTTCGAGGGGGCTCGGGAGGCCGTCACATGTGACACGTCGTGTCTCGAGGTTGATGAGGACTATCAGGATGATAGGGGTGATGACGATGATGCTGATCGATGATGATGGTGATGGTGATGGTGATGGTGATGATGGTGCTTGTGATGGTGATGGTGATGATGGTGCTGGTGATGGTGATGGTGATGGTGATGATGATGATGCTGCTGATGATGATAATGATGATGATGGCGAGGGTGGTCATGGTGATGGTGATGGTGCTGAGGGTGATAGTGCTGATGATGATGAAGAAGATGAAGAAGATGAAGATGATGATGAGAGAGAACGCGTTCGGTGGACGCTTGTTTGGAACTGGGGAGGGCCCGCCAATCTTCCACGGGGGGGGGGAGTTCGAACCGGGGGGGAGGGAGGGTTCAAACCGCCCACCCCCTCCTTCCTTGAATTGAGTCCTATTAGTGTCAGATCTAGCTTTATTAGAATCCCAGTACAGCTGGACCGAACTTGAGTAGCATCCTAGTCGGGGGCCCGATCCAACTCCTCATCGGATCCCCTTATAGCTGGATCCAGCTCTAATTGAATCCTACTAAAGCTCGATCTCGCTCCCATGGATTATTATTATGGCCGGATTTAACCTGAATCGCATCCTGATCGAACCCGATCCAACTCTAGTATAGTTGGATCCAGCTCTTATTGAATCCTCCTGAGGCTCGATCCATCTCAACTCGAATGGATTTCTGTTATAGCTAGATCCAGCTCGCATTGAATCCCACTAGGGCTCGAACAATCCTTAATAGCATCCTGCTAAGGCTCGATGGTCGTCGTCGTCGTTGCCCGACAGCGCCGGCGCCAGCGCTCGCCGTCGTCGTTACCCATTGGGAAAGGAGGGGGCCCCCCCCCACCGGTCCGAACCGCCCCCCTTGCAATGTATTGGGCGGGTCCACCTCCAGGTTCGAACCCCCCGCTCTTGAGAGCCCCCCCCCTCCGGTTTGTACCCCCGTTCCCAAAAGGAACAGAAGGCGATCTTTTTGATCGATGATGATGGTGATGATAGAGTTGAATATGAGGATGCGGATGATAGTGATGGTGATATTTAATGGTGTTGAGGATGATGCTGATGGTGGTGATGAAGATGAAGATGAAGATGAAGATGAAGATGATTATGATGATGATGATGATGATGATGATGATGATGATGATGATGATGATGATGATGATGATGATGATGATGACGATGATGATGATGATGATGATGATGATGATGATGACGATGAGGATGACGATGATGATGACGATGATGATGATGATGACGATGAGGATGATGATAGTTGCGTTGGTGGTGATGATGCGTATGTGTAACTTATTATATCAGCGTCTTGTCAGCAAGTTGTGATTATGTTGTTTGCATTGTCATGTATTGCTGTTGGACGCAACTGTGGTTCCAGGCACCTTTCGGCTTGCAAGGAAAACGGGTCGTCTCCTCACTTTATTTCTGCATGGTAGCGGAACCCTCCGCTTCCACCCGCTCCAGACGAGGATTTGAGCTGATAGGTGAGGACGGGGGGCTCCAGCGCGTTCAGGACCTCTGGGCGCGGCTTGCGCGCCGCATCCTCAGGAGAGCCCTCCAGAGGCGGACCTGGTGAGCGATTGGTCGGTGTCTTCAGGAGGTCAAGCGGGCTGAGACAGCAGCTCGGCTAGCAGTGGAGTGGGAACCTCTCCGTTGAATATGGCGACGACAGAGGAGATGACATAGCAGATGCAGCAGTTGATTGCGAGCCAGAGGCAGCTCGCGACTCATATGCAGAACCTAGAGGCGGAGAGTGCACGACTGAGGTTGGAGCACCAGCAGGGTATTAGACAGCTGCCCGACCTTGTCGAGACCTTGACGAGGATAGGTGAGCAGAAAGGTCAGCAGTTCGACTCTCGCCGATGCACAAGAGCCAACGCCTCAGGAGCCGCAGCCTCATCGGCGACAGAGGCTCCTTTGCGGGGAAACCCGCCAGAGGATAAGCTGCACCACCCAGGGGATGCCTCCTTTACTAGCGGGAGTCAGGCGTTAATCAATGATCGACGTGCTCTACGGAATCTTCCACCGATACGCTCGGTTGATGAGGCATTCATGGAGAGCTGCAGGCAGAAAAATATTGTCCCGAGTGGTATTCATACACTCAAGCAGCTTAGTAAATGCCTCGGCAGGATCTGCAGACACGCGCCTCACAAACCACACAATCCAGTGTGGAGCCTTGAGACGTTCGACGATCATGATGGATGGATCAATCTCCATGAGCTCGTACACGAGTTTCCGCGGCAAAACGGACGTAACGAGACAGGACGGGCACAACCCGAGAATGGATGAGGCCAAGATCATCGCCGAGACCTTCTACAAAATAACCTCTGACCAGATGGCTGCCATCGTGATGGCGATCGTCCCCGTCCGCGAGGCGGACGGTGAGGAGAAGCAGCGTCTGCAGTTCAAGGTCCGGGTGCGAGATTCTGGCACGGCCGATCTGTTTATCCGTGCCTCGCAAGGGCACTCGTGGACGCTCAAGGCTCCTTGGTCGCTGTACAAGTACATTGTACTGCGCGACAATCCTGCCGGGAGACCGGCCCCATACCCCGAGGTTGCCATGCACGGCGCACGGTGGGCAGCCCTCGAGGGCATCATGTGGCATGGCCTTTCTTGTCGCAAAGAACACAACACCAAGAAGAAAGGGACTGGCCGATCACACATCCACTTTGTTCCGACGCTTCGTCGTCGTTACGTGCAAAGTGGATGGGACCCCGACTCCGAGATCGTCATTTTTGTGGACTGGCATCAAGCCCTGAAGAACGGGATCGACTTTTGCTGGTCCGACAATGGGGTCTTCTTATCAGAGGGGAAAAACGACATTATTGAGCCGTATTACATTACATACGTGGAGGAATTCCCCACGGGAAAGCAATGGCGGAATCCAGAATATATGGGTAGTCGCCGTGCACGCTGTTCCACTGCCATAATGACGGCACCGAACAGGTGGAAAACGGTGGGCAGTGCTAGTATTATGCACAGATGGTCCCTTGACCGAGATGCTAATGAACCTCATACGGTTGATGGTCAAAGAGAGGTAGGGGACCATTACAGCCCAACGATGCTGGGAAACCAGCCTGAAATCCACCAGATCCTCATGATCAACGAGAGTGAGGCGGGGAGCGCGGCTCCAAGCCGTGCCCCAAGCCAAGGGCCTAGTGCCATATCTTGGCAGGTCCTCAGCACCTCGGATCTGGATCAGATCGCGGCTGCTCTAAATCCCGAGCAGGTGGAACAGCTTGCGGACAGACTGTACCAGCAAGATCCCTGGGTCAGGGAGCTATGTCCGCCATGGTGACACGCAACCGCCAGGCCGTGCAGGGAAACCTTCCCGTTAATGGACTCGGGAACGACATGCCCGAACCGCAGGGAGACCCGCAAACGTTCGGCCGCATCTTCGGAGAGCCTGCTCGATTCGAGCAGATGCCAGGGAGCCCCTCGCATAGCATGCACACACCGAGGGGCATGACCCCAGTGGCGACACCGCCAGCGCAGTCTCCGTTTGGACTCCTGGTCGATCTGCCACGAATGGCACTCTCATGGAGCGGATTGCCGCGGCCAGAGCCGAGCATGGCACAGCTCTTTTGATCATGATGCCACCGGGCACGCCAACGAGTCTGCAGGGAAACCTGCTTGGTACTCCAGTACACCACCGACCTTTAGCTGGCCAAAACACTGCTGCTGGAGTGCCTGATGATTACCGCGCAAGGGTGGCAGCTGCGGTACAACAGGCGCAGAGTCACAACCTACCCCACCCGAGCGGTCAGAGGTGGAGGCCAGCCTGGTCCTGGGAGCCAGAGGGTCCGAATCCACTGGACCCTTCTCGACAACGAGCCTTTATCCCGGCCTTCAATGCTCATCCGAGCATGGCTCAGGGCCAGAGGCCAGCGCCAACTCCAATGGATCCGCCACTGTACCCAGACGGGTCTAGAGTCCCGAACAGATTTGTTCGCGAGACTGCGGATCAGCTTCGTAGCCTCACGAATGTGCGCTGCAGTGATCAGTCCATGTACCCGCACATGGCTTTCATGCCTGCACCGACGACGCCAGAGGTGGCCGTCCAGTCTACTGCCCATTCGATATCATCAGGCAGTAGGGGGGTGCCAGACTACATCAGGCAGACGTACCACACTCAACAGGCGTGTTTTAGGCGCAGGCAGGCGGTGCAGAGTGCACGTGGCCAAGCACGCGCAGCCGCGCTTGAAGTCGCGAGGAACAGAGGCTCACCCATGCGAGGAAATTCGCCAGCCGTGTCGCCGCAGCCTCCACAGCGGCAGCTCCTCCAGCAGTGGTTGCCGTAGCGCCGGAGGTACTGGCCCCCGCAGGAGATCTTCCAGCTGCTTTCCTGGGCTCCGAAACAGTCCTGGAGCGGCGGCGGCGGGTGTGCCCTAGGGCGGCAGACTTGGAAATTTACACTGGGATGGAAGACACCTGCGCGGTATGCCTCGAGGAGTTTCTGCTGGGGGAGAGCATCTACCGCTTGAGGTGCAACCATATGTTCCACGAGGAGTGCTGGAATTCGAATGTGGTGGGCCATGTTGCGAATCAGCGAGAAGGAGATCCCCAGCAACCAGTATGTGCTATCTGCCGAGCGCCAGGTATCATAGCGCCATCGTTCCCATGGACCGGCTCCGTCACTCAGGCCCCCGAACAGGCAGCGAGGGAGCTGCGAGAGTTGAGGGGCATGGTGGAGGAAATGACAGCCAGTATGCTAGACAGGCAGACAGCACAGCCCCAACAGCGGGGAAACCCGCCGGAGGAGGTGAGGACGCCGATGGAGGCGGGACACTTCGACCAGCTTATCCCGATGACGGCGCCTCAGCAGGAAAACCTGCCCAATACCCCACCTGTGCCGACCCTTCCGACACATTGCGAGCCTGGAGTCGGGCAGGTGGCTCCTCCGATGTCACCCCAAGGTGGGGGTGGGACCGAGCTGCCACTGGACCCTGAACAGCTGCGAGAACTGCGTGTTCGCCACTTCCAGACCCAGATGGACAATGCACGCACCACGTTCATGCTGGACGCCGATAATCCTGAGAGCGAGTCGTTCGACCTCTCAGACTCTTCAGTGGCGACAGCGGCAACAGCAGTCAGGGCCGTCGAACTCGATCTCAGCCACGAACAATGAGTTCGACGAGTGGTTGCAGTACAGGGATCACCTTACGAGTGAGGGATTACAGGACATCGCCCTTCATTCGTACTTGACGCTGACGCGGCGCACTACCCGCGAACAGTACACGAGCATACGCGATGAGTATGCCATCTGGCGGGGGGAACAGGGCGCTCAAGCCCAGAACGTGTCGTACTTCCAGCACATCGACCTGGCACGTATGGCCGCAGGAAGGCCAGGTGCCAGCACGACGCGGGGAGACCCGCCAATAAGTACAACCGAGATGCGGGGAAACCCGCCAGACAGCGCAGCCGGCACGTCAGAGACAGTGCGCATCAAGCAGCCGAGTAAGACGTTTCTTGCGGATGGCGGAAATTCGATCCTCACAGACGTGGGCTCGAATATTCACATAATGGGAGACAATGCGAGCCGCAAGTTCGTCCAGGCTGCTGAGGCACAGAATCGCCCTTGTACGTTTGAACCTCGTTCTCGATCGAACATCAACGGGGTAGGCGAGGGGTCGGCCCCAGCTGATACCGTGGTCACCTTAAGCATTGCCTGCGAGTGCCAGGGCTCGACCCAGCTCGACTCGTACAAGATTAATATTGTGTCAGGCTGTGGCAGGGACCTGCCAGCTATCCTGGGCCTCGACAGCATGCAGGACAAGCGCGCTATCATTGTGCTCGAACGAGGCCAGGAGAAGCTGATATTCCCTGGGAAGGGACAGGTCAAGATGGAACTCCCCGAGGGCTCCAATACCATGCCGACAACCAAGCTACCATCAGGACATCTGTCAATCAGGTGTGATCGATTTGGAGCCGCGGGGCAACCCGCCTCGAGTTCAAGTACAACATCGTTCCATACGGTGCTGACAGGCGAGCCATCCCCCGCGCAAGAGCGCCAACAACTGCAGGGAAACCTGCCTCAAGGGTTGCTCGCGATACTCGCCAGGGCGACGATGAGAGGCGACAGCGTCGACGATCTGGAGACGTTCAATTGCTTCGTAGCCAGGACACTGGCCCAGCATGGCGGACTTGTACCCATGGATGCTGTGCGGTCACGCCGGAAGATAGTGATGGGATACGCGAACCATGAGCTGCAGACGGTCAACGACGCAAGGTCGAAAGGCCGATTGAATGAAGCAGCTGATGGATAATCCATCCATGCTGGCCGCGTTTGCGGAGCAATCCGCCTCTGAGGCTACCGCGCGCTGCAGCGCAGAGCTCCAGCATTTGAGGGGGGGCCAGATGCTGGCAGATGTTGCAGGCGCATCTTCTTTATCTTGAAGATGGCAGGGCGACGCTGCCCCCTCGTCGCCTTGCCTGATAGCCGAGAGGCCGGGGGGTAACAAGGACAGCGGGGCAACCTGCCATGGTAAAAGAGCTTTCGTTATCGAAGATGCGAGAGAGGTTGCGCTGACCTCCGCACCCGAGGATACACCTGTGATCGCATTTCCCACAATGAGCTCATGACAACTGTGGGCACAGAGTATCTGGGTGCGGTGATCAGTGCGGATTCTGCTCTAATATGGGTTAGTACCCCGGGTGACTGGTACGCACGAACCCCAGGTAAACGAGGAGCCCCACACTGGTCGCGCATTCAGAACCTTCTGACGAAAGCCAAGAAGCTCCGCATGAAAATTATAGTGTTTGGCCCCCCAGGATACGTTTGGAAGTTATCTCCAATACGTAATACTTTGGAAGATCTTAAGTTGACGGTAGTACGGATGCGGTTATGTCATGTCGGCATTAGGTTTAATACGCAAGACAATACACCGAGTGGCACCTATATGCAGGTAGCCACATCGATACCGATTAGCTCTCAAGTTGTGGGCATGTACGTGCAAACTGGCGATGCCACAACACGTCTTGGATTGGTACTGCCAGACGGTACGACATGCTGAATGGCGAGCCCAGACACGCATCACACTTACCCGTCACCTCAACGACAGAATCCTGGGAAGCAGCGCTACGCACGGAAACGTGCCTGTATACTTGAACACCTATACACGTACGAATCACAACATACATCATTATGTGACGACCAACAAAGGAGGACCGAAATTGTCTGATGTCATCCGACGTGTAGCGATTAACCTGGATACCAACGCGATTATTCAGGATATCGCAGTAGCCGATCAACCAACGGGATATGATTGGCATGCACCACTACCTGCAGGGGGTGCCAACGTCAGTACACGGATGCACTGGCAGCCCGAGGAACCGGTCATGCTCGGAAGCGAGCCTACTCAATCACCACAGAAACCTAGACGCGTCATCATAGATGATTGTCCTTCTCCCCTCCCGACTCTGGCGATTGACGCAGGTGCCCATTCATCGACGACGATGGGCACACAGACCGGTGAACGGGACGAGCAAGTCTTACCTACGGAGTCGCGTATCAAACAGAAGGAAAGGCTCAAAGCCGAAAAGGAGGCAGGCATCAAGCCTCGCCGCATCAAAAAACACGTTGAAGATGGAAACGATGATTGCGGTGACGACTTGTCAGGACTCGGACAGGATCTCATGGCGACCTGGAGCACTGACGTCCCTGTCGAGCTGATTAGTTCAGACGAGGAAGATGACCTGTTCCTTACCCTCCCCACATCTATGCCCGACACACACGCGGACATATACAGCATAGTGGCTACTCTATGTTATGGTCACAACAATTGCGTGGACATGTTGGAGCTTTGTGGAGGCGAGGGTGGCAATCCAGAGCTCGCCTTCTCAAGGGGTCTCTCCTCAGGAGGCAACTTAGACAAGACCACGTGCGTCGACCTGGGAGATCCTTCGGTGCAGCGAGCTGTAGACCATTACTTCGCAGTACGCTACGTACGAGTAGCCATGCTACAGCCCAACTGCCGCACCACAGGACCACCATCCTACTACAACTACAAAGCCAAGTATAACACTTGGGAACAGCATCATAAAGACGATTTGCCACACATAACTTATTGTGGTAAAATAACTGTTACTCAAGGTAATGCACGGAGGTGGTTTATACGCGAACAACCCACAGGAACATGGGTGGATGATATTCCCCCATGGAAAGAACTTGCCGACCGATCACATATCACGACCGTACGCATCGACCAATGTGCGACGGGACTTCAAGATACGGTTGGTGACTATATCAAGAAGCCGACAAATCACCAGCAACGACGAGGCAATTCTTAAACCCTTTGAGCGACTCAAGTGCAATGGTCAGCATGTGCATGCACAACCGTGCAACAGGGAGCTTTCACTGGCACAAAAATACACTCGACGACTGCAGTCTGCCTTTGTGGAAGCCGTCTATCTGGCGAAAGCCATCGACAACGCGCGCGGAGACGCGCCTACACGAACTGCGCATGCTTCTCCTGCTGACCTCCCTGATCAAGCTGAACCAGGAGAGGGTATGAGACGCATCGGCGATCGTATCATCCCAAAAGTGGCCACGTGCCCAGCATGCATCGACAATGTACGAAAGGACAGTCCCAGCCACAACAGAGATCCTACACAGTGGGAGCATCATGACTCTATCTCTGTATACTGGCCATGCCCTGCGTGCCAAAGGGATCTTACGAGAAGCAAGGGTGTTAAGAACCACCTTGACACTGAGCCCGGGAAGTGCCGCTTTGCCGAGCCGTTCAAACTCCCAGATGATCATGATCCCGAGGGCCGCAATGTGCCAGCTTGGTGGAAACCCTTACCCAAGCCTGGGGAGGGCCAAGCTTCGGCATCGGGTGGCCGTCAGGGTGCTCACAACAGGCCACCACGACCACGAGCCTTTGGGAAAGCTGATCCTACATCTGGCGCCAGCAGTTACGACGTGCTGCGAGACGCGCCCGAGCGTGGAAACACGCCCTCCGCGTCTTCGGGCGAGCCGCCACAAGTAGCGGCCCGCCGCGGTCGCCTACAGGGCGTGCCTCCGCCACCAGATGCAGTTCATGAAGGAGACCGACTGCGGAGAGCTACGGGGGACCTTCCTGCCTCAACCGGCTCGGGGGCCCCACGACTGCCCGACTGGGCGAGATTTGACATCCAACACAGTCTGCAAAACCTCCGTAGTCACGAACCTCACGTAGTCAAAAAGGAACTCCGTAATTTGCACTTACGGTGGTATTATGCGAAGGAACCCAAGATGAGGCTGATCCTAGATAAAGTGGGACTGGATAGCGTTCGATTAAATATGATCAAAGAAATCTGCGACACATGTCGGGAATGTAGAGCATGGGAGCGCCCAGGTAATTATACGCTGCCTTCCGTAAGCCTTCCTGGAAATTGGCTTGGCGAAGGCGAAGTAGATCTCATGTGTTACAAGAAACGGACCATATTTCATATTATGGACCGATGTATCCGCCTGGCAGCAGGCCAAGAAATTCTTGATAGAGAGCGTGACACTATACTCGACGCCGACCACTACTGCTGGATCGCCTATCATGGGCCCTTCAAAGTTTTGTATTCAGATGGAGAAGGTGCCCTCAATAATGAAACTGCCAAGGCCATGATGGCGAACAAAGGTACGACACTTCGTACCCGAGCGCCTGGCCAACACGCGACCTCGATCGAGTCACGCAACGGCATTCTTAGGGGCACTCTTCATGTGATTGAGGAAGAGTTGGACAGACACAACATCCCCACTGTATTTACCAGAGTATTGGCTGAAGGCATCTTCGTCACCAACGCTTTCACGCTTTACAACGGAGTATCGCCGTGCCAAGCACACACTGGGCGACGGCCCTCTTTTCTTCCTGACCTCGACACCCTTGACTTCCCTAGGGGGCCGGAGACGTCAGGCCACGAACGCGAACGCCGTGTGAGGGAAGTTAGCCTGGAAGCAATAACTCAAGCCACGGCGGTAGCTAAGACAAATCGTGCTCTCAGGGCTAAGACGGCCCCAGATGGTGCTCGCCTGTGCTCAGCAGGGGACTTGGTCGATTATCACCGACCTACAGCCACTAAGGACGACCATGGAGGCTGGAATGGCCCGTTTCCTGTGATCCGTGACGTGCCTGAACGAGGACACGTCGTCGTCAAGGCAGGATCGCGCGAGGTAATTGTAATGTGCCCTGATGCTCGCCACACGCTATACATTGAATGCCTTCTTACCAGGGAACTTGGCATGGACAACATGGCCATGCAAACCGCCTTTACATATGTGGCACACCTTGGTGCAGGGAAACCTGCCAAAGTCTTTGGCTATATTCCAGACTACAAGGGAAACCTCAATCTTTCCGACGACAGCAAGTTTCACCCGCGCGTACACCTTGCATTGCAGTATCTCGTGCGAAATTATTTCCGAGTTGAGCGTGTCCAATCTACCTGCAGTAAAGTACGCCACCGGGTCTACACTGATCCACTACGACAACGATGTTAACCCAGCCTTCCACTATTATGAGTGTGTGGGCACCGGCCTGAACATCTTTCAAATCACTGGTAGCACTCACTCCAGACTCATCCAGTGCCTGACGTCACAAGTTCCTTCCCTAGGATTTCATGACGACCTTGCCAAGTATCAGCACTTGGGCACAACGTCTGGAGAACACGACCAGCCTGGAGACAGGCCTCCTCCAGACACCCCAGGTGTTTCATCACCAAGTGAAGGTCGCCTGTTTACAATCTACGAAGAAAGCGAGGAACACGACATCCAGGCTATGATGATGGAAGAGTGGTACGATGAGCTACGTATGGACCTTCATCCCACAACGGTTATCGACGACTATCTCTACTGCGTCCCAACAACCAGGCTGCCCGACCAATGTGTCTTGGTCTCAGCATCCGTGGACGAGGAAGATACCGTAGTGTCGGAGATGCTCGGAGACGAGCCTGAACCACAAGAGCCCTGTCTTGTCTCTCTATGCTCGACTACACCTGACGAGGGCTATTCTCTTGACAGTGATGAACATGGTCCCTATGTTGAGCTATGTTTCTCGCAAGAAATGCCAAAGGTAGTGTTGGATCAGACCCAACTTGCACAGCTTGAAACAGACATGGTCGCAACGATGAGAGTATATGTATCATCGGCTGCTAAACGCGCTGTGGTAGTCAAGGAAGACGACCTACTCACCAAAGCTGATATAGCGGCACATCCTAAAGAGGTTAGTGAAGCTTTGCACACCAAACTCAAGATCTGGCTTGACAACCGATGTTTTGAGATGTACGACCTATCTAAAGCTTCCAACATCATGACATCCAGATATGTATACAAGTGGAAGTTTGTGAAGGTAGGCACCGAGAATGTTAAAACCATCCGTATTAGACTTGTCCTCCGCGGATTCATGGACACGGAGGCTTTCGATGTACAAACCTTCTCAGGAACTGCTCGAAGGCAGTCCCAGAGGCTCCTGGCAAGCGAGGCGGCATGCCATCCAGAATGGATCTTAGCATCTATGGACATCGACAAAGCGCTCCTCAAAGGACTGACCTATGAGGAACTTGCTCATGCCACCGGCGAGGAAACTCGCATGGTTTGCTTCACCCTTCCACCAAGAAGTGCCCAGGTGCTTCGTACACTACCAGGCTTCTCTTCTTATGATGAAAGCCGACACTGCCTCGGGTGCCTCAAGCCAGGAACGGGTACAAAGGACGCCCCAAGAGCGTTCTCCCCCAAGCTTCGTACGACTACACGAGCTATAGGCCTTACACCGACAAGTTACGATCCTGAGTTCGAATTCAGTCAGGATCTGTTAACGGCAAAACATGTCGACGATATCAATATGACAGGCCTGCAGAAAAACGTAGATGACTTTGTACAACGTGCCGAAAAGGTGTTTGGTAAATGCAAGCTCAACAAACATTACTACACGAGTTGTGCCGCTCGTTACACGAAGAATGAATAAGGGGACGCGATCATGGACCAGGACGAGCACATTAAACAACTACGTCCTATCACGCACCCTGAACTTACGGGGGCGGCGGCAGACGCCAAAGCTACCAAACTCATCACCGACATGTTCGTTAGCCTGCGAGGAGCTCTCGCCTATGCCCTTCTTACTCAAGTCTGGCTTATGGTGTATGTGGTCTCTCTCCAGAAGATCCAGGAGCCCACCAACTTACAAGTCAGGCGACTGAATGCTGTGACGCGAAAGCTGATCAGCAGCCCGAAACGCATCACCTCCCCTCGGATGAAACCGACGAAGTCGACATGCACAGTGATTCGGGGTATCGGAAACTCACCGGGGAGGAGGGCGATGAAACCGAGGGCTGCGGCATTCGTGGGGCTAACGTATTACGGCGAGGAAACTCGCCTCAAGGCAAATCCGTCATTCACCTTTGCGACGGACTATGCAAATCACACCGACTGCAGGTGGGGTCCAGCTATGCCGATGAGGCATTTGCAGCTGCACATAATCTTGATGAGTGTTATCCCACGCTCATCGCTCTCCACGAGCTCAAGGCCGGAGCATTTACTCCACGACAACTACGAGATGTGCGTGAAGTTGGAGGCCTAGCTATCAAAGTATGCCTTACTATAGACGCTGAGTCTGTATACAAATCGCTATCCAGCAAAGATCTTAAGATACCGACGGAACGGACTTTGCTGGGACATATCAGTTGGATACGTGAGCTCATGGATATAGGTCTAGTGCATAACGCACAGTGGTGTGACACTAGAGACATGACCGCAGATGGGCATACAAAGGGGGGTATCGATCGGGAGCTGATTTTGGAAATGATGTCAGGCACTCAGTCATTTCAGTATGACGCGAAGCAGTTTGTTCCCTTTCGAGGCCCCAAGGACAAAAACACAAGCCTAAGTCGAATCAGTTTTAGTATGTCCTTGTTGCCCCCGCGGTCCAGTTTGCCAGCGCGGGCGCCTAATACAGAGGCGCCCTCTTATCTGCTCGGAAACGAGCCATACTTTTCACGCTTGGTAGCGAGCCTGTTCGGATTGGTGCAGGCTCTTCGCCCCAATACCCTTTCGCCCGGAGGGGAATAGCCTGTTTGGCTTACCTCTAGCCGGGCCGATAGCCCTTGTATATCCAAGGGGCTATCCTGCGCGTGTGTGGAAAAGTTTTGCGAGGAAACTCGCCGGCGAATAATATCGCCCTTCAGTCTGGTGGTAGGCCAGACTGTGCGTGCTGTTTTTCTTGCAAACACTTGCGCGCGCGGCCTTTCTAGAGCCTAGCGGCTGCGCGGAATTACTCTCCGTCTCCTCCCCTCCCG
This sequence comes from Prorocentrum cordatum, assembly GCA_963575745.1. Classification (NCBI taxonomy): domain Eukaryota; class Dinophyceae; order Prorocentrales; family Prorocentraceae; genus Prorocentrum; species Prorocentrum cordatum. The sequence goes on from CAUYUJ010020459.1 coordinate 389,872, forward strand.
ACTTTAAGGGTAGCTCTTTGGGAGATGTTATAGAGGATCGGGAGTATAGCCTGCGCGCCGCTGCCTTTGGCTGAAGGCACGCGCGCCCTATTCGCCCTGACACTTACTTTAGTGTTTGCTATGTGCTGGAAAGATCACTACATCGATCTTGTCCTATCCTATCCATCCACTCCCCATATCGTATTCCTTCGACATGGAATTGGATGCTATATGACATGCCAGAGTCATTTCAGACTGAGGAGGAGGAGGAGGAGGAAAAGGCGGAGGAGGAGGACGACGAGGAAGACGAGGAGGAGCTTATTCCGCAGCACCGCCCCAGCCCGCAGTTGCATCCGCTGCTCTTTGTGCGAGGGCCACGTCTGCCCCCCTGCGCGGGGAGCCCCTCGCTGTAGCACGCGGCGGGGCGTCCCAGGCGGGCCCGCGCCTAGAAACCGAAGCCTTGCATACATCCAGGAGGGAACAAAAACACACTGACACAATGAATCGTCGTTTCCCCAGAAAATATAGGAAAACATGGGGAGTGGGGCGGAAAACGAAACCCTAGAAAATATACGTAGGAAGCGATGGGGAATATGTTTGTTTGTGTGTATGTACTTGTGTGTCCCGGGGCCCCTTCATACATATCCATACGCAGGGGCACCCAGGCTTCTCTGAGTCCGTGCACGACCCATCCCAGCCAGACCCGATCCTCCGACGCGGCCGCGTTCGGTTCCTCGCGATGGCCGCCGCCGCCACGGGGCCCGGCGGATTTTTCTGCGGCGGCTCCTGGACCCCGCCCCTCTCGATCTTCTCCGGCGTCGCTGCCGGGGGCGCCGTGCGGCGCGACTTGGGGCCCTTGCCGCAGGCCACGGGCCTTTGCCTCCTCCTCCTCCTCCTCCTCCTCCCTCCTCCTCCTCCCCTTCCCCTCCTCCCTCCCCTCCTCCTCCTCCTCCTCCTCCCTCCTCCCTCCTCCTCCTCCTCCTCCTCCTCCTCCTCCTCCTCCTCCCTCCCTCATCATCATCATCATCATCATCATCTCGTCCTGGGACGGGAGGGCGTGCGGAAGCATCGGGGATGCGCGACGAGCTTGTCCTGGTCCTCCTCCTTCGGCCTCCTGCTCCCCTCCCTCCCCTCTCCTCCTCCTCGTCCTCCTCCTCCTCCTCCTCCTTCTCCGCCTCCGCCTCCGCCTCCTCCTCCTCCTCCTTTCCTGCTCCCCCCCCTCTCCCCCCCCCGCCTCCCTCCCTTAGAGGATTTCCCTTGGGCCAGTGGGCCTTCTTGGGATCAACCTTGCTTAGTTGCTTGATTGCTGACCCGATTGCGTGACCACCTTACTTCATGGTTGCTTCGTTGCATGGCTGCATGTAAGAGGAGTGTCTGGTTGCCGGCGTTCCGTTCTTGATTGAATGTGCGCGTGCACAGCTGCATGCTTGCATGCTCTCTTGCATGCGTACTGCTCTGGTTCTTTGCGTGTGCGATGGTTTAAATGATTGCACAAGTTCTGCGTTGCTTGCTTGTACGCATAATTGTCAGTTTGGTGTGCCTCTCTGTTTGACGGGATGTGGATGTTTGTGCGCGTGTCTGCGTGCACACATCGCCGAATGGTTGCTTGTCCTGATCGCGTGCTTGCCTCATTACTCGCGTGTATGCTAGATGGCGTGCATGCGTACTTGCTCCATCGCATGCCTACGTGTGTTTACCAGAAGTGTCATTTCGAGCCAACGGTTGAACTGGTGCTGCTAGAGTCGTCAATGCTGAGTGTCCGCGCCTCAACCCCAAGTTAACACTTGAAAGAAGGGGCGTGATTCCATGTGAAGAAACATAAGCGTGCACGATTTCAGTGGCAGGCGGCACTTGACGAGAAGACAGCTCTCAACCTTGTCTGATGTTTCAGTCAGTAACATTGGAGGGTCTGTCAACCGATTCAGTCTGTATACGTGTTTCAAGCGAAGCACAGTGATTCATCATTCAGTGGTGTCCGCTCTGGTGGCTCAGGTGAACAGGCGATTTCGATGTCGCACACATGGCATGGATGTCGCCATGGTCGTCATCGTTCTCGCCCTCCTCGTCCTCCTCCTCCTGCCCTGGTTTCGCATTTGTCGTCCCACTCTCCCTCCTCTTCCTTTTTCCCACCTGTTCCACAAAGGTGTCGGAGGTCACCAGGTCGGGTATGGGTGCGACTAGCAAAAAATGGCGGCACAGTGGCCTACCAAGCTGAAAGTGATCGCCGACGGTACTGACGAGTGGGGGTTCAGTTGGTAGGCTTCAAATTTTCTTTCAGAGGGATGATGAAGACGGCATCAAATGGGCAATGGGTACGTGCGCATGGAAAGCGTAGTCACGGACGGCAAGAATGGACGGCGAGGGGGTGGGGGGTGGGATATGTTTCGTACCGTGGCCAATGCATTGACCAGTCAGCAATTTGGTTGAATCTTTCGATGGGGAACACGTCCGTCAGCCTAACACGACAGAGTTGCAGGCTCGTTGTGATCGTCCGCCTTGACTGTCTTATGTTGACCGAGGGCGGGGGGAGAGGACAGCGAACTGGGGGACTGGATGGGGCGAGGGCAGCTAGCAGGCCTGCGCTCCCCACGCCTGCGCTTCCAGCCCGTCTCCTCCGCCCTTCCTCCTCTCTGCCTCCGCCCTCCTCCCTCTTCCCCATCTGGCCCTTCTCTCTCGTCCTCCACTCCCCCCTCCCCCCTCCCTGCGCACCCTCTTCCCGGGCAAGCCGCCGGGCGCACGCACCCGTGGCGTCGGCGGCCGCGTGCAGGCAGGCGGGGCAGGGCAGCCTCGAGCACTCTTGCCGTGGAGCCAGGGGCAGCGTGTGCGCTCGAGCGGGAGGCGATGGGGTGGCAGACGGTCACGCATGCAATTCTGAAGTCGGGCATGCCCCTCTGCAGGAGGAGTTTCTGCTGCCGCTTACGTTCAAGCTCGGGCGTGTCGAGAGCCCACACGGCGCTCACAGCTCTCGACTCGGGCCGTCTCGCCGAGCAGCGTTCAGGAGAGAAAGGTGCATACACTCTCCGCTGATTGTACCCTCCATATCACCGCCCACAGGCTGGGCTACTTTGTCGATGGTGTGGCCGCGGATTCCTTCGTGGTGTGTCTCGTTGAGCACATCGCGTGTTCACGTCTCCTGCATTCTTCATATTACGTCTCCTACGACAACCCATTGGCGTGGCAGCCAGCATCTCGGTCAGCATGGAATGGATCCTTGCGGTTATGGACATATTCAACATCATTGGCAGCTACACTGTTGGTGACGACACTTACAGAATACGTTTCACCGCATGGTTCAGAGAAATATGGCAACGTACCTATCAAGATCGTATCTTGGCGCTAAGCCTAACAGTGGGAGCTCATGATCAGGACTCCCTCACCAGAGCCAGAAGATGGTTTAGACGAAGACGGTTTTCCATCCCATCTTCCGCGTACTCTTCCGTCGAGTCCTTCACCAGGCGACTGGTGGTATATGATGGGCCGTCGCCGCTGCACAAACTTCGACGAGGACTCCGACAGGAACCCCGACTCCCCATTCTCAGACCCCCTCATGGAGATGGAGCGCCAGGAGGACTGCTGGGGTTGCTAAGTGATCGAGGTTGCTGCAGTTGCTGGTACCTCAGGTTCCTCCTGCTCTTTCTACTATGCCATTCCTGTTGTGCTACTGGTGACGGTGACAAAGGTCTTCACCCTGTACGGTTCGAGTTCCCTCGCCCAACGCTGTGTGCAGTTGGTACCACCTCAGCAGAAACATTCATAACACGTTCTTTATCTCCTGAACCTCAGAGGCTCCCAGAACAGCGGTTTCAAGACGTGGTTCAATTTTCGTGTTCACTACTTTCAGTACCGACATCGTTGTCAACATTATCCTACATGCTCAATTTCCTGGGTCGTTTCCTGTTCCGTGATGGGCAAAAACCAGTGGTCAAGGGCCAATAACTGTTCTCGGCAATTGCAAATATCAGCACGGTATCAGGTATCATACGTATTCATCGTGTTCTCCAGTTGTGTCCAGTTCCAACGTGGGTGGCAAGAGTTTGTCGGCTGCTACCGTCAGAGTGGCTCTACCTATACAAGCATCTAAATTCGGACAGCCGTGTAGCGCAGTGGTCGAGAACAGCGCCCCACCCCTTCGTTACACACGGTGCGATTGAACTAACATCCGGCGTCTACGTTCTCTTCAACTCAGCTAGCATGCATGTTGGAAAAAAAAAACAAGCATCAAGCGGGCAATGATCTCAGGAGTTGCAGGCCGTCTCTCATCACATCTCAGATGTGTATTTTGCCCGACATCTGGCGACGGACTTCGACCTAGGTGTGCTCTTCGTCGCAGGAGTCTTGGCGACCTCGCGTTCTTCCCCCTACTTGTTATTTGGTTCTCTTTTTTTCGGCGTCGTCGGCAGCGTGCCACTACGAGGCTTTTGGTGATCCGACACTTCCAACCCATGTGCAGCCAAGCAGATACATTACAAGATGCCAAACACAAGGTCCGCCAAGGCGATCATCTTCTCCAGGGCTTTCGGTATCGACGTATTCCCCGCAGACGTCCTCCCCGCTGGCGACGCGCGCGTGTCTCTCATGTTCGCGTATCCCCATGGCTTCAATCGGTTCATCCAGATGTTCGCCCAGTCCACCGTTCGCCACTACAAACAACCGTGCTTGCAGACCTCCTACCGGGCGTTCTATCTGACACTGCCCCTTTTCCCCACCCTCTACGTGGCACAGCAGAGGCAACACTTTGCAGACGCGGGCGAAGTTGGGCCCTTATGACTATGGGAACGCCGTCGAATTGGCTTGCTCCTGGCATGGTTTGCTCGTCCACGCACCCCCCTACGTGTGCCGCAGTGGCCGGCGCGGCAGATTGCGTCTTTCCGAGTGTGGGCCGCGACGCTGGCTCCTGACCTACTCCAGTCTCGCAATCGAGTTTTTCATGCGTTCAAGATCATCGATATCATTCTTCGACGCCCACGGCTTCTTTGCATGCGCATCCCTGTTCTCAAACTCCCCTGCGAGATGAAGCGTGGAGAGGGTCTTCGTTGGTTTCGTGCTTAATTGAGGCGTCTTACTTCTTCAATCAGATTGGAAGACTCTCGGACGTGGATCCGCGCCGGGGCGAGGTGCACCTTCGGGCGCCAGTTAACGCGGAAGGGCAATATCAACGCCCCTTCATTGCGCCGCGCGCACAAGGCATAATATATACCTAGGCCGACGAGCTGTGCGCGCCCACCTCCACCATAGGTCTTCGTTGCTTACCTGGAGCGTGGAGACGTCCACGGTGGTCCTGCACTTAAGTTGTTGGTGGCCGAGTGCGTTTCGATTTTCAACTATTGGGGCCAGCATGTCGGGATTCATCAGGCGCCACTCCGGCGGGCACTCGCGCGACTCCGTGGCGGGCCAGGTTTTCAGCGGTCAACGTCGACGCCATGGGTGGCGAACTCTTCTTCTCGGATGGCCTGGGCGATTTCAGAGGTGCGATCTACTTCTTCGCAGGTGCGGTGGCCCCCTTTCACAGGCGCAGTCTCCTTCTTCGCAGGCGCTGTCTTCTTCTTCGCAGGCGCGATCTTCCACTTCGCAGGTGTCGTCTACTTCAGAGACGCGGTCTACACCCCCAAGGCGCGCGACGTCGACACCTCCTGCATCCCCTACACGTTCGTCTTCTGATTCGCGCGTCAGCTCCTCGGGCCCTAGACTGGGTGAGCTTCCGCCCGCTTGGGGCGGAATAGAGCAAGCCTTGTCATTAGCATTGCGTGAAGCGGATGAGTGTGTCATTATTGGAGACGACAAAGTTGCAGATCGCGTCTGGTCAGCGAATGGTCCAGATATGGCTCGTTGCACTCTCCAATCCATTTCAGAGGATCCAGCGTGGCGGCAGCGGCCAGACATGTCAGAAGCGGATGTGCGCACATGGGCCTGGGCAAGAGCAGTGTCTGCACTTCCTGTCTGGTTTCGTGGGCCGCCCCAGCTCCCGCGCCCTGAATCACCTCCCCGACCTCCCATTGTCTTCCCACCCGTGAAGTCGAAGTGTTTCTCAGTTACAGGTGATAGGCTTTGCAGGAAAGCGGCTCGCAGCTGTCTCAGGAGAGCCATCGACACTTCAGGGTTTCCTGGTATGTTTGGTTCTCGGATTCTTGGAAGGGCCGCTCGGAACTTCTTGAAGTGGTCAGAAGCGGGTGACGAGTGTTTTGACATCAGATTCGCAGTTGATGATGCTCGGTCCCTTCGTGTCAGTCTTCTCGCAGCTCCCCCCCCGCGTTGTCGTCGCTGCGGTTGCGACGTTACGGAGGTCAGTGTTGTCTCATGTGATGCAGACCAAGCTCATGAGCAGCGCAGTGCAACAGCTATCACATCTGCACGGTGGTTCGTAAAGCGTTCTATTCAAACAGCGACGCCGACCGAAGCTTGTCTCGTTCGAAAAGGAAAGCGCTTAAAGATCTACCCGTCGGTCAAATCCTTCGCTATGTCAGATACTGCTGTGCCATCGGGCTACTATCGCGTAGCCATGGCGGACGTATTCCTAGCTCTATCGGTATACTGTTGGGCGTCCCTGGTGAGCGCCTTCGGAATCGTTCTCGAGCTCCAAGGTCTCCCAATCGGCGGTGTACTGTCTGGTGTTGCACTCAGTGTTTCAATGTGTTCTCAGTAGTCTCGGGCGAAGCATGGTCAAACCCGTTTTGTTCGAGGGGTTTTCCACCGCTCCAACCGCGTGAATCATATGATGGTGAACTACGTCGGCATGCTGACGACATTCTAGGTTGACTTACTTCTTATTGCGGAGGGTGCACGGCACAGTTTATACACACCGCGTACGATGTACAACTGTCGACGGCTTCCTCTCTTTTATATTCCTCGGCTACCTGGCTCGACTTAGAAGTTATTGTGGTTGGCTCGGTGGTCGTCATCATTCCAAGAAACGACAATCGGGCGTAGCTCTACGATCGGACGCAACCTCGTATGCGGGCTACGGTTCTACCATCTGTGGGTGCTCTTCCTCGTGGCTTTGCTGGCCTGTACAGCCTCCTGGCAAATCGACTCTCGCGGGCTCGGTCTATGAGGTTTTCGGTGTTTCTGGCTTCCTACTGGTTGCTTGAGCTTTTACTCGGGATGTTCCTCCCCGGGCATCCACTACCCCTTCTGCGTGCTCTTTTTCACCGATGCCCGTGGAGTCTGGAGGTTCAAGAAACTCGCTGCGTCCTCAGGTCTTGGCTTCGACTACTGAACCCCCCACCCCGCGCCAGTCGATGGGGCCTCCGCGCAGGGGCGACCACTCTGGCAAGGGTGGCAGAGGCCATGGTGGTGGACGAGGTTTCCTCCGAGGCAGTCGTGGCGGACGTGGCGACCGCCGTGGTTGGGACTACCGCGATGATCGACGTGGCTGGGGCCCGTCGCGGATGTGGTCGCGACAGTCTGGGCGATAGAAATGATCGTCGCGATCGGCGGCATCATGGCCACGCGTCAGACTCGAACGACGAGGCGAGGAGATCCATGGAGGTTGAGCGGCCCAGGCGCTTCGTAGCCAAGAGGGACCCCGAGTGCGCGAACTTCTTGGCAGAGGCGCGCCAGGCGAAGAACGAGGAGCAGCTGCAGGCGCAGGGCAAGATCCTCGCAGCGGCCATGAAGTCCAGCCTTGAGGAGCACGTGGCGGAGATCTGCGGCCAGGGCTTCACCCCACAGTCAGTGGGAACCCCTCCAGGTGCCGTGCCAGGCGGCCCGCCAACTCCGAGTCCATTTCCGCCATCGCCGCCAGGTGCTGTGCCTGCCACGGTTCCGAGTGGCCTCTGGGCGGTCGCCAAGGCGTGGCTCAAGAGCCTCGCGGGCGCGGCGGTCATCCCAGAGGACCTGTCCAAGCAGAGCATCACTACCTTCCTGGCCGACTGCATCTCCAAGGATTCCGAGGCGAAGGAGCGGGTCAGGTTGATGCTGGAGCCAGCGGACATTGGCAAGTCAGTTCCAAGGCATGTCAAGCAGCGTGCGAAATGTTATTGGGCCTGAGTGACATCAGACTAGTATCAAAGTGGAGCTTCGTGCGGAGAGGCCTCCAGCCGCGGGGTCTAAAACATGTACATGGTGGAATTTATTCAAAGAACGGTTTGGCTTCTCAGTCTTGTGCTATCCTACATGGTTCTCATCATCTACCTCGCCCTCGACCTTTTCCCAGTCTCCTTGCAGTGGTCAGCGCCAGTACTTGAATGGCAGGTGGGTGTATCAGATCTTCCAGCATTTTGGCGGTGACACGCCCTACTGCTCTGGGTCGACTTTCTCGCGTTCGCTTTCGTGGTTCGCAGGGCTGGGCGTGATAATCCAAAGATTAAGATTTGCATTATGTGTTCTGATAGTCTGCATTCTATGCTACGAGACTCTGATGCACTCGACAGTGTTGCACATTGGTGATGATTGGGGTTCTGATCCAGACGTGACCAACACAGAGTTCAAGGCTACGAGTCCATCTTTCTCGACGGGTTCAACTTCGACTGATACCTCTGCATCAAAGTTTGCAGCTCTCTCGGATATTGCAGTAGCGTGGTGGACCTTGCACGTTTCTCGCCGCTCAGAGGCGAGGTGCCTGCAGAAGATCATCGACACCCCCGGCTTCCCCCACCAAGGTCCACAGCCAGGAGGACGAGGCAGCCCTTGCTGCTTCTGCTAGCCGTGCTGCTGCAGCCGCGCTATCGTGGGCGACTCGATGAGTCGGGAGGTGGAGTGGAGCGAGACTGCCGCTTGTGATGTGTGGTGAGGTTTAGCCTCCCACCCTGAGTTTGGGTCCTCCCCCTCCCCCTCACCCTCTGATCATTATGACCATTCTAAAACCTATTCTAAAATATTTTAGAATCTGTCGGACGAGCGGCGGAGGAGAGGAGAGATTAGATCCCCTCGTGCCTGTGCGAGAGTCCAGACAGCTAGATGCTTTTGCTGCCGCTTACGTTCAAGCTCGGGCGTGTCGAGAGCCCACACGGCGTTCACAACTCTCGACTCGGGCCGTCCTCGCCGAGCAGCGCTCAGGAGAGAAAGGTGCATACACTCTCCGTTGATTGTACCCTCCCCCTCCTCCTCCCCTTCCTCCTCCTCCTCCTCCTCCTCCTCCTCCTCCTCCTCCTCCTCCTGTTCCTCCTCCTCCTCCTCCTCCCTCTCCTGGGCGGCGGACGGCGCAGCCCTTCCGGAACGGCTACCCCTTGCCTCCGCACGTGCAGTGCCTCTCCGTTGCCTCCGTCGCCCGAACGGACTCCCCTCTCCCCTCGCCCTCCGCGGCCCTGCTGCGCTGCCTGCCCGCGGCCTGCCCGCGGCCCTTCCCCCTTCGCCCTCCGCAGCCCTGCACCCGCCCGCCCCCGCGGCCCACTACGCCCCCGATGCGGCCTCGCAAGAGCTTGACGACCGCCTCCCTCGAGCGGCTCGCGCACATGCAGGAAGGGACAGAAACACGCAGACACAATGAGTCGTCGATTCCCCGGAAAATATGGGAAAACGTGGGCAGTGGGGGGAAGACAAGAGCCCAGAAAATGTGGGGAATCACTGGGAATCCTTGTATTTGTGTGTATTTGTTAGTGTGTCCCAGGGCCTCTTCACACATGACCGACCCACGACTACGACCGCCCCGATCGCTGGCGCCGCAGCCCCGGCCTCCGCGGCGATGTGCTCTCTGAGGCCGAGCTGGGCCTCCCGCCTGGCAGGCGCCTGGACGCCCCGCCCGCGCACGCGCCGAGCACCTTTGGGATGACTTTGTGGACCCAGTAGTCGAGTAGGGGATCGACCACAGAGTTGATTTACCCCGAAGTGGATTCCCCATCGAGTCTACGACGAAAACCTTAGAGTGTTCGTACCTCTACGGAGACTCCAGCATATTCTCCTTAGATTCGACGAAAAGATAATTTTGGGGTAGATCGATTCTGCAGTCGATCCCCTGCTCGCAGAAGGTGTTTCCAGAGAAGCTTTTAATCTTTTGGGGCCAATCGCTTCTGCAGTCGATCCCCTGCTCGGACGCAGGCGCTTCCAGAGAAGCTTCCGGCACGGGCCGCTGGCACCGCAGCCGGGCCCTCCCGCCGCGGCACGTGCCGCTCGAGGCGGGAGCCGGACGCCCTGCCCCGCCCGCCGCCCGGCACGCGCGCGCGCCCGGCCCGCCTCTCGGGCGGCTGCCGTTCGCAGGCCCAGAGGTGGACACAAACACGCACGAAACCGACAAATGCACGGGAAATGGACGTCCGAGCGACGGCAAGCCCCACGTTCCCCCTGGAATGGGGAACGAACAATGACACAAGCATGAAAACTCGGAGGTCCGCGCGGATTTCTCGGATCCGCGCTGGACCCCCCTGGCGGCGCCTCTGGCGCCGCCCCTGGCGCGCTCCGCGCGCCAGGGAGGGGTCCAGCGCCGATCCGAGAAACCCGCGCGGACCTCCGAGTTTTTATGTGTATGTCATTTTTCGTTCCCCTATGGAATCCTGGATCTTCCGCAGGGTTCAGTGGGCTCCTGCATGGCGCTCCCCCCGGGCCGGCCCTCCTCCCTCCCCTGCTCCTTCCTTCCGTCCTTCCCCGCCTCCCTCCCGCTCGCACCCCAGCCAGCACCGACGTGACGTTCTCAGTTCTCCTGGCAGGGTTTGAGGAGGAGGAGGAGGAGGAGGAGGAGGAGGAGGAGGAGGAGGAGGAAGAGGGGAGGAGGAAGGGTTGGAGGAGGAGGAGGAGGAGGAGGAGGAGGAGGAGGAGGAGGTGGACTCCAGCACCGACGTGTCGCCCCTGGAGTCCACCCGCCCCTCGCTGGCGCCGCGGGCCCTGCTGCTGAGCGGCGGGGACTTCGCGCCTGGGCCGTCGCGGGGCTCACCTTGGATTCGCGAGGGAGCGACGGCATACCGATGCCAACGCTTCGGCCAGCACGCTGCAGGTGGCGCACCAGCCGGTCGTTGAAAGTAGGTATTTTTGGATGCCCAAGTCCTAATCTATTTTCGGCGCCTTCCTGCCTCAAGAGTTGAGCGGCTTTCCTTCTTTCCTCCTCTTCAGGGGGCGGGTGGAAGCCCAACCTACTTCCAACGCCTTCCTACTTGATGTTTCAACCCACTTCTTCCGACCGGCGTGTACCTGTGCTGCCGCAACCACGACGCCACCTCGATGCCCCGCCAGGACGGCGCTGGCACGGCGGGGCGGCTGCCGCTCGAGAGCCCCAGGGACCCGCGCGTCGCGGGGGCCGCCGTGGCGACCCCGAGGGGCGGGGACTCCACGAGGACGCAGTGCGACGTCGACGCCGTTCGGGGCACGTCCCGGGCTCGTTCGAGCATGAGGGGGGGATTTCCAATCGACCGACGAGCGGTCCAGCGAGGCCTGGGCTGCTGGGGGGGGGCCTGCCCTCTTGCCGCGCCGCCCCTCGCCCCTGGGGGACACGGGACCCGGGTCCAGGCCTGGGCCTGCACCAGCCATCCCCCTCCCCCTCCCCCTCCCCCTCCCCCTCCCTCGTGCCCCCCGCCGTGCTTGGAGCGCCCCAGGAGGCTCCCCCGTGCAGGAGTGTGCATCCGCCCTGCCCGCGAGGAGTGACGCCCAGTCTGTCTTCGACCCGCAGGTCGCGATGGCCTTCGTCTCCGAGCCCTCCGCGTGCCCGCCAGTGCTCTGCCCCAGCACCCGCACCCACGGCAGCGGTTCGCCCAGGCACTTCACCAGCTCCGCCGAGTTGTACTTCCTGCATCACCTGTCTGCATCACCTGCGAAGCGGCGCCTCTTCCGCACCTGGGGCCGCATCGGCAGCTTCGAGTCCGGCGAGTTTGGCTTCGGCCTCTTCGCCCCGGCCTCGCGCGCCGCCTGGAGTCGCGAGGGCGCTCGATCGCGTCTACGGCGTCCTCAGCCTGACCCCCCGGCCATCGTGACGCTCCTGGGCCAGGTGGCGCCATTGGGTCCCAGTACCTGCACTGCCTCGCAGGGCGTCTCATGGTAAACACGGCGGCACCGCAGCTGATTCTTCTGGCGTCGTGCTTGGCGGCTTCGCTCATGAAGTTTGTGGTCATTGGAGCGGCGGTGCTCGGCTAACCTCAGCAACGAGCGCTGGCGGGTGCGTGCGCTTCGGCACTGATTTCGGAGCTCCACTTCGCCCGGCCAGTGTGCATTGCGATGACGATGGCTGCGACCTGGGCCCCGAGCCCCACCAGGTACTCCCAATCGATCTCTGGATGGTGGGAGCTCACGGCGTCTTGATGGGCAGGGCCGTCTTCACCCCGGCCTTCCCGGCGGGAGGCTCCGACGGTGCGGACGCGTGCAGCGCGTGCTCCTTCGACCGCCGGCGGCGCACCTGCCGCCGCGGCGCGGCGAGGTCGAGGAGCCCAGGGGCCTCCTCGGGCCCTCCCGGCAGCAGCCTCCGGGGGCGCCTCCTCGAGGGCCGCCCCGGCTCCGAGGGAGAGCGGCCTCCCCAGGCGAGAGGTCTCCGTGCACAGCACTTTCCCCCGAAGTACACGGAAGAGCGACCTTTCGCCGGAGTGAGATTCTGTCGGATATAGCCAGGACCCCAGGCAAGGGGACCCGGTTAGTGGTAGGGCCCCGGAGCCCCTAAATTGGCTAGAATCGCGAAACCAGGTCTGCCGTAGCTGGTGTCTTTCGGGTGACGGCAGTTCCGGTCAATTAGTGGACCGGGCTGGGGGGCGTCCCCCAGGACACATCACTAAACCAGGTCACACTAAACCCAGTTCTGCCAACGCCCGATTTTGGTGCGGGCACACTGGGATCCCCCGATCACCGATTGCGATGCGATAGTAGCGTTTTACGCGCTGGAGTTTGGTCCCCCCCGCGGGCCCCCCAAATCCGCGCACCAAAGGTCGCTCTTACCCAGGGTCGCTCTTGCGTGTAGCCGATTCGTGGATACTGGCCGGGCCCAGGGCTCTCCAGGCCGACTGCTTCGACGCAGCCGCACCGAGGGTGACAAGCCGGATGCTCGCCGGAAATCCGCATGGGGGAGATGCGAATCGATGCGGGTCGGGAGAGGCTCATTGATGCCGGCATCCCGCTGGCGGAGCAGCGGCGGCGGCAGGTACATCCACCAGCAGCTGCTGCAGGAAATCCGTCGCCGCCCGGGGGGGCCCCACCAGCAGCAGAACATCGTGCCCCTGTCGCGGCCGCCGCCGCCCCTGACCCACCGCCCGCAGTGGCCCCACCACCGGCTCACGTTCTGGCCGCCGCTGCTGCGGCCTCCGCCGCCGCACAGCTTGCAGTGGCCCCGTTGGCGGCTGCCTTGGGGCCGGGAGCACAGGCCCCGCCGCCGCCGGCCCCTGCCGACGACGTTCCGGCCCCTCCACAACGGCACGCCCGGCGTGCCCCGGCGGTTGCCTTGTCCCGGGTTGCCCTCGTGCTGACCTGGCTTGTCGCGCTGGCTGGTCAGACCATGCGGCCATGCGCCCGCGCCTCAACGAGCACGCGGCTGGGAGATTTCTGGGCCTCCCGCCGGTCCCAGAGGCTTAGTTGGATGAGCAGTGCCTGTCACAATGCTCAGTGTACCTGCGTTACCTGCACTCGCGCCACGGGCGCGCGTGTCCGAGGCGCCGCCCCGCTGCGCGAGCTGCCGCTGCCGAGGCCGCGCCGGCAACTGACGACGGCGCCCCCCGGCCGCGCGGCTTGCCCACCCGGCAGGAGGTCTTCTCCCAACGAGCGAGCACAAAACACTACGCGTCCAAGAGGGCGCGGGTCCTCTGGGCCCGCTGCTTGCCTGAAGGCCCTGCGTAGTTAGTAACAGTTAGCGGAACTTCTAATTGTTATTAACGGAGTTATAACTAGTTAGATTTGGCCAGTTTGAAGCTGTTTTTTAATGTTTATGTTATGTTTTTGCATCTCATGTAGTTGGAAATTGGGGCATCATGATTGGGCGCTTCGTCGATTTGGATCTGCTCAGGGGCCTTCAGATGTTTTTATCGTCCTGGGGCAAACGCGACGGTCCGCAGCGCATCATGTTAGCAACATCGCGATTTGTATTCTACTGGCCAAATGCACGTGATGTCGTTCTCTATTTTCCTGTAAATCACAGGAGCTTTCAGCGAGGTCAGAGGCATCAGAACAGGGTCTGTATCATCTAAAAAGATGTGTCTGGAAAAACCTTCAGCGGCGTTCACATGCTTAGTTGCAAGCTGCTGGACAAGCACCTGCGACTCGCCATCGTCGCATTTCACGTGAAACCACACTTGCATTGCTGCATGCATCCCGCCCGACCCCAGAAGTACGATATCACCGCGCTTGATGCGGCCGAAATCTGTCATGGCTTCGATGCTGGAGACGGCTGTCTGCGTCCCAGGGCACATGCGTTTCAACGCATTCAGCAGCTTCTGTGTTGCTTTCGTTGGGTCGACTAAGCCAGGTGAAACACGCATGGTCTTTAAATCGTGCGCGTGCTGCGCAGTGAGTTGGACCATGAGAGCCTTCTCTGGCCCCTTCTTGCACATGTGGTCTTTGGCGAAACGTTTTACGTTTTTGTGCTTGCGTTCCTGGACAAAGCAACTGAGCGACCCATGTTTTTCAAACATTTCTGGCAAATGTGTTGCCATATGGTGCTTATACACCCAATAGCTTTCACCATATGCGTCCTGATGGCACCGAAGATGTTTCACTATCGCTGACTCTATCTGCGCGGTCGTGACTGGAAGCCGCCGCGCCGCCGTGATGATTATGTCAACGGCATCTTGCAATGCCAGCATACTTGCGATCTGGGGGGCCACTTGATCCGATGAAGGATGCATGGCAATTACTTGCCGAATATACCTGCACAAAACAGGCAACGCAGAGATCTCTTCTGAGGCACTTGCTTGGAGCTCACCAGTCTCCCATACAGTTGCGGCTGAGTGGTGTTTACTCGGCCACGTCCACTTCATGAAATACTCATGCAACTCCATTGCATCACACAAACACTTGAACTGCGCATGCCCTAAAAGTGCTTTTACTTCTCTGTCGAATATACCAGACACAAAATAAATATGCATCCAGTCAAAGCAAATGAATGACGCAGGGAGATATCGCAAACCTGGGTCCAGCGCTATGTGTTCGGGGTGGAAGTTCCATCCTTTGTGCTGTGTGATGGTCGTGTACTGCCCCTCTGAAAACTCCCCCCGCTGATATTTATCCCAATCGGGCCGAAGTCGTTCCAGGATCGCGATGATTGTCGCGTCATCGTTTCTGCGTATCTTTGACGCATCCAAGCGCGCGTCTGTCACAAAGAAACCAGATACATCATATGTCAAATAATCAAACTTTCTATTCAAGGCGTTGCGACATAACGCGCAGGGTTTGGAACCGGCGTGCCCTTTGTTCATGTGTAGTTCCCGCAATGCCTCTTTGTCCCCTATGACGCACGACAGCTTCGCGACGATCGTCGCGTGCGACGTTGCGTCGCCGTTCTCTGACACGTCTAATGTAACACCGCTCGTCTCAAAATTGAAACCGCCAGCAGAATTAAAACAAACTTCTTTGAGGGTCATCTTGATGCACTGCCCGATGCCACCTGGGATGCTTCTTATTTTTGCGCACCGCGCAGTGCTAAGCGTGAACCACGCATCTTCGTTACCCAAGGACTCGTCGAACTCAGCGAACGACCAGTAAACAGCATCAACCCCCCGATAATCTTTCCCCTTCGCCAGGGGGTCTCGCGGTGAAATACCATCGAAATATAAAATGATGTGCCACGGCGACGCCAAGCTGCATGGGTGCTCCTGAAGTGAGCGGCGAAACATCTCCCTGACTGGAGCGCTAGCCTTGCAGCAGGAATACAAAAATGGCCCAGGACAGCACACCCAGTTCTCGAAAGTTCTACCACTGACTAAAGGCGTGTCTATGCAACGCAAGACGTTCCCATATGCGTTCGACTCTTTGGCAATGATGTTTTCGTTTGCCCTGTATTGTGAGCTCCGTGAAATATTGTCGGGCAACCCATGGTCTCGCACATATTTTAGGACACCCGACAGAGCACGCTGTGACAGGTATGAGCCCCTGTGGAGCTCCACCAGCGCCTCATCCGCCTTGCGTTTCCTGGCGGCGGACGCGGCCATGGTTTCAGCCCAAATGGCTACAGACTCGATAACGATGCCAATGCGCATCATAGGATGCATGCGTCGCGTTATGGTAGGGGCACGCTGCATGATGCATCTGAATGCAGCGAGGCGATAGATCACAACAGAAGTGCACGTTGCATAACGATGCATATGGCATGATACGACGTCGCATCAGAAGGACATGTAGGTGCATAGTGATGCATACGAAGTGCGACGGTAGCTCGCGAGAGAAAGGAGTGTTGCATTTTGATGCATGCGACTTGCGATGAAAAGATCGCAACAGACTTGTGTTTTAGACATCATGGTGCAACGTCATACAAGCAAGAGGGAGTTCGTCGATGTGGCGCCGCCCACCGCCGCGCTGCAGCTGCGATGCGAGCTCCCAGCCCTGCTGGTCCTCAACAACCCCCTGGTCCTCCCCCTCCCCGCGTCGAGCACCTAACACTTGGCGTCGATCCACGCCAGCGCCGCGCTCCAAGCCTCAATGCGATTCATCGTCGCATTGCGGTCGAAGCGGACGCGGCGATCTGCCCTCCCCACAACGGCCCTGAACACCTTCTGTGAAGGCTTGTAGATCACGTAGCCGCACCTGTACGGCGCGTTGCACTCGCGCGTCGGCGGCTTGGGCAGCACGGCGGGCTTTGGCACGGCAGCCGCGGGTCGCCGCATGGCAGGGGGCCGCGCCTTCTTCATTGGCACAGCCCCCTCGGCGTCTTCGACGCCTGCCCCGCCCTCGGCGTCGCCGGCGCCTTCGCCAGCCGCGGAGGGGCGCTTCCTCGCCTTGGCGGTCTTGGCCTTCTTGGCGAGGAGCGCCCTGAGCTTCTCCTCCTCGTCGGTCAGGTCTGGCTCGGGCTCATCATCGCGCGGTTCATCGCGCGGCTCCTCGCGCGGCGGAAGCTTCGGCTCCTGCTGCGGCTCCTCGCGCGGCGGGAGCTTTGGCTTCGGGGGCTCCAGCTCCACGCGCGGCTGCGCAGGCGGCTCGGGCGGCCTGAGAGCCGCGGCCGCCGAGTTGGCGAAGAGCGCCGCGCACAGCGGTGCACCGAACAGGGCCTGCATGACTTGCAACTGCCCGCCAGCCGTAGGGTCTGGGGCTGTCATTGGGGGCGCTGCAGCTGCAGGCGAGGTCTTCGCCGCGCAACGCCTGCTCGACTTCCTCACGTAGTCTGGCGCGTCCGTCTGGATCTCCTCCAAGGCGGGCCCATCGCCCTTGTAAGCTGATTTCCACCACGGCTCAGCCGACATGTCCTCGATGCGGTCGAAGTTCCACACCGTGGCGTACCCAAGCGTGGACCAACCCTTGCACGTGATGGCCTTGGAGATGGCACCCTTCACCTCTCCGAGGAGCCTGAGCCAATCGCCCCCATGCCCCTTGCCGCTGCCCCACGCCACGAGCGCGGCCATCTTGCCCTTGGAGCTCTCGGAGAGCGTGTGGGCGCCGATCAGCTTGCACCGAGCGGCGACCAGGCGTATGCACGCCTTCTCACTCAGGTCGCCGCTCTTCAGCGATTTGATCTCGCTCGCCGTGAAGACCCTCGATGCAATGCTAATCTCTTGCCATTGCTTGGATCCGCCTGGCATTGACAACATGCCTGTCTTGGTCCCGACGCTCTGGCACAAGCGTGCGATGTTCTCTTGAGTCCAAGTGTTCAGCGAGTGCTCCCTGATTGTTTTCACCAAGGCTGTCGCCTCGTCAGTACTGATCTGTGACAGGTTGTTGATCTTCATGAGGAGGCTGTCGTACTGGTGCTGGGCCACGGCTGATGGGCACAGGCCACATGCGATTTGTGTCGATACCCACTCTGACATGTGCTGCAGTTCCGCGCGGAGGTTCGGAACCGTCGTCATAAGACGACAGTTCCGAACCTTCGCGCCTCGCGCCTCGCGATAGGTCGCGCCTCGCGAAAGATCGCGCCTCGCGATAGATCGCGATCGATCGCGATCGAGCCCAAATGGCTATGCGACGCGGGCCTGTGTGATCTATATTCGAAACGGGAACCCGACACCAACTGATGCCAACTTGCAATGCCCCACGCATCGAAGATTGGTTTCGGATGGCAGTGCGAGTCTACCACCTGCAACGGGTTGCATGCATCTTGGCATACATAGAACCGACGCGTATATGGCGATGTAAGTGTTGCCGCGTCGCGTATCCCCGCCAGCCCATCCGACTCGAACGAAGAGCGCAGACCACCTGCAGTTGTTATCATCATATGTCTCATCATCATTTTCGTTAAGTGCGCGCGCGCTGATGCCGAGGGGACGGTCCAAGACATCACTCACAGAACTGGCGTTCTGGATTTAACCTCACCAGTCGGGAGCATCCCAAAGTCGCGATCCTCCGTATCCTCCTCCTCTTCCGCCTTATCCTCCTCATCTTCCCCTCCTCATCCCCCTCCTCCTCCCCGTTGCGGCCTTGGGGCTCTATATGTGGTTCCTCTTGGGGTTTTGGTGCTGCGTCATCCTGCAGATATCGTGAGGCGTCGGATGATCCTATGACGCGAAAAGGCGGAAACGCATAGCACCAATGCCATTCAGAGTGCGAAGCAGTTGTGAGGGAGCGATGGGGGGGGGGGGCACGGCTTAGTAGCGTAGTAGGATGGGCAAGAGCATCAGCACCAGCAGCAACAGGAGGACAACGACGAGGAGGGACGAAGAGGGAATGATGTGATGGGGAGGACGAGGATGGGGATGAGGATGAGGATTGGGAGGGAGGGGGGAGGAGGAGGCGGAGGAGGAGGGAGGAGGAGGAGAAGGGGGAAGATGAGGAGGGGGACGAGGCACCTGCGCTATCATGCCGACATTATCATCCCAGACTCATCTTGCATTGATGCATGCAGGTTTTTTCTCTGACCCCTCCACCCGTCGTCCGTCGCCCCCGCGCCCCTAGCGGGCATCGCGCTCGGCGCGCGCCAGCTCAGTCTCGGCCCGAACGTGGGCCGCGCTCGCATCATCTGCGTCGAGCAGCGCGTTCATCCACGCGTCCTTGCTCTTCAAAAACGCATTGAACCTCTTCTCTGCCTATCGGGGGGGGAGGGAGGGGGGCGATCGCACGGAGGCGGGTGGGACTGGCGACACCGATGGGGCCATTGACTAAGGGGGTGGGCTCGAGAGCCCATCCCCTCCCCCCTGGCCTCGAGGGGCCCTTGTGTTGTTGTTAGTTAACAACCGCCTGCCTTCTTCTCAGCCTGCGTCTTCGCTGCTTTGGCATGCTTCAATGCCGCCTTGGCAGTCTTCACTGACCGCTGGCGTTCCTGCTTTTCATCCTGCAGCTCAAAGCGCACCTGCGCTTCCATCGCGATCGTCTTCGCTGATTTTCCCATGGACACGTGAACCACAAATGGGGGCGCGTAAGCCACGCGTGAACTGGTTCGCAAAGGTGGGCGAATGAACCACACATGCTGCTGACGGTTTGCCAAACGTTCAGCCCCGCCATCGTTGGCGACATGTAGTAAGCTGGGGGGGGGGGGGGCGCGAGAGGTGTGAACAGGAGAGGGGTCGAGATGAGGAGGCGGCTGGGGGTGGACATGCAACGGGAGTGCCCGATCACGGCGTCGATGTAGTGTGCGTGTGTGGTGTGTGTGTGTGTGTGTGTGTGTGTGTGTGTGTGTGTGTGTGTGTGTGTGTGTGTGTGTGTGTGTGTGTGTGTGTGTGTGTGTGTGTGTGTGTGTGTGTGTGTGTGTGTGTGTGTGTGTGTGTGTGTGGTGTGTGTGGTGTGTGCGTGGTGGTGTGGGGGGGGGGGGGGGGGGGGGGGGGTATGAGTAGGGCAGTGATGTGTGATCACATGGTTGGCACTCATGCCATGCGACCGCGTCGCAGACTACATGCGTTTTCACGCAGCCGAGTTGGTTGAGGGCTGAGAGAACGCAGCTTGTAAGCTGCGGCGCGCGCGTGTGTGCGCGACTATGCCTGCCATGTCAGCCGACTTGAAGGCGCTGCGTGCCAAGCACCGCAAGGAGGACACGGAGCACTTCAATGAAAGGTTGGATACCCTGATCAGGCACAAGCAGCATTGCCAGAAGATGCCCAAAACGGCGGACCGCAAGGCAGCCAGTATCTCATGCATGACATGTTGCAAGTGGTTGCAATCCATTCACGTCGAAATATACTTGCTGGTTAGAGCATAAACGGTTGGGCATCACCCGATGCAGTTGTATACATGTTCGGTTGTGTTGAAACGCATTGCAATCGGCTGCGAGTAGTTCGCGTCGAAGGGCGCACTTGTGACACTAGGGGGGGGGGGGGGGGGCGTTGAGGCAGCGCCCAATGCAGTCGTATGCATGCGCGTTCGGTTGCGTTGACACGCAGATATGTACTATCATGATGTCAGGGTGTGAAATTGGTTGTGTAATGGCTTGGCGTTGCGACTGTGGTCGCATGGTCTCAAGCGGTTGGGCGAACGGTCGCACTTAGCAACGGCGCGTCAACGCCACGTCTGAACCCCGTCCATGCCCACTCGAAAGGCAGACGCTGCATACAGGAAGATGGAGAAGCTCGTGAAGAAGGCGGAGCAGGCCGCGGATTCGTTCACGTTGCTCTTGGACAGCGCCAAGATGTGTAAGGGTGCGGTTGATCGGGCGAATAATCGCCTTGTGGAGGCAGGTGCTGCCGATCGTGCGCGGGGGCGCAAAGCCTTGGGTATCGGTGAATACGCCGCCTGAGTGTGGGCGTCGGGGCGTACTTAGATGGGGGCTCGTTGAGGTTGTGCGTGCAAACGCATGTATGCGAGCCTTCAGGTTCTCGTTGCAGCTTTTCGCGCGATAAAAGCACCCTGCGGAGAGACCGATGATACGAATACGAATGAGGACGAGGAGAAATAAGAATAGGATGAGGAGGGTTAGGCGGTGGAGGTGAATGAGACGGAGAAGGAGGATGATGGGGGTGAGAATGGTGAGGGGGGATAGGGAGGAGGAGAAGGAGGACGAGGATGAGGAGAAGGGGGAGGGCGAGCAGGAGGAGGAGCAGGATGAGACGCCCCCGCCGTCGTCTCCGCCGCCGTCGAACTCGTCGCAGCCAACTCGTCGCCACCAACTCTTCGCCGTCGCCGTCGCTATCGCAGCCGCCATGGCAATTACTCCTCCTCATCTTCTTCCCCCTCCTCCTTCTCCTCCTCCTCCCCATCGTCCCCCTCTTCCTCCGCGTGCTCCTTGTCCTGCTCCTCCTCATGCTCCTCCTCCTACTCCTCCTCATCCTCGTTGTCGTTCAATCGTGGTCGTCACGGTGGCCGCCGCCCTCTCCTGCACCGCGCGCGCAGATGACGGCGCAGGCGACGGCTTCGACGGCGACGGCGGGAACGAGGGGGAGACATGCTGAGAATGAAGAGGGTGAGAATGAGACGGAGTAAGAATGAGGAGAATGAGGATGATGAGGAGGAGAATGAGGATGAGGAAGAGGAGGCAGAGGAGGAGGAGGAGGTGGGGGAAGATGAGGAGGGTGATGAGGCGGAGGAGAAGGAGGAGGAGGAGGAGGAGGCGGCGGCGGCGGAGGAGGAGGCGGAGGAGGATAATGGTAGGAGGGGGAGGGTGAGGATGAGGGGGAGGATGGGCCTTCCCCTCCTCCTCCTCCTCCTCACCCCCCACCTCCTCCTCAGAATCTTCCCCCCTCTCCTTCTCCTTGTCCTCCTTCTCCCGCGCGTCCTCCTCTCATCCCAATTCCCCCTTATTCTCGCTCGCGCCACGCTCATGCATCTCTTATCAACATGATCCAGCGCAGCCGCGGGCAGCGCAGCCGAGCAGACGAGCCAATTCTAGGCACAACGTCGACCACGAGCGAGATGGAGACCCTCGAAGTTTACTCTAAACATGAGCTCAAACCCTTGGCGCCGTATGTCAGAATCTCACATGCGACAAATCTGTCGTATGTCAGAATCTTACATACGACAAATCTGTCGTATGTCAGAATCTTACATGCGACAACGTTGTCGTATGTAAGAATCGTACATACGACATCTCGCTCTTATATATCATAAGGATTCTATTAACACATCCGTCGTATGTTAGAATCTTACATACGACAACGGTGTCGTATGTAAGAATCTTACATACGACAACTTTGTCGTATGTTAGAATCTTACATACGACAACTGCGTCGTATGTTAGAATCTTACATACGACAACCCCCACCATAATAGATCATCCCCGACGGAGGAGAGGCAGCGCGCGGTCTAGAATGGACTCCACGCCTGCTGCCGCGCTGGTGGCGGCACATTAATGCAGCAGCGGCGGCTTCGGCGCCGCTTTGGTAGTGATTCTGGCGCTACTGCAGATCAGCGGCGAACAGCCGCCTCCGCCCAGATGTCGGGAGAAGGAACACATTACATATCCAGTTCTTGGCCCTCATCCTTCCCCCTCGTCCGTGGTAAGAACCGTTGAAGGAGGAGGGATGAGGGGGCCCGATAGAACTAGATCTGTATTGTTGTCCTCCACCCAGATGCGCCAGTGCGTCCGCTTGCTCCACCTGACGTAGTCGGCCTTGCCGCGGTCCGACATCAGGTCCTGCAGCCCGTCCAGCTGCTCCTTGGTGGCAAGGGCCTTCGCCAGCCTGATGTGGCGCCCGCCGCGGGACTTCTCCTCGCGCCAGCCCTTGCCGCCGTCGTAGCCTTTATCGCCCTTGCCGCCGTCGTGGCCCTTGCCACTGTCGATGCCCTTGCCACTGTCGTAGCCTGTATCGCCACGGTCGTAGCTTGGATCACCGCCGTAGCCCGTGTCACCGTCGTAGCCCTTGCCGACGTCGTAGCCCTTGCGATCATAGCCCTTGTCGCCCTTGCGATCGTAGCCCTTGTCGCCCTTGCGGTCGTAGTCACGGCTGTCGTAGCCACTGTTGCCGTAGTTGTCGTAGCCACGGTTGTCGTAGCCACTGCTGTCGTATCCGCGGTTGTCGTAGCCACGGTTGTTGTAACCACGGTTGTCGTAGCCACGCTGGTAGTTGCCATTCTTGTCGTAGCCCTTGCTGTCGTAGCCTCTGTTGTCGTAGCCCTTGCTGTCGTAGCCCTTGCTCGAGCCCTTGTCGTAGTCGCCCCAGCGCCTGCGGTCGTACCACCTGTTGTCGTAGTCATCGTTGTCGCGGTCGCACCACGAGCTGGGGTGGTCATACCACTTGGAGCTGTACGGGTCGTAGCGGCGGTCGTAGCCCTTGTCGCCCTTGCCACCGTCGTTGCCCACGTCGCCCCTGTCACCGTGGTAGCCTTTGTCGCGGCCCTTGTCGATGTCGTAGCCTTCGCCGCTGCCCTTGCCATCGTCGTGGCCCTTGTCGAAGCCCTTGCTCGAGCTGCCTTTGCCACCGCCGTAGCCCTTGCCACCGTCGATGATGCCCTGGCCACCGTCGTAGCTGGCGTAGTCGTAGCCCGTGTCGTCGCCATCGCCGTCGTCCATGAACTCCTGCAGGCCCTGGAACGAGTTCAACTCGGGATCCAGCGCGGGCGCCAACTCGAGATCATCGAGCAAGCCGTCGGCCACGCGCGAGCGATCGTACTTCGCCAAGACCTTCGCCGTCGGCGGCGTGCTTGGCGGCCGAGGGGCCACCTTGCTGGTGGGCTGCAAGACCTTGGCGGCCGCGGCGCGCCGCCGCTGGCTGAGATCCTCCGCCGCCTCCAGGAGCAGCGTCACCGCGGTCTCGTCCGCCATGGTGCTGCTGGTTGCACTGGTGATGCTGCTGCGGGTGGTGCTGCTGGTTGCACTGGTGGCGATGCTGCAGCTGGTGCTGCTGCGCGTGGAGCTGCTGGATGCACTGGTGGTGCTGATGCAGCTGGTGCTGCTGCGCGCGGAGCGCTGGTAGCTGCTGCGCGTGGGGCGCTGCAGCTGGTCGCGCACTGTCGCGACCCAAGCAACGCTCGGGCCTAAACGGCGGTGGCAACGGAGGATGCTGAGGTCGGGAAGGGATATTCACATCATAGCGTAGCATTGCATGGCATACCATAACCAACATCATGGCTCGCGGTACTGAGTTCATTGTGAGGTCGTGTGATGCTGAGTTAATTGTGAGGCTGTCTCGAGCGAACGCAGACGACGATGCTAACGCATCTCATTTTCAAGTTCACATCCCCAAGTAAACTCTGAAACAACGCATGCATTGCTGCACGCACCCATGAGTGCACAGCGCGAAACGATTCGCGACGCAGCCACGCCCCCTCACCCGAATCGCCCCCTCACCTGAATCGCACCCCCCCCCCCTCCCCCCATTTGCGCGCGCTGCTGTTTCTGGACCGAGGCCCCCTGGAGGACCCCTTTCTCCTCCCAGGGGGGCGCGGCCGCGCGCGGTGGCGCGCGCGGCCATGGCGCGCAGCGCCGAGGCGCTGAGCCGCGAGGCGCGCCTACACGAGGACTGCTGGGGCGAGAGCCACAGGAGAAGGATGAAGGGGGATGAGGAGGACGAGGAGGAATACGAGGATGATGAGGAGGAAGAGGAGGAGGAGAGGAATAGGAGGAGGAGGAGGATGAGGAGGAGGGGGAGGAGGAGGAGGAGGAGGAGGAGGAGGAGGAGGAGGAGGGAGGTCGGCGGATTTTCGCCCTCCATACAGGAGCTCCAGCGGGAGCGGCGGATCACAGACAGGCTCCTCGACATCACAGACATCCTGCTTGGCTACGACAACAGTGGCTACGACAACAGTGGCTACGACAACGGCTACGACAAGGGCTACGACAGAGGCTACGACAAGGGCTACGACAAAGGCTACGACAAGGGCTACGACACGGGCTACGACAGTGATGGCAAGGGCTACGACGACGGTGGCAAGGGTTACGACGATGGCAAGGGCAAGGGCTACGACGGTGGCAAGGGCAAGGGCTACGACGGTGGCAAGGGCCGCGAGAATGACGGCAGCGGCAAGGGCCGCGACAAAGACGGCGACAGCGGCAAGGGCCACATCAGGCTGGCGAAGGAGCAGCGTGACGGGCTGCAGGACATGATGTCGGACAGCGGCAAAGGCTACGACGGCGGCAAGGGCAGCGACGGCGGCAAAGGCTACGACGGCAGCAAGGGCTTCGACAAAGGCTACGACGGCGGCAGGGCAGCGACAAAGGCTACGACCCGTACGGCAGCTCGAGCAAGGGCTACGACGCGGTCTACGACACGGGCTACGTCAATGGCTACGACAAGGGCTACGACAAGGGCTACGAAAAGGGCTACGACGATGGCAAGGGTGCTGATGGCATCGGTCGCGGCTGTACAAGCTACGACGGTGGCACGGGCATCGACGACGAGGCCATGGGCTACTACGACGGTGGCAAGGGCTACGATGGTAGCAAGGGCAGCACCGACGGTGACAAGGTCTACGACGGTGGCCAGGGCTACGACGATGGCGAGGGCTACAACGGTGGCAAGAGCATTAACGACGGTGGTAAGGGCAAGGCGACGGCCCTCGACAGCGGCGGGGGCTACGATGACGGCAAGGGCCCCGACGAGGGCAAGGGCATGAGCATGGGCAGGGGCGCCGATGTGCCGAACAGCGGCATGCGCGACGATGGCCCTCCGCATCTTGAACTGAGTTCTGTTACTGAGTCCCCGCCGCCAGCGGGGCCAGATTCGGACTGAGCACGCGAGGCAAAAATAGAATAGAGATTGGAGGGAGAGGGAAGGGGAGGTGGGAAGGCGAAGAGGGAGTGGAGCTACTGGAAGCTAAGCGTCGTCTGGCGCATCTCCCGTCGGCGAGTGAAAACAGAGGGCGGCCCATCACCTGGTGGCGAACCATCGCCTGGCGAACCATCACCTGGCGGCGAACCATCGCCTGGCGAACCATCGCCTGGTGGCGAGCCATCGCCTGGTGGCGAGCCATCGCCTGGTGGCGGGCCATCGCCTGGTGGCGAGCCATCGCCTGCTGCGACTGGCGGGTCATCGTACTCCTCGGACCCATCAGCTTCAGCCTCATCACGTGCCTCGTTATCTAAGCGATCACGAAGGGATTGGGCTGCGTTGTTGATGTACGTGGGAGTCCAATCGTCCACTCGCTCCTGCAGACGCTTGCCGTCGACCACCATGAACACCGTCCTGCGACGTTTGTCGCATTTCACACCTTCCACCACTGCTGGTGCTGACCGCAAGCGATGTGTTGCCTCCTGACTGCATGAAACCGCTGCTGCGATAGATGCAACCCGTATGTACTCAAGTCCCGTTGGCGTACATTCGACCCACACCTTCTTAGTAGCATTCAGCTCAAACAGAAGCTTCAAGGTAACTGCATCGCGATGCAAATGCTCATCACCATGGTCGCACTGGACTGCGGGCATATATATCGAGACAGTTTCTGGTAGACCACCATCCCGTTAGGGCACACGTCTAGAATGCGTTCTCTTCTACGCCCTTCATCCCCTTGGGGGAGTGGTTTGCCTGGACGGTGGTTCCAAGAGGGGCTCATATATACTTCAAGATGTCCACGGATATGTCCCAATCTCACGCGATGCTTCAACATGCAGGCATGGATATCACGCGACCCAAGATTGCCCAAGTTTGTCCAAGATATCACGCGATCCAAGATTGCCCAAGAAGTCTCAAGGTCAAGAGATCGATCCAAGAGTGGCCCAAGAGCGGCCTATTCACGCAAGCGAATGAAGGCATCTCCTATTCCTCCTCCTCATCCTTTTTTGTCATCCTTATGCTCCTTCCTCCTCCCCCTTTCCCTCCTCCCATTTCTCCTCCACCATCCCCCTCTGTTTCAGCCCCTCCTCCTCGCCCCCCTCCCCCGCCACTCCACCTCATCATCCAATGTATCATCCTCCTCCTCTCCTTCCTCCTCCCCTGGTGGGAATACGCGAAGCGTCCACGATTGCGACATCTCCAGGGAACTCCTATTGTTCTTAATGACGCTGGCCCTGTCGCAATCTTGCTGAAGCAATGGGTCGGCCTGCTTCAAGTGGTCCCAAATGGCCTCGGTGCAAGCGGCGTTGCGCATCTTCAAGATCTGATCGAAAAAAACGAATTTGTCGCCAGAGGCGATTGGCTCTTGGCGGGGTTGGGCACAGATATAAATTTTTGCAGCTGCCTATCCGCTCTCGACAGCTCCACGAAGAGCCCCCCTGCCGTATGCATCACCGCCCTCGGGACCCATGTCTCGCGATCCTTAAGGCCGCCCCCCTCGATGACCGTGCGGAGCTGCACGCTCACTGCCATCTGCAGCTGCAGTGCGTGCGCAGATCAGCCAAACGCCTGCGGGCCGATGCAATGGACAATTGCAGACGAGTCCGATGCGTGTTGACGCAATGATGCAACGATTGCAGAGGAACGATACCGACGATGCTTTCATACATTTCATAAACACCCCCCACGACACATGGTATGTGTAACCGCTGCTGCCAACACGCGAGCCTCATCGCTTCCTGGCCTTCTTAGCCGCGGGCGCAGCAGGCACATCGTCTACCTTGCGCTTGGGCATGAGCGATGCCAGCTGGGCGCTAAGGGCATCGCCCTTGTTGATGGCGCACTTGTTTGTCAAAATTGGTACATACACTGATGGGACAGCTGTAGACTTGACGGTCTTGAGCTTCATGTTGGGGGTGCCGTGCTCACCTGAATCCTGTACGAGCCAGAAGGGGATGACGAGCGAATACGGTGCCTGCTTCAGCCCTCCAACGCCAGTGTTCGTCTCAGCCTTAGGCATCTTGATGCCACCACTGGGGGCCAACACGATATTGAACGTCAATCCCTTGGGGTCCTTGTATGTCTTCATGAACACATGCCCACACTGAACTATAGCAGTCTGCTTCTTCAAGTAGATTGCCGAAGAGAGTGGGACAAGCACCAGCTCTTCAGCCTCACACGAACGCGTTACGGTGAGAGCACGAAGCTTAACAGGCGTAATCACGCCACTCAAGTACTTGAGACAGTTGCCGTTCTGGCTGTATACATCATCCAAGGCCAGCTTGATTTTGGCCTCCTCGATACCCCACTGGTAATCGACAGACTTGAGGGGGCCATGATCAGCGAACTTGTCGGTCGTTTCCTCTATGGGGGAGCAGCGGGAAAAAAAGATGAGACATGACGACGCAGAGCCAAATGAGATGAGGGAACGACGAACGAGAATTCAAAGGTGTGGGGGTGTATATGCATTCCACATGCATTGCGACGAGGTCGCAAGACTGTCCTTCATAATCGTGGACACGACGAACTTGCCACGTAAGAAGTCGTCGATGGGGTGGCATGTCGCACCGCCCGTGGCCTGAAGCTTCAACTTCACGCCAGTCGCAGCGTCGATGGAGATCAGCTCGTAAATGTTCTCACCCAAGGTGTCGCTCGCCAAGGCGACTTTGGCGCCAACCTCAAACCCCTTGTCACTGAGCTTGTCCACTTGGTTCGGCCACTTGCCCGAAGCGGTGTACTCTTTCACATCTGAGCTACGCGCCTGCCCTGTCACGGCTTTGGATGCGCCCTCGCGACCGATCTGCTTCCATGGGCTAGCAACTGCTTTGCCAACGTGCGTTGCCAACGCAGTGGTGAAGCTGACCCCGATGTCATTCAGCGTCTTGCAAAGGCCTAAGCGCTCATCGGGCTTGTTGAACACGAAATGAACTACGCGAACGTCAGTCAATCCCACGATGGTGCCGTAGGCGACCGTGTCTGCCGTGATGCCCTCACCGCATGCGATCTGTCGCACTTTCTGAAGAAATTCATCGGCCACCATTACAATCGTAGACTTCTTATCGCTCGACAAGGCGGTCACGTCGCCTGGCTTTAAAAGCATCTGATGGCCATCCCTCGCGAACTTACCCGTCGCACATGTCATCGCCTTCATGCATGCGAGCTTGAATGTCGCAGCGGCCCCCTCATGCTTGATCTGCACCTCGGCGAGAGACTTCGCCATTGAACCAGTGACCACGCACTGGGAGGTCAGCTGCCGCGAGAAGTCGCGAAGCTCGTTCAGAAAGATCGGGTTGCCGAGGCCGCCAGACAACTCCTTCACATATTTTACTAATCCATCGATCTCCCCAGGAAAGAGAGAGCCTGCGCGAGTCGCCTCGCGGATCACACTAACCCAATCGATCATGGTGCCACCCGTGTGGT